>CM060306.1:123823957-123851457 GCA_030674185.1 Monoplex corrugatus | reverse complement strand
TGTGTCAGAGAGATGACGTCAGTGTGGACTTTAGGCCTCCTGATGACGATTATATGTCGTCATCGTCCGATTCTTCGACCACTGCTGATGACTTAGTGTATCCCTTTCGTGTGCGGCTGTCTCCTAATGAGTCTTTGGTCTGAGTGTGTGTGTGTGTGTGTGTGTGGTGTGTGTGTGTGTGTGTGTGTGTGTGTGTGTGTGTGTGTATGTGTGTGTGTGTGTGTGTATGTGTGTGTGTGTGTGCGTGTGTGTGTGTGTGAGTGTGTGTGTGTGTGTGAGTGAGTGTATGTGTCTGTGTGTCTGTGTGTGTGTGTCTGTGTGTGTGCGTGTGTGTGTGTGTGTGTGTGTGTGTGTGTGTGTGTGTATGTGTGTGTGTGGTGGTCTTTGATTTAATGTCTATTCACTAAAGTGATTTTAGACCAAAAAAAAAAAAAAAAAAAAAAAAAAAACCACTTGGAAATGGTTAATTTTCAGGAAAAAGAAATGAACAAGAAAAACAAGACAAGAAAGAAAAATTCACAAATGACGTTATCATAAATAACGATTGAAACAGTAAACTTAGCTAACCATAACACTGAACATGAGAAGTAATGGCGCGTTAAAGATAATTCGCTATAGGACTTTTTGACAGGCTAACAAAAAATTCATATGTTAAGGATGGTAAGGCAAATATGTCAGAAACTGTCTTCGTTGATAACGTAGGTATATGTCGTTTTACTCGAACGCATGAAAGAATATGACTATGTGTAATCTTCTTTCCACACAGGCACACCACATTCCTGGTGTATTTTGTTTGAATGCATCAAGTTTCCACCTATACATAAGGGATTGTATACTTCTGCTGGCAGGGAACCGCTTAGGTGTTTTGCTAATTTCAAAATTCATGTAACATTTTTCATACTTTTCTGTTTATCTTGAAACTGCTTCCATACGTAGGCGTCCACTAAGGTATAACACTCATGCAATGAGAGGGAAAGTTGTATATGTTTTGAATCTGGTGAGCTCTTTGCCCCCGTTTGGCAGCCCTATCAACCATATCATTGTAATGAAAAGAACTATGAGATGGTATCCAGCAGAAAGTAATATCAGTGCCTCTTAAGGATAAACTATTAATCAAGTGAGTAATTTCCAATATCATTTCAGATCTTGTTTGTAATTTTGATAATTCAAGAGCTTGAAGTACAGATTTTGAATCAACGCAAAAAAAGTATCTGGGAATTGTCCTAGGAAGATTTATCATATAATTCAAAGCCATTAAGATTGCAAAGAGTTTCTGCAGTAAAGACAGATTTATTAAGTCCTATATAGAAAGATTTCTCAATTTTGAGAGCAGGTATTAAAAACGCTGAGCCTGCTTGTCTTTCAATTATTGAACCATCAGTGTAAACTTTCAAGTGATCGGAATAAAATTCTTCTATATGACATTTAACATGACTTGCCAGTAAGTTGATATTATCTTCTTTTTTTAAGTCAGTGTGGTGTATGTCAAATCGTGCTCTTTGGAGTTCCCAACTGGGTACTGGTGAAAACGAAGGTCTTAAAGTTACAGGACCTGTGTCTAAATCAATTCCAGAGCCTTTCATAACTTCAGCTGTAAATGTTGCAAGCGTGACCTGTGAGGATATTGATTTAGCTCTTTTTGGAAAGTCGGTATCTGATCTTACTTTTGTCTCTGTTTTGATGCTATTTTCTATGGTAGTGTTTCTTAACAGAAATTTAGTAGAAGCGACTTTCCTTTGTTCATCAAGTGGCAACAATTTGATTGTATTGTATGTGCGATGGCAACAGGCATGCATTGGAAGACCCAGCGCAAGTTTGAAACCTTTACAATCTATGCTCTGCAGTTTTGTGAGTAAGTGTTTTGGTGCACTGAAGAATATTTCTTGGGCATAGGTTAATTTAGATCTAATAAGCGATTTACTGAGATGAACAAGTGTTGATGCATCTTGTCCCCATATCTGTTTGCGAACTATTTTCAAGAAATTTAAACTTTTTTGAGCTTTTGTTTAATAAGTATTCAATATGCTGATTCCAAGATAATTTGGCTGTAAGGAAAACCCCTAAGAATTTAATTGACTCATTATACTGAAGAAGAGTATCTCCCAGTTTGAACGTGGGAACATTTGCTGGGTTAGCTCCACTGTTAAACAAAACTATCTTTGTTTTTTCCACGGATAGATGCAGTCCATTTTCTACCATATATCGTGCTATTTTATCGAGTTCTAATTGATAACATTTACGCGTATAATTAAGACAGCGCAAAGGAGTTTTTCTTTTCATATTTACCTGCATCCACATGCATAAATCATCAGCATATTGAGCTAAAGTTACATGTTTAGAAATTTTACTGGGTAAGTCATGCAATAATATCATGAAGAGAAGGGGAGCAATAACGGATCCCTGAGGGATACCCATTTGAAGAAATCGTTTTGAAGAATACACATTTTCGATCCTCGTTTGAATTACACGGTCTTCTAAGAAGCATTGGACATAATCAAAAATGTGACCTGTTAGCCCAATACTTTTCAATTTGAGTAATAATCGGGAGTGCCATACCTGGTCGTATGCTTTAGTTATATCAAAAAATGTAGCTAAAACACATTGGCGTCTGGCAAATTGTTGTTTGATATTAGTGGTTAGCTTTGTTAGGAGTTCCACTGGTGACCTGCCTTTTCTAAACCCTGCCTGATTCACTGGTAATATGTTGTTCTTTTCACAGTAGTACATCAATCTCTTTAGAATTATTTTCTCCATAAGTTTACATACGTGCGATGTTAATGCAATTGGCCTATAGTTTTTCAAGTCAATATTGCATTTACCTGCTTTTAGTACAGGAACCACTATTGATTGTTTCCAATAGTCGGGCAGTTTGCCGCTATTCCAGCATTTTTTAAACATATTATGTAGCAAGATTAAAAAAATTTCTGGTAAATTTTTCAACATCTCATTGGAAATTGCATCAAATCCTACTGATGTCTTTTTATTTGGAATTGATTTAATGGCATCTTTTAATTCTTGGAGCGTGATTGGTGCATTTACATAGTGCGTATTATCTGGGACAGGATCCTTGTATGCGTCGGTCTTTTCTTCCTGTACCCTATAATTTCTACTAGAGGCAGGAAGTCCTTCTACTCGACAGACCTCAGCAAACATGTCTGCAAAAGCTTCTGCTTTCTCCTGTGAGCTAGGTAAAGGGTTGTTTTCTAGCTTTACTGGAATTGATGGCAACTTGATCCCATTTTTCATTGTTTTCAGTTTTTCCCAAATCTTTTGCATATCTTTATGGTCACTTACTTCATATGTACAAAAAGATGTCCAATATTGTTCTTTAGCTTGTTCTATGACTCTGTTACAGTTTATGTTCGCACTTTTCATTGCCGTATGATTTTCAGGTGACCTATTAGCTATATATTGTTTGTATTTTTCTTTCTTTTCGTTGACTGCTTTTTCACAATCTTTATTCCACCAGACTTTTCCATGATGTTTTCCTGTTTTTGATGCTTTAAGTTCTGGAATTGAAATTTTTGCAGCCCTTAAGAGTGACTTACAGAAATCTGCGTACATATCGTTTAAGGTCGTTGTTTCAGATAGATCTGTTCTTGTATTTCGTAGGAAAGCTTTAAAACTGGCCCAATCTGCGTATTTATAGTTAAACTTGGGTAAACTATCTTGTGGTATTGCATCAAACTCAGTGATCAGGTTAAGGGTAAGAAGTATGGGGATGTGATCTGATCCCAACAAGTCATCCTCTGTTTGCCATGTGGCATTTGGTGCTAGCGATGGTGAGATTAAGGTAAGGTCGATAGCTGTGGGTCTGTGGGTTGGTATATCAGGGACACGGGTCACGCGTCCATTGTTTAGTAAGTATAAATTGGAATCTATAATATTTTCAATCAACCTGTTGCTAGTTATGTTTTTACAATTCTTGTCCCAAAATGGGGCATGTGCATTAAAATCACCACCAACTATCCACTTGTCACATTGGTCATGAAAATGTTTCAGCCACTCAGTATTCACAGAATCGGGACCTCTTGGTAGATAAACAGAGGCCAAATTCAGAACTAATGATGATGAAAATTTTATAATGATTGCACATGAAGAAATAGATGAGGACGATTTTGGTACTGGCGATGATCTTTCGCAGTAGTTCAGTCCTTCACGAACATATATAGCTGTTTGTATTCGGCCACCGTCACTGATAGAGTCATATACTGGTGGATAATAAAACCCCGATATTTTAGGTATATTGGTTTTGGTGGTATTCAACGATTGTAGAAGCAAGACTTGGATGTTTCTAGAAGATAGATAGTTACTCAAATAGGGAATATTTTTAACAATGGAACGTGCGTTCCACTGAACAATGTTCATGTCACTAACTACACACTTTTTCATGATGAACGGTTGAATAAGCTTGGAGTGATATCCTACATTTAGACAATTAGATAATCAATAACTGTAACGTTGAAGTAAAATTTATCATAAGTAAGCAAACAAGTATCTAAGTAAAACAATATGTATGAGTAACTGAACAGAGAGGAACTGAATATGGGCTGAATCTAAAATGACCAGGGAGGGAAGAAAAACTGAGGGTGAAAGCCGGGTCTTGATTGATGGCGTTGATGGGTTGATCTCCTCCTCGGTTTTTCCCAGAAAAGCTGATGGACATGCCTCCCTATGTTTCTGGCCAGAACGCTCGCCCCTCTGGAGGTGGGATGTACGTCGTCCTGGCTGACTTGGGTGAAGCTGCGTGTTTGCAGATTATCGTGGCTGATGTAGTTGACATTTGCTGCGTTGAGGAGTTTCTCTTTGGTCAGGACATTATGGAGCTCCCTTTTCACGTTCAGGTGCTTGTTCCTTACGGGAGCGACCTGACTTAACACTACCTTGGCTTTTGGAAAGTGGGTGTTAATTGATTTTACACAGACGTCTAGATTGGTAGTACATTCTTTTGGCTCTCTTGTTTTTAGATCAGTTATACCGACGTGTAAAACAACGCAGTCAGGTTCAGGTGTCAGCTCTTTTTTAGATTTTCAATAGCTCGTTTACAGTCCTCGATGTTACGTATCTTTCTCGTCGCCACCTGGAAACCGTAGGACGATCCTAATCTCTGTCCCTCCACTTTGTTCAAGACGGAGTCATGAATAATGAGGACACGTGGGAGATCACTGGACTTAGATCTGGGACGAGTTGATACAGCAGTTTTGACGTCACGTTTTGGTTTGGTAAAGACGTCATGCTTTCGCTTGATGGTAGTTCTCCGTCCAAGATCAACGTTTGCCTGATCTTCTACTTTGGGCGGTTGAGCTGCGCATTCCGCGTATGTTGAAAATTTGTCCATCGGTGATGTGGTGGAAAAGTCACCGTGGACTGCGGAATCAGTCTGGCACGCTGTGGTGGTAGTTTTCGTGCACTTTTTTGACTTCGCGCAGCTCTTGTATGATTTTGATATTATCGAGATGTTGTTTTCTGTCAGATAGAAGCGTGTCTGTGAGGCGGCTGATTTGTTCTGACATTTGGTGAATAGTATATTTTAAAATGTCTATTTCTCTGACCGCCTCTTGACATGCCTCTTGACAGTGACAACCACATGATGTTAGGCCTACTGACCGTGGTTGTGGAGCCGATGGCCGACTTGGTGATGGTAAACCTGTCGGAGCGGAGCTCTGATTTTTTTGACGATTGTCGTCATCTGGAGTGTGTGTGTGTGTGAGTGTGTGTGTGTGTGTGAGTGAGTGTGTGTGTGTGTGTATGTGTGTGTGTGTGAGTGAGTGTATGTGTCTGTGTGTGTGTCTGTCTGTCTGTGTGTGTGTGTGTCTGTGTGTGTGTGAGTGTATGTGTGTGTGCGCGCAAGCGTGTGTGTGTGTGTGTAGGGGTTGTGTGTACGTGGGTGTGTTTATCGGTTTTTCAAATTGTGAAAATTGGAACTAGAAATACACACACAAAATTCGTAACTCGTATTTGATAAGACAAGACAAGACAAGACAAGACAGACAAGACAAGACAGGCACAAATTTTTCCGCCATGTGGCCTGTATCAAAACAATTAACGCAAAAACCAGTACTCAATGAAGATTGGACAGAATTCGTCACAGCATACGAAAACGACGTGATATGAAAAACGACGTAATACCGAAACAGTGTAATACAAATAAAAAACAGTCATTAACTTTTTGACTCTCGCACCCTGTACACCCGCATCCTGCATTGAAAACCATGATAACAAACCAAAAACTTAACCCTTTGATTCCCTGCAGAAAGCTGTGGATAGGATGAGGGAGTCAAAGGGTTAGGTTTTTGCAGTTGGTGGATAGGGTGCGGGAGTCAAAGGGTTAAGTTTTTGCAGTTGGTGGATAGGGTGCGGGAGTCAAAGGGTTAAGATTTTGCAGTTGGTGGATAGGGTGCGGGAGTCAAAGGGTTAAGTTTTTGCAGTTGGTGGATAGGGTGAGGGAGTCAAAGGGTTAAGTTTTTGCAGTTGGTGGAATGGGTGAGGGAGTCAAAGGGTTAAGTTTTTGCAGTTGGTGGATAGGGTGTGGGAGTCAAGAGGTGAAGTTTAGCTTTGCTATCATGGCTGACACTGAAGGATGCTGGTGGACAGGATGCAGGAGTTAAAGGGTTAAAGCCCAGCCGACTGAGTAGAGCCATATCAGAGCTATAGAGTAAATAGACGACAAAGAAGAAATTCGCAAAATTATGAAATGACAAGGCTTGTTTGACCAGATGTGTTAGTGTATGTTTAACATGCGTATAAATGACAAACCTGGACTGACTGCGATATAGCGAACATTCGTGTGACTGATGAAAATTTCGAATATGGACACTCCCACCCTCCCCAGACCCTTTTTGTTGTTGATTATTTTAGCTGTTGTCGATATCCTGTACCCGTTATAGCCTCAGAAATATTCTAAATACTGAAATAGATGATACCAATACTAGTATACGATACAAAACAGGACCTGATTGATTGATTGGGGTCAGTGTTTACGGCGACACCCACCTCAAGTGATATGGCTGACGGGAATAACCATCCCAGGGAAGTGGGGGAAGGGGGGCTTATCTAATCCTACACTGACACCACCAGAACAACAATAATGTTAAGATGGGACAATGAGAAGGCCAGTTTTAATGTAGCTCACCCCGGGATTCGAACCCTCAACCATTAGCATGTGAATCCGACGCTCAAACCAACTGAGCTACTGGGCCCGCTGTCAGGACCTGGCCACCTCCAGGTTTTAAATTCAGGCTTAATTAAGGTTTGTGCCGTAATTATTTTGAGTCTTCTCCATCACATGGCATCAGAGGCCTCAGCGTATGTGGAATTCATTTCGAGAGTGGAGACATCTTCTTGAGAAACTGAAACTGAAACTGCTGGATGTTCTTACTGTTGATTCATATAGTAATGCAAAATCCTTTTACGTTGCATAATACGAAACGTGTGCTTCGGAAACGTGTGCCTACGTGTGAGTGTATGTGTGTGTGATGTGTGAGTGTGTGTGTGTGTGTGTGTGTGTGTGTGTGTGTGTGTGTGTGTGTGTGTGTGTGTGTGTGTGTGTGTGTGTTCGTTCTTTGATTTAACGTCTGTTCACTATGAGTGATATTAGACGGGGGGAAAATGGAGGATGGGAGATGGGCGAGTTGGATTGGGGGCAGAGGGGAGAATGAGTATGAGACATGAGTAAGCGTGTAAATATAAAAATGGAACAAAATCTTAACACTAACAGTTAACATTAACAATGCTAAGGGAAAATTTAACGCTAAAGTACAAACTTCATAAACTTAAAGCAATACATTAACAGGACTGTGAACCAATGATTCCGAAATTTTAACTGACAATGATTGATCTGAAGTTACTTCTTTAAAATGAGTTTCAGAATAGTTATTTTGTGTAAACATTTTTGGTAAAAAGGAACGTAGCTTTTTGCAGTAAAATAAACAGTGAAACAGTGTGAACTGTTCTCCGCAAATACACTTGATATTTTTACAATATTTTTTTTCAACGCGTTAGCATGTGAATACGAAAATGAACAGCCAAACAATTGATCTCGAATGTTATGGAAGAACTGACTGCAATTTTTTCAGCATTATTGAAAGAACGTTTGTTCTATTATTTGGTCACAACTTTTCATTGAATTGTCATGAAAACGATCCTAGATGTGAATTCATTTCAAGCCGCAGCTTCTTTACGAAGTTTAATACTGAATCTATAGAAATCATGTGTGTGCACTTGCTTAGCTGTCTGTTACTATTCGTTGCCGTAAACCAACGTTGAGAATGCCCACATAAACTGATATATGTACCGTTTGTCCTTAACGATGTATAGATGATTGTGCTCAGTAATGTAAGTAGGTCTTGTGTCTGTATCAAAGACTGTGTGTGTGTGTGTGTGTGTGTGTGTGGTGTGTGTGTTTTTGTGTGTATGTATGTCTGCGTGTATATGTGTCTGCGTGTATGCGTACGTGTGTGTGTGTGTGTGTATGTGTGTGTATGTGTGTGTGTGTGTGTGTGTGTGTGTATGGTGTGTGTGCATGTGTGTATATATGTGTGTGTGTGCGTGTGTGAGGCGCCTGTGTTGTGTGGTATATGTGCGTGTATGTATGTGTGTGTGGTGTTTTTGTGTGTATGTGTGTGTGCGTGCGTGCACGTGTGCGTGTGTGCGTCTGTATGATATTGTTTGTGTACATATGCGATTACTATTAGTCATATATTCTCAAGGTATTTACTTTATGTTATAAAACATTAGATACCGAAACTTGTTAGCATGAGGTTGGTTTGCTCTATTTACTTACCAATAGTAGACCCGCAAACTTATTTACATGAAGATGAATTTTTTTTGTTTATTTGATTGTTTGTTGTTGTTGTCGTTCGTTGTTGTTGTGGTTGTTGTTGTTTTGTTATTGATTTTTAAATACTCAGTGTGTACAGGATGTGAGACAAAAGGGCAGTTGATTGATCGTAATCTGACAATATGTGGATACACGAGTTTTTCCTGTGCAGAATGATCGCAATAAATACTCTTGTTTTTAAAAATGTCACCTCTGTTTCTTTCGACAAGAACTTTGTATTGTGAAATGGCCTGTGTATACGTGGATGCACATATGCGCCCGCACAATACACACACGCACACACATACACACACACAGCGCGCGCGCTCGCGAAACTAGGTATAGATACACAATAACAACAACAGATAGATGATAGACGACAGTAGGATAATATAGATGATAGATAGATATATAGATAGATAATGATAGACAGATAGAAGATAGATAGACAGATAGATAATAGACAGATAGATAGATAGATAGATAGATAGATAGATAGATAGATAGATAGATAGATAGACAGATAGACAGATAGATAGATATATAGATTAGATACATACATACATACATACATACACTACATACAGGCAGACATACATACATACATACATCATGCGTACATATATACATACATACATACAGTACGTACGTACATACATACGTACATACATACAAATACACACACACATATATGCGCACACACTCGCACACACATACACACACTCAAATACGCGCACGCACACACACGCGCACATATATGCACACACAAACACACGCACACGTACATGCACACACTCGCGCACACACACACACACACACACACACACACACACACACACACACACACACACACACATCAACACAAATGATGATGATAATGATGATGATGATGGATGAGGGATGATGAGGATGATGATGAAGGTAGAGTGTCCAGTAGATCCGACAGATAAGTAGGCATACTGGTCCTGTACCGTCTGGTATGGGTCTTCACGTGGGATACTCCTGGAGCCACATGTTTTTCTAAGAGTACTGCATGGGACCTTGCGGCTTTTGGGTTCAGCACATTCGAACACATACAGACAAAAATATACCCATGTATACACTTTTTAAGCGAAAGTGACTGTGTTAGCAAATAAATCATGTACGTACAGCATTCTACAGCAGTCCCAGAGTCACCTGTCATTTGTGTGTTGAGATTTCCATAGAATGTTGTACGTAGTTAGTCTTATCGGTCCATTTCATACTCGCGTGAACGGGCAATCTCTCTCTCTTCTGTGTCTCTCTGTCTCTGTCTCTCTCTCTCTCTCTCTCTCTCTCTCTCTCTCTCTCTCTCTCTCTCTCTCTCTCCTCTGTCTCTCCGTCTCTCACTGTCTATCTCTGTGTCTCTGTCTCTTTCTGTGTCTCTGTCTCTCTGTCCCCTCTCTCTCTCTCTCTCCTCTCTCTCTCTCTCTCTCCTGTCTATCTGGTCTCTGTCTCTCCGTCTCTCACTGTCTACGTGTCTCTGTTCTCTCTGTGTGTCTCTTCTGTGTCTCGTCTCTCTCTGTCTCTCTTCCCTCTCTCTCTCTGTGTTCTCTGTCTGTCTGTCTCTCTCTCTCTCTCTCTCATCTCTCTCTCTCTCTCTCTGTCTCTTCTCTTCTGTCTCCTCTCTCTCTCTCTCTCTCTCTCTCTCTCATCTCTCTCTCTCTCTCTCTCTCTCCTCTCTCTCTCTCTCTCTCTTCCTTCGAGGTTTTACCATGTCAGTACTTCCATAGGATGCGTGACACCATTCAAGGCAGTGGCTGGATCAGTTCAAGTTTATCAGAGGTTGATACAACAGTTTGCCTTCCAGCCTACCTACAAAGTGTTAGAATCTGCCTCAAGCAAAAATAAACTTCGTCAGTGTAGCCTGCAAGCTGTGGATTGTGTACCAAACACTTGTTCAGGGTTAGGCCTGCGATTCCCACCATCCTTCTTATGCTGGTCCAGAGAAAAGTTTGGGTCTCTCCCACCTCACTCCCCTTCGACCTCAGGGTTTTTGGACACAGTCCTGCTCCTTGACCTTCGCCTTGTTAGTTCTTTTCAGGAGGACGCTGGGTGTTGTGTGCCTGGTTGGAGATCTGCTGACAGGTATATATGTATACATATACACTCATTTTTCGCTGTGCCGTTGGAGTCGCTGTTGTTTTGGAATGATGGTGGTTTGCATATAACTGTGTGGCTGGCTTACTGTAGAAGGTTTCTCTCTCTCTCTCTCTCTCCAGTGTGTGGCATGGTACTGTGTGTGTCCTTCGTGTAGACTGTTTAGTGTTGTTCCTTATTTGTTTCTTAATGCTTTTAGTTCCGTTGGGGTTTTTAGACCAAAAAGAATGTTTGTTTAGTTGTTGTGCTTGTTGTTGTTGTTGTTGTTGTTGTTGTTGTTGTTGTGTTGTTGTTGTTGTCTGTGTGGAAATGGGCGACATCATTGCTGTTGTCGAGATCCAAGGAGCGTTCTCCTTGCCAGATCCACCCCTTCACAGGATACTTGGTGAGGCACTCCAGACTCCCGCTGTCCTCCCGAATATTTGTCATGTAATGCCGAAAAATTGTTGTGTTTGTTGTTGTGTTGTTGTTTGTTGTATGTTGTTTGAGTTGTTGTGTTATGATGTTGTTTGTAGTGATGTTGATGTTGTTGTATGATGTTATGATGTTTTTGTGTATATTAAATGTTGTGGTTTTTGTTTGTTGTAGTATGATGTGTGTTGTTGTTGTTGTATGATGTTGTGTTTGTTGTGTTTTTTGTAAACTGATTGATAGTCTTCTTTTTCGTTTTATGACTTTGTCCAGTTCGCCTATGGTTCACTTTGAACCATCTGTTTGGGATTTCTATTTTCGTTTCTGCTCACTGTTTGTTTTGCTGGGTTTTTGTTTGGTTGTTAATTGGTTGATAGTCGTCTCTTTCGTTTTATGATTTTGTCTGAAGGGCCAAGATTCAATTCTCAGAGATCTGTTCAGATTTTCTGGTTTTGTTTCTACCCTCTTTTGCCATTGCTTCTTAAAAAAATGTTACTTTTGAGCGGATTGTAGATAGCTCGCAACTTTTTTTTTCCTTTCAAACTTCTTTTTCAATGCGATAGGTGAGGATTTGTTTGACCTGTGAGGCTTCAGAACGCACGTGCGCGCGTGTGTGTATAGGTACACGTGAGCTAGGGCTTCTTAGATTGCCGTAGATGTTTGAGTTCAGCCTAGTTTGTTTCAGTTTCATTGCCTTTGTTCAGTCTTGCCTTTTTTTCTATGAGGATATTAGTCATACCGACAGGCCATAGGTGTTTGCCTGTCTGTCTGTCTGTCTGTCTGTCCATCCGTGTGTCTGCCTCTCTGTATCAAAACGATGTTGTCAATATATTCTCACAATTTTGTTTTTACTCGATTTTCACCAAATCTGGGTCAAACGCGTAGACTGTGAAAGAATAGCTAATGCGTAAGTTTGAAAGGCATGGCGCCAAGGTCAGGGTCACACAGACCAAAACGAACAAAACAAAAAGCAAAAAGAACACTTTTGAATGAAGATGTATCAAGAAAACTGTCCTTAAACCTCTGACGATATTTCAATCTGTTATCTCCATTGTGACAATTTACCATTGTTCCTCGCTTCACAGTCAAACTTTATTTCATTTGATTCTTGATCAAGGTCACGGTGGTCTTGAGAAGTACAAAAACTTGGATTTTCCGTCATGATTTCTATATAAAAAGGGAAGTTATTTGAATAGCTTGACCGTTTGTGCTTGATTAGAGAGCTGGCCAAGTTGGTGTTGTTTGATTTTTGCATGACCACTGAGTAGTGTAGTGTGGGCTTGCGTTCTGGTTTTGTATGGTTTCCGTACTGTTAGATTTCTGTTGACAGTGAATGGTAGTGGTAATGAGGAAAGTTTCATATTCTTCCTCTTTCTCACCTTCTCTCTTTCTTTCTCCCTTCCCTCTCTCTGTCTGTCTGTCTGTCTCGCTCTCTCTCTTCTCTCTCTTCTCTGTCTCTCTCTCTCTCTCTCTCTCTCTCTCTCTCTGCCTGTCTGGGTGTGTTGTTGTCTCTCTCTCTTCTCTCTCTGCTCTTCTCTCTCTCTCTCTTTCTCTCTCGTCTCTCTGCCTGTCTGTGTGTGTGTCTATCTCTCTCTGTCCGTCTGTCTGTCTCTGTCTGTCTGTCTCTCTCTCTCTTCTATCTCTGTCTCTCTCTTCTCTCTCTTTCTGTGGCTGTGGTTCTGTCTCTCTCTTGTCAGTCTTTGTCCTGTCTGTCTGTCTGCTCTCTCTCTCTTCTCTCTCTCTCTCTTCTCTCTCTCTCTCCCTCTCTCTCTCCTCTCTCACACAACACACACACGTTTACTCCCACTCCTCATCTTTCTCTCATCCTCACACACACACACGACACACACACAGGCGCGTGCACGCGCAACACACTTACACAACGCACTCGCATGCATGCACACAACACACGCACACAGCACGCGCACACTAACACACACACGCACATACAAACACACGCACACACACCACACACACTAACGCACGCACGCACACACACACGCACACACACACACCACGCAAGCATGCGTACACAATGATAAATATTTTCCCATGTTGTTCGTTCTGTCTCTCTCAAACGACAGCAAATGCCATTACTGTTTAATGTCCTTATGTATCATGTCTGGTATTATTGACTTGATGATGTATTTCTTTTTCAGTATATTTCAGGTTTAGACAAATATTTGAATTATGCAGCGACAAGTTTGAAACATGGCTCTTAGCTAATAACTTTAACATAAACAGTGGTCTATCATCGTTGTGGTACTCATTATGCAGTCCATGTCTGTGTTTGTATTTGCTACTTCGTTGTTGTCGTGGTTGTATTACTTGTATTTGATTATTTGATTTCTGTTGACATTTACAGAGAGAGAGGGGGAAGGGAGAGAAAAAGAGACAGAGAGCCAGACAGACAGAGAGCCAGACAGACAGACAGAGCCAGATAGACAGAGACAGACAGACAAAAACAGATAGTGAGATAGATAAACGGAGAGATAGACAGGCAGGCAGGCAGGCAGGCAAGAGATAGATAGATAGATAGATAGATAGATAGATAGATAGATAGTTATATAGATAGATAGACAGACAGATAGACAGACGATAAACAGATAAACAAACAGAGAGAGAGAGAATACTGCCCTTCCAATCTGCCTGTTATATTCCTTTGGCCAATTGGATGGGTACAAATTACGCTTGAGCAAAGACATTGTGCGTGCAGCCTTCAGTCTGTCCAGCTGTGAATGGGAGCCTGCCTTTTTTTTTTAGAATAACAGTGTAGAATAAAAAAATATATATATATATAAAAAAGACTTTCTGTAAGACAGATCCACCGGGACCTAATGCTAGTATCCATGAGTAATGAAGTGTTTACCAGTTTTAAGTGTCTTCAAAATTAAGGAAAGCAAAGCAGAGAGAGAGAAAGAAAGAAAGAAAGAAAGAAAGAAAGAGAGAGAGAGAGAGAGGAGATGGATACTGTTCTCACAATGCTGGCAGTGAAAAGAGTCGAGGTCTCTACCGCCTCACTCTCTTCCGACCTCAGGGTGATGTGACGACCTTCACCTTTATCGGTGTTTTTTTTTTTTTTTTTACTGCATTGTTTGTAGTGTTAAAGGTCTTGTAAGTCATGTGAATGGCTGGCTTATGGAAACATGAAAACACCCAGTGTTGCAGGCCCACCAAAGATGCACTGTGCAACAGCACTGTGGAGTGTGGTCAGCTCACCTGACAGCTTGAGTTCTCTGTGCTCCACTGAAAAGTCTTGATTGTGTATGATGAGCAGTGAAGAATGATAATGAGTGTGTAGAATAGTGTGTATAGTGCTATATGTGTAGCATGTAGATGATTCTTGTGGTTTGATGTTGTGGATGGCATGTCTCAATGCTCCACTAAAAGATCTGATTATGTATGATAAACAGTGATGTATCATAATGAGTGTGTAGACTAGTGCTATAATGTGTAGCATGATTGTCATGGGTTGGTGTTGTGCCTGGCGTGTCTCGGTGCTCCACTAAAAGTCTGATTATGTATGCTATGCCATGAAGTATCATAATGAGTGTGTAGACTAGTGCTATGATGTGTGGCATATAGATGATTGTTGTGGGTTGGTGTTGAGCATGCCATATCTCGGTGCTCCACTAAAAAGTGTGATTATGTATGATATGCTGTGAAATATCAGAATGAGTTTGTAGAATGAGCTGTATGTGTGGCATGTAGATGATTATTGTGGGTTGATGTTGTGGATGGCATGTCTCAGTCCCACTAAAAGATCTGATTATGTATGATAAACAGTGAAGTATCATAATGAGTGTGCAGAATGGTGCTGTATGTGTGGCTTGTAGATGATTGTTGTGGGTTAATGTTTGAGCATGGCATATCTCAATGCTCCACTAAAAGGTTTGATTATGTATGATATAATTATGTATGATATGCTGTGAAGTGTCATAATGAGTGTGTAGAACTGGTTATATGTGTGGCTTGTAGATGATTGTTGTGGGTTAATGTTGAGCATGGCATATCTCACTGCTCCACTAAAAGTTTGATTATGTATGATATAATTATATATGATATGCTGTGAAGTGTCATAATGAGTGTGTAGAACAGTGTTATATGTGTGGCATGTCGGTGATTGTTGTGGGTTAGGGTTGTGCATGGATGTGTTGCTGTGGCTATGTTTGAGTCCATATTTGAGTTCAACAGGGGAATACTTCATGCATGATCGTGTGTGTGATGATTTGGTTGTTTTAGGCTATCTGCTGGTGTTTCTGGGTTGGTTGTTTTTGTTTTGTTTTGTTTTTTGTTTAGTTTAATTTTGTTTTGTTTTGTTTTGGTGATTCTTTAAAATGTGTATATACTGTGGTTAACGTACGATTAGGTAGATAGATCAATCGATGATTGATTGATTAATTGTGTGAGTGAGTATGTGAGTGGCTGAGTGACTGAGTGAATGAGTGAGTGAGTGAGTGGGTGAATGAGTGAGTGAGTGAGTCACACACACACACACACACACAACACACACACACACACACACACACATACATACATACATACATACATACATACATACATACATACATACATACATACATACATACATACATACATACATACATACATACATACATCTACATACATACATACATACATACATACATACATACATAAAGGATACTACACAGAGAGAGAGTGTGTGTCCCCAAAGTTCACCCACTTGACTTTCATGCTCGTACTATTATTATTATTTTTATTATTTTATTATTATTATTATTATTATTATTGTTATTGTTATTATTATATTATATTATTATCATCATTTTTTCTTCTTTTTTTTATTTATTACTATTATTATTATTATTATTCCTATTATTATCATCATTATTATTACTATTATTGTTATATCATCATCATTATAATTATTATTATTATTAGTGCTGTTGTTGTTGTTGTTGTTATTGTTATGTTTACTATCATTATTATCGTTATCATCACATTATACTTACTATGTTTTACGGCCTGTTTCAGCTCACTCTCCGTGGAATCAAACCCAGGCTTTCTCACAGAACATGCTGGTCATGCCCGGCCTGCAGCCAGGACCCACCCCCTTCCCCTTGTTCACCTCCTTCACTTCTGGTTCCCCCACCAACCTCGGCTACCCCCCTCTCTCCCCTGGGTCCCCCTCCCACTTGTACCCCTCTTCCCCCTTTTTTGACTCTCAAGGTCACCAGGGTCATCCTCGCAGCGTCCTTCACCCTGACAACCAGAGGGCTTTGGCGCTGCAGGGTTACTATGGTAACAACTGGCCCAAAGGACTTCGTCTGTCGAGACAGGAGGAGATGGAGGAGGATGAGCTGGAGGAGGTGGGTGTTTGATTATGATGATGGTAGTAATGTGACTACTACTACTACTACTACTACTACCACTACGACACTACTTCTATTACTACCACTACTACTACTACTACTACTCACTACTACTACTACTACCACTACTACTATACTACTACTACAGCTAATAACGATAATGATGATGAGAAGAAGAAGAATATCAACTACTATGATGATGATGATGGTGATAATGATGATGATGATAGTACCGTAATGATAATAATAACAATGATGATGATAATAATAATAATATATCAGCAATAATAATAATAATGATGATGATGATGAAGATGAGATGACGATGATCTCATTATTATTATTACTATAAAGTAGTAGTAGTATCATCATCATTATCATCATCATATATTATTATTATTATTTGCTGATATTATTATTATTATTATTATGACGATGACGATGACGATGATGATACAATGCAGATAGATGTGAATCTGCATTTATATCTTGATGTATAAGTCAAATCTGACACGCTCTTAGTTCACTCCAGCATTCACTGACAGTGACAATAAAGAACGTCAAAGGTACAGTGGAATGACAGCAGACATACTGCAGGGCGTTGTACAGGACAGACTGAGATAAGGGATAGGGGTGGAGATGGGGGGGGGGGGGGAGGGGAATTATTGCTGGACTAAATTGTGTCTTTTTTGTTTGTTTGCTTTTGTTTTTGTTGTTTTTGTTGTTGTTGTTGTTGTTTGTTGTTGGGGGGGGTTTTGGGTTTTTTTTGTTTTGGTTGTTTTTTTTGTTGTTGTTGTTGTTGTTGTTTTTTTTTTTTGGGGGGGGGGTCTCGTACTTGTAGGTAGAGAGAATTTCTATTGTCGAAGAGACAGGGCAAAAAAGTTGTGTGTATGTGGTTGTGTGTGTGTGTGTGTGTGTGTGTGTGTGTGTGTGTGTGTGTGTGTGTGTGTGTGTGTGTGTGTGGTGTGTGTGTGTGCGTGCGCGCGCGCGCGCATGCATGTGTGTATGTGTGTGTGTGGTGTGTGTGTGTGTATGTGTGTGTGGTGGGTGGGGTTGGGGTGGGGTGGTGTCTGCGTGCGTACGAGCGTGCGTGCGTGTGAGTGTGCGTGCGTGCGTGTGTGTGTGTGCGTGCGTGTGTGTGTGTGTGTGTGTGTGTGTGTGTGGTGTGTGTGTGTGTGTGTGTGTATGTGTAGTGTGTGTGGTGTACTTGTGTGTGTGTATTTGTGTGTATGTGTGTGTGTGTGTGTGTGTGTGTGTGCCAGGATAAGGACGGACAGCAGAAGGCAGACGAACGACGCAAGAAGTTCCACAAGGCACACCCAAGACACCAGCACACCGACCTGGCAGAGATAGGCGACAACCACCAGCACTACCAGCAACATCACCACAACCAGCAACACCACCACCACCACCACCACCACCATCATGACTACGACTCGCCCTTAAAAAGCCTGGGCTGCAGCACTGCCACCGAGTCCACAGAAAGCGCGGACCTGTCCCTCAGCACAGGCTCCCACTCTAGGGACGTGGTGAGCAGGAGCAGAGGGCCCGGCCTTCCTCAGCCCATGGCCGGAAGGAGAGGGTTCCATGCAGCGCGTGTGGCGGACATCGAGGAGCTGTACCTGCCGCACAGCGAGTCTGCCGGCCCCTCCATCAGGCAGCTTCGGCATAAGCTGACGGAGAAGTTGATGTCCGACCTGGACAACGATGACGATTACGAAGTGTCGCCCGTGGTGTCCAGACACGCCACTGAGGATAAGGCTGACCCAGATCCAGACTCCACTGTGGATAATACAGACCCAGGCCTACACTTTACTGTGGATGATATAGACCCAGACCCAAACTCCACTGTGGATAATACAGACCCAGGCCTATACTTCACTGTGGATAGGATTGACTCAGACCCACACTCCACTGTGGATAGGATTGACCCAGACCCACACTCCACTGTGGATGATATAGACCCAGACCCACACTCCACTGTAGATGATATAGACCCAGACCCACACTCCACTGTGGATAAGACTGACCCACACTCCACTGTGGATCAGACAGACCCAAAATCCACTGTGGATAAGACAGACCCAAAATCCACTGTGGATAAAAGAACAGGACCCAAAGTCCATTGTCCATCACGACCAGGGAGACATCCGTCACTCCAATGTCCAAAGTGTGCAGGGGGATGATGGCCACACTCCAGACAGTTTCAAGTCTGGTCATCAGATCGCTGACCGTGCCGCCAACAGTGTCCGTTCTGTGTCCTCACAAGACAGTGCACAACACAAGGAGTTGCCGACCTGCGGAGCAGACTGTGGTTTGAAACCCAATCTTTTGTTTCCCCAAGACTCAAACTCTTTGTCTTCACAAGACAGTGCCACTGAATCAAGGCAAAACGATTCCTGGCTCCTAGAATCAGACTTTGACACGAAGCAAAGTCATTCCTTGCCACAAACATCAGACTCCTCTTTCAAATTCAGTGAATCTTTGCCCGAGGCCTCAGACTCAAGGTTGAACCGAGGAGGCGTAACACCCTCAGAATCAGACGCTAGTTTGAACCAAAAAGACCTATCACCCCAACAAACAGATCATGTTCCGAACCAAAGAGATGTACTAACCAAAACAAACATATAATGGTTTCAGCCAAAGAGGTGTATCTTCCCAAGAATCAGACGCTTGTTTGAAACGAAGTGCGTCAATGCCTGGAAAGTCAGGTGATGGCTTAGAACTGCCAAGGGCATCAGATTCTGATTTGGTACGTAACAAGGACAGAGCACAGGGTGAGGGTGAGGGTGAGGGTGGAGGGACGAGTTTGCTGACCACAGTCCAGACGACAGTGGACAGACTGTCAGACACTGTGTCAGACCACACCCTGCTCCATCAGCACGATCACTTGTTGGGCGGCTCAACTTGCCCTCGACCTTGCCTCACCCGTGACTGTCCAGACTTTATCACCGAGGGTCAGGGTGGTCGATCTTCAGTCAATCCTAACAGCTCAGAGTCTACCATTGTGCAGGAAAGCCAAAGGCCAGCCGAATTGTCCGATAATGCAGCAGGGTATCTTCATAACCAAAGTCTACAGCCACACACACATTCTGAAACGTCTGGTTTACTATACAGCGAGGCAGAAAGTGGAACATTGCATAATGTTTCTCAGATTGTAAGTCCATCTACTAGTTCAGAGAGTACATGTCCACAGAGCACGCCAAACACCGCAAGTTCACACGTCACCTCAAGTGGTCCAAATGTACAAAGGACTCGGAAATTGGCGTTCTCACGACTCACGCCAGCAGGATGTTTTTCACAGGTCACTTCCAAAGAGGCAAGTTCACTGGTCAGTTCAGACCGCACACCTTCATGTGTCGATCCAGCGAGTGCAGGGCCTCGTCAGACAAGTGGCGGTGAGGAGAGGTGTTATTAAAGGTGTCACGTCGTCTGTCACAGCTGCTGTGCAGCAACACTCTCGCTCCATCACTGGTGACTCTGATCTCTCCCCACCAGGCGGTAAGGTCACCACTGATGACGTCAGACCAAAGGGCATTAACTCCATCACTAACGATCTCATACCAGAGAGCAGTCAGCCTTCCAGTGATGATGTCACATCACAGAACAGCGAGTACGTCAGTAATTACGTCACCCCACAAACCAGTGATGACGTGACAGTACCAAACACTGAACTGACTGGTAATGACGTCGCTTCACGAGTCAATGATCACGTGACGATACCTAACACTGATAGCACTAGTAATGATGTCTCACAAGCTAGTGAGTTCACGCGTGATAACGTCAGCCAGCAAAACAGTGAGTTCAACAGAAGTCACACTGACGTCAGGCGGCATGAAGAGGAGAGAGAGGGAGGGAGAGGGCGAGCAGAGTGAAGGAGAAGGGAGAGTCTCAGAGGGAGACAAGGTGTTATACGTCTACCACTACACCAAAAGACTAGCCCCTCCAGCCACTAGACCTCGGGATGAAAACGGCAACTTTGCTTTCTCCTCTCTCGCACAGGTCAGTTTCTGTCACGTTCAGTGTGTGTGTTTCGTTCTTTGATTTAACGTCTTTTCGCTATGAGTGATATTAGACGGAATCATGGGGGGAGAGGGAGGGGGACAGCCCCCATTGTGTGTGTGTGTGAGTCTGTCTGTCTGTCTGTCTGTGTGTGTGTGTGTGTGTGTGTGTTGTTGTGTATGTGTGTGTGCGTGTGTGTGTGTGTGTGTGTGTGTCTGTCTGTCTGTCTGTCTGTCTGTCTGTGTGTGTTGTTGTGTATGTGTGTGTGCGTGTGTGTGTGTGTGTGTGTGTGTGTGTGTCTTCGCGTCTCTCTCTCTCTCTCTCTCTCTCTCTCTCTCTCTCTCTCTCTCTCTCTCTCTCTCTCTCTGTGTATGTGTTTGTAAATATGTGTGTATTTCTGTATGAGTGCGTGCGCGCGAGGCGTGCGAAGCCTGTGGAAGCATGTGTATCTGATAATTGTGTATCTGTGTCTGCCTGCCTGTCTGCCTGTCTGCCTTGTCTGTCTCTCTGTCTCTCTATCCATCTGCTTAACTGTGTGCTTAAATTTGTGTGTGTCTTCGCGCATATGTGTCTAAATTGCTTACTGAATAAATGTTCTACACATAAAATGAACAAAACAGCGAATATAAACCCAAATAATTTGTGTCAGTCTTTTGCTAAGAGGGAAGGTAATTCGCTATCACTTGCACATAAAAATGAATGGCCTTTTGATATGATTGATATCAACTTGGACAGATCCGTGTGTGGGATGTTTCGTATCTGAATGCTTCGAAGGCAGATCAACAGAAAAAAAAAAGAAAAATTGGAAGAAAATAAACGATGAACGTAAAACGTTTGATGATGTCTTTGTTTTAGATTTAGTCTTCATGATTTTTATTTTGATTACAAATGCGTTGACGTTGTTGAAAAAAAATATCAACGTTCGTTGCTAAGTTATTATTCTGTTTTTGCGGTCGTTTATAATCACAAGATACCACTACATTTCAGCGAAGTTGTTTAAGTAACAGACTGATGCAAGTTTTTCGTTTTTTGTTTTTGTTTTTGTTTGTTTGTTTTTTTAGGATCATTGCACTCAGGGAGGTTACCTTTGTGCTCACCTTTTTTTTGTTCATCCCATTTTCTACGCCACTTTAATGGCCACAGAAGCTGAAACAGTTTTTATTATGCGATGATGATGATATCGCTGTTGATGATAATCATGATGCTATTGAGTTCCATCTAGGATTGAGACTGCGTGACAGGGTTGTACTCTACGCTTACTATCATGATATACACTGGCGTCAACCAGGCCCGAGAGATACAGACACTTGCGGTATTTGTCAGAAGATTTGAACAATACCCTCAATGACGCATCCACGAAGTGGATGAGACTCGACTGTGTGGTTCCAGTCTTACCAAAGAGCAAGCTTACGACTTATGCCAGAAGAAATTTTCAACACAATCAGATCCATGTCGTTCAAAACCTGCGAACTGGATCCTCTTCCAGGTTCTCTCTACTCCGACTGTCTCCCTACTCTCCTCCCATTCATCACTGACATCATCAACACTTCTCTTCAAACTGGAACTGTCCCAGATTCTTTCAAGTCTGCTATTGTTCACCCTCTCCTCAAGAAACACAATTTAGACCCAAATGAACTGAAAAATTATCGGCCTATCTCTAATCTCTCTTTTTTGTCGAAACTCCTTGAAAAAGTCGTCCTCAACCAGCTGAACTCTCACCTGTCTGCCAACAATCTCCTCAATCCTTTCCAGTCAGCCTACCGCCAGTGCCATAGCACTGAAACTGCCCTACTACACATTCTCAACAATCTCCTCCTTGCAACTGATACTGGCAAAGTCTCTCTCCTCACACTCCTTGATCTGTCCGCAGCCTTTGACACCATTGATCATGGTATTCTCCTTTCTAGACTTCATCATACTTTTGGCATCTCTGACATTGCTCTGTCCTGGTTCACTTCATACCTATCAAACAGAAAACAAACTGTTCTCATCAATGGCACTTACTCTCAACCTGCATACCTGACCTGTGGTGTTCCACAAGGATCTGTCCTTGGCCCTGTTCTTTTCACTCTTTACACCTCCCCCCTGTCCACCATCATCAACTCCCACTCTATAAAACACCACTTCTATGCTGATGACACCCAACTTCAAGACAGTGACTCACCTGATAATATACAGCGCCTGTTGACTCGCACCACTGAGTGTTACTCGGACATTAAGAACTGGATGACACACAATAAACTTCAGCTTAATGACGACAAGACAGAAGCTATCCTCATTGGCACCCATCAGAAACTTTCTCAGCTGCCTCCTCTTTCTCTCCCATTATGTAACACATCAGTCCCAATTTCTGATTCAGCTAAAAACCTTGGTGTCTGCATTGACTCTACCCTCTCCATGAACAACTTTGTTTCTCAAACTGCCAGATCTTGCTACTATCATCTCCATCGTATAAGGCTGATCAGGAAGTATCTCTCTGTCGAAACAACTGCAAAACTCGTTCTCTCCTTCATAATGTCTCGCATTGACTTGCAATTCATTCCTGTCTGGTCTTCCTGCCTCCACCATTCACATCCTACAGCGCATTCAAAACAATGCTGTACGCCTTGTACTCAAAAAGAAAAAAGTTGACCACATATCTCCTCTCCTGGCACAACTTCACTGGCTCCCTGTATCAAAGCGCATACAATACAAACTAGACACCATGTGCTACAAAAGCCTCAATAACGCAGCCCCCGATTACCTGTCAAGCCTACTTGAGATCTATGTTCCCTCACGTACCCTCCGCTCTGCCTCCGATCCTCTGACTTTTCGCTTTCCACGCACTAAGCTCAATACCTATGGTCCACGAGCCTTCTCTGTTTCTGGTCCACTCTCTTGGAACAAACTTCCTCTCTCAGTCCGTCAGCAACCTACTTTTGTCTCCTTCAAGTCCGCTCTCAAAACCCACCTTTTCTCCTCTGCATAAAATCCTAACCTCACTCAACCACCCCTCCCCCCTCTGCAGCCTGTCTCCGCTCGGAGGGGAATCACATTGTTATAATATATAATTGTATATGCTATGCTCTCTATAATTTTCCATTGCTTTTATTCTTGCTTTTATTGCTTTTATTCTTTCTCCCCATTTATAGCCATGCGTGTGTGTGTGTGTGTGTGTGTGTTGTGTGTGCGTGTGTGTGCGTGCGTGCGTGCGTGCGTGCGTGTGTGTCTGCTTCAGCGCTTAGATTTGATTTTATCAAGATTTTGCGCTATATAAATATTGTAATTATTATTATTATTATTATTATTATTATTATTATGATCATGTTGGATCATTTTAGATCTACCGAGTGCTAAGTGTCGAGTCGATAAGGGGAGAGGAGCTAGCAACTATGCTAACTGGTGGCTGGGTCACCTTTCACCTCTCTCCTTGGCTGGGATCGGCGGTAGAAGACCTGCTCGACGTCGCAAGTCTTCTCCAGGTCACACGATTGAGACATCTGTGGGCGACTTCCTGGATCCCCAGACCACAGAACTCAGCGATGTTGTTGAAATAGGAGGTGTGCGGTCGTCCCTTTCTTCTCCTCGACTCAACTTTCCCCTGCAGGACCGTTGATATCAGATCTGTTTTGGTGTTTCTGATCGTATAGTCTACAGATTTCAGCTTTCTTTTGTTGATCTCTGTTAGCAGTTGGCGCTTGACATTCTGGGTTTGCTGTCCAGTAAAGAGACGCAGGCCCAGGATGAATCAAGGGAGGGATCTTTCTTTCTCTTCTGGTCCGGTGGGCTGGGCTGTGACCTGGTTGGTGCACGTTGTGTAGTTGTGTCCCGATGTTTTTCCATCTCCCCACCTTGTAATTCGGCCTGTAAACAAAGTAATTGATGACTGGGTCCGAATGAGTCATGCAGCGTATGGACGGTCTCGTTTTTGCGCGGTGAAATGGGTACTGTGTGGCTCTGGAGCTGATAGGTCGTCATGCAGATAGTGGTGAGGCATTGGTGCTCTGGGTCCCATGCAGTGCCCTCAGGTGTTTCTTGCTAACTTATGCCATGATTGTTTTGGGTCTGTTCCCATCACACAGATTCTGTGGTGTCAGCACGGCGCTCTAATCAACATCGCTAATGGGTCAGCCAGTGTGTCTCGTATTCCTGAGGTACTACATCTAATGGGCCAGGCAGTGTGTCCCCTAGCCCTGAGCTCTAACGGGCCAGCCAGTGTGTTCCCTAGCCCTGAGCTCTAATGGGTCAGCCGGTGTGTCCCCCAGCCCTGAGCTCTAATGGGCCAGGCAGTGTGTCCCCTAGCCCTGAGCTCTAATGGGCCAGGCAGTGTGTCCCCTAGCCCTGAGCTCTAATGGGTCAGCCAGTGTGTCCCCTAGCCCTGAGCTCTAATAGGCCAGCCGATGTGTCCCCTAGCCCTGAGCTCTGATGGGTCAGCCGGTGTGTCCCCTAGCCCTGAGCTCTAATGGGCCAGCCAGTGTGTTCCCTAGCCCTGAGCTCTAATGGGTCAGCCAGTGTGTCCCCTAGCCCTGAGCTCTAATAGGCCAGCCGATGTGTCCCCTAGCCCTGAGCTCTGATGGGTCAGCCGGTGTGTCCCCTAGCCCTGAGCTCTAATGGGCCAGCCATTTGTGTCCCCTAGCCCTGAGCTCTAATGGGTCAGCCGGTGTGTCCCCTAGCCCTGAGCTCTAATGGGCCAGCCAGTGTGTTTCCCTAGCCCTGGAGCTCTAATGGGTCAGCCGATGTGTCTCGTATTCCTTTGTATGCCTATCTTTGTATCAAGGTCCTATTTACCGCATATATATATATATGTATATATAAAATATATATATATATATATATATCAAGTCCTATTTACCGTATGAGTACCGTGTCTATGACGACGACGATGATGATGATAATGAGGAGGAGGTGGAGAATGACTTTGATGAGGAGGGTGACTAAGATGACGATGACGATGATGATGATGATGATGATGATGATCAATGTGATGTTGATGATGACGATAATGACGACGACGACGACAGTGAGAAGGAGGACAAGGTTGTTGGGGATAACAAGGATGGTGATTGTGATGATGGGGATAATCATGATGATGATCTTGACGACAGGTGAGTGGTCTCACTGGCAGCTGCGACAGCAACAGCACTATGACGGCCACCTCCACCTTCACCTTAAACCTC
Source organism: Monoplex corrugatus (assembly GCA_030674185.1). Classification (NCBI taxonomy): domain Eukaryota; kingdom Metazoa; phylum Mollusca; class Gastropoda; order Littorinimorpha; family Ranellidae; genus Monoplex; species Monoplex corrugatus. The sequence goes on along the minus strand of CM060306.1, from coordinate 123,825,598 downwards.
TACAACGACCACACCAGTACCACCACCACCCCCACCACATCCACCACCACCACTCTGATCCCCAGCAACAACCCCACCACCACCATCACCAGCGACAACATCAACACCAGCACCAACACCAACACTGCCATCACCACCTTGACCCTTAACAACAACGCCACCGACACCAACACCACCGACAATACCAACACCAACACCAGCACCAACAACACTATCATCACCAACTTGATCCTTAACAATAATCCCACCAGCACCAACACCAACACCAACGCCAACACTGACACCAGCGTCCTGAGGCCCAACAACAACCCTGTCAACACGAAGACCATCACCAGTAGCCTGACGCATTTCCCATATCATCGTAACTGTGGTCCAGCAAGGGAAATGAGCCACGTAAGTGACCTGTATGGAGGGTGGTGGTGGTGTTGGTGGTGGTGTTGGTGGTGGTGGTGATAGTGGTGGTGGTGGTGTAGTGGGGGTACGGTGATGGTGGGGGTGTGCTGGTGGGGTGTGGTGATGGTGGTGGTATGCTGTGGCGGTGATGATAGTGTGGAGATGGTGGTGGTGGTGGTGTGGTAGTGGTGGTGTGTTGATGGTGGTGTGGTGGTGGTGGTGTGATGGTGGTGAGGTGGTGGTGGTGTGGTGGTGGTAGGCAGGGGGGGGGGAAGGAGGGAGGGACAGAAGGAAGTTGTTTTTGCTTGCTTGCTTGCTTGCTTGCTTGCTTGCTTGCTTGCTTGCTTGCTTGCTTGCTTAGAACTTGAAATTCAAAACAAGTGTGGCTGCCTGCATTCAAGCAAACAGAACCAGAAAAAAACACGAAAGAACATGAAATATTAAAAAATACCTTGTTTGTTAAAGATCCTTTGGAGTATAAAACAACGTTTCGAACCCAGGCCCTTTGTCATTTTATTTTTCACTTGACAAAGGGCCTGGGTTCGAAACGTGTTTTATACTCCAAAGGATCTTTAACAAACAAGGTATTTTTTTAATATTTTGTTTTTTACCCTCAAGATCCAGCAGTCATATTTTGTTTTACCACGAAAGAACATGGTTGGATATCTCGAATTCAGTTCCAGCCGGCAACATAAAAAAATGGCCTGTTGGCTGCCCATCCACACGTGTCCATCATTCTGGTGGTGTCAGCTTAGTTTTCATAGATCCTTTCTCCTCGACCCCACCTCCTCGATTCAAGACCTTTCTAGCGCATAAGGTTTTGTGTAGGTCAGGGAGTCTGCCAGATAACTGCTGGCAGATTTGGTAGAGCGCATATGGAATCGTCCCTCTTGTACAATCTCCAAACTCTAAACTCCATAAACATCTGTCCAAGATAACTCAGCCAGCTATGACTATTTATTTTCCTCCGTATTTTTTAGTACTTTTTGGTTAAAAGCCTCAATAACGCAGCCCCCGATTACCTGTCAAGCCTACTTGAGATCTATGTTCCCTCACGTACCCTCCGCTCTGCCTCTGATCCTCTGACTTTTCGCTTTCCACGCACTAAGCTCAATACCTATGGTCCACGAGCCTTCTCTGTTTCTGGTCCACTCTCCTGGAACAAACTTCCTCTCTCAGTCCGTCAGCAACCTACTTTTGTCTCCTTCAAGTCCGCTCCCAAAACTCACCTTTTCTCCTCCGCATAAA
>CM060306.1:123813957-123821457 GCA_030674185.1 Monoplex corrugatus | reverse complement strand
GACATGTTGGGAGGGAGAGAGACAGAGAAGATCGGTACACAGGGAGACAGGTAGACAGAGAGGACAGACACCTATACAGCCAGGCAGACAGACATAGGATCCAATCTCTCTGGGCTCGGGAACTCTCATCCTCGCTTCCCGCCATAACGTGTGGTAATCAGGGAGTGGGGGTGGGTGTAGGGGTAGGGAGAGGGGAGTGGGCGGAGGGGAGCAGCGTGTACTCCGGGACCTCCACGGGCGACAGTTTGAGTAGTGGAGATCATGGTGACCTTCTGGACTGCCACAAGCTGATGAAGCTCATCAACCAGCCTTCCATTGTCAAGGTTAGTCCGTTGGTGTTGTTATTATTTGATGCTGTTTGTTGTTGTTGTTGATATCATTATTATTATTATTATTATCATTATTGTTGTTGTTATTGTTATTATTAGTAGTATTGTTATTATTATTATTGTTATTATCATTATTGTTATTATTATTATCATCATTATTATTATTATTGTTGTTGTTATTGTTGCTTGTTGTAGTTGTTATTTTGTTGTTGTTGTTGTAGCCCTGATCTGTCTCTAGTAGTCGGCTGGGCTATAAACAATATGAAAATGTTGTTGTTGTTGTGCTTCTTGATGTTGTTGTTGTTGTTGTTGTCGTCGGTCATCATCATTATCGGATCATTATCATCACCATCATCATCATCATCATCATCGTCGTTGTCACTGTCAAGTCATTGTTGTCATTATCGTTGTTATCATCTTCATCATCATTAACAGACTGTTATGTGAGCGTGTGTTTTTCACATTCTTTCTTTCTGTCTTTCTGTCTTTCTTTCTTTCTTTCTTTCTGTCTTTCTGTCTTTCTGTCTTTCTGTCTTTCTTTCTGTCTTTCTTTCTTTCTTTCTTTCTGTCTTTCTTTCTTTCTGTCTTTCTGTCTTTCTTTCTTTCTTTCTGTCTTTCTGTCTTTCTTTCTGTCTTTCTGTCTTTCTTTCTTTCTGTCTTTTCTTTCTTTCTTTCTTTCTGTCTTTCTTTCTTTCTGTCTTTCTGTCTTTCTTTCTGTCTTTCTCGTCTTTCTTTCTGTCTTTCTGTCTTTCTTTCTTTCTGTCTTTCTTTCTTTCTGTCTTTCTGTCATTCTGTCTTTCTTTCTTTCTTTCTGTCTTTCTTTCTTTCTGTCTTTCTTTCTTTCTTTTCTTCTGTCTTCTTCTTTTCTTTCTTTTCTTTTGCTTGTCTTTCTTTCTTTCTTTCTTTCTGTCTTTCTGTCTGTCTTTCTTCTTTCTGTCTTTCTTTCTTTCTGTCTTTCTTTCTATCTTTCTTTCCTTTCTTCTTCTGTCTTTCTTTCTGTCTTTCTGTCTTTCTTTCTTTCTTTCTGTCTTTCTGTCTTTCTTTCTGTCTTTCTGTCTGTCTTTTCTATCTTTCTTTCTTTCTTTCTTTCTGTCTTTCTGTCTTTTTCTTTTCTGTCTTTCTTTCTGTCTTTCTTTCTGTCTTTCTGTCTTTCTTTCTTTCTTTCTTTCTGTCTGTCTTTCTTTCTGTCTTTCTGTCTTTCTTTCTGTCTTTCTTTCTGTTTTTTTCCTTTCTGTCTTTTCTGTCTTTCTTTCTGTCTTTCTTTCTTCTTTCTCTTTCTGTCTTCTGTCTTTCTTTCTGTCTTTCTTCTTCTTTCTGTCTCTTTCTTTCTGTCTTTCTTCTTTCTTTCTTTCTTCTTTCTGTCTTTCTTTCTTCTTTTCTTTCTGTCTTTCTTTTCTTCTTTCTGTCTTTCTTTCTTCTTTCTTTCTGTCTTTTCTTTCTGTCTTTCTTCTTTCTTTCTTTCTGTCTTTTTCTGTCTTTCTTTCTGTCTTTCTTTCTTTCTTCTTCTGTCTTTCTTTCTGTCTTTCTTTCTTTCTTTCTTCTTCTGTCTTTCTTCTTTCTGTCTTTCTGTCTTCTTTCTTCTCTGTCTTTTTTTCTTTCTTTCTTTCTTCTTTCTTTCTTCTTTTCTTTCTTTCTTTCTTTCTTTCTTTCTGTCTTGTCTTTCTTCTTCTTTCTGTCTTTTCTTTCTTTCTTCTGTCTTTCTTTCTTTCTGTCTTTCTTTCTTTCTTGTCTTTCTTTCTTTCTTTCTTTCTTCTTTCTTTCTGTCTTTCTTTCTTTCTTCTGTCTTCTGCTTTCTTTTCTTTTCTTTCTGTCTTTCTTTCTTTCCTTTCTTCTTTCTGTCTTTCTTCTTTCTTTTCTTTCTTCTTTCTTTCTTCTCTGTCTTTCTTCTTCTGTCTTTCTTTCTTCGTCTTTCTTTCTTCTTCTTCTTCTTTTCTTTCTTTCTTGTCTTTCTTCTTTCTTTCTTTCTTCTTTCTGTCTTTTTTCTTCTCTTTCTGTCTTTCTTCTTTCTTTCTTCTTCTTTCTTTTCTTCTTTCTTTCTGTCTTTCTGTCTTCTTTCTGTCTTTCTGTCTTTCTCTTTTCTTTCTTTCTTCTTTTCTTTCTCTTTCTTTTCTTTCTTTCTTTCTTTCTCTTTTCTTCTTTCTTCTTCTGTCTTTCTTTCTGTCTTTTCTTTCTGTCTTTCTTTCTGTCTTTCTGTCTTTCTTTCTTTCTTTCTTTCTTCTGTTTTTTCTTCTTTCTTCTTTCTTTCTTCTTCTTCTTCTTTCTTCTGTCTTTCTTTCTTCTTTCTGTCTTTCTTTCTCTTCTTTCTTCTTTCTTCTTCTTTGTCTTCTTTCTGTCTTTCTTTTCTTTCTTTCTTCTTCTTTCTTTCTTTCTTCTGTCTTTCTTCTTTCTGTCTTCTTCTTTCTTCTTTCTTTCTGTCTTTCTGTCTTTCTTCTTTCTTTCTCTTCTTTCTTCTTCTCTGTCTTTCTTTCTGTCTTTCTGTCTTTCTTTCTGTCTTTCTTTCTGTCTTTCTTTCTGTTCTTTTCTTCTCTTTCTTTCTGTCTTTCTTTCTGTCTTTCTTCTTTCTTTCTTTTTCTTCTCTTTCTTCGTCTTTCTTTCTGTCTTTCTTCTTCTTTCTGTCTTTCTTTCTTTCTTTCTTTCTGTTCTTTCTTTCTTTCTGTCTTTCTGTCTTTCTTTCTTTCTGTCTTTTCTTTCTTTCTGTCTTTCTTTCTTTCTTTCTGTCTTCTTCTTCTCTTCTTTCTTTCTGTCTTTCTTTCTGTCTTTCTTCTTTCTTCTTTCTGTCTTTCTTTCTGTCTCTTCTTTCTTTCTGTCTTTCTTCTTTCTTTCTGTCTTTCTTTCTGTCTTTCTTTCTTTCTGTCTTTCTCTTCTGTCTTTCTTTCTTTCTTTCTTTCTGTCTTTCTTTCTGTCTTTCTTTCTTTCTTTCTGTCTTTCTTTCTGTCTTTCTTTCTTTCTGTCTTTCTTTCTTTCTTTCTGTCTTTCTTTCTTGTCTTTCTTTCTTCTTTCTTTCTTTCTTTCTTTCTTTCTTTCTTTCTTCTTTCTGTCTTTCTTTCTGTCTTTTTTCTTTCTTTCTGTCTTTCTTTCTTTCTTTCTTTCTGTCTTTTTTCTTCTTTCTTCTGTCTTTCTTCTTTTCTTTCTTTCTTTCTTTCTTTCTTTTCTTTCTTTCTGTCTTTCTTTCTTTCTTTTCTTTCTTTCTTTCTTTCTTCTTTCTTTCTTTCTTTCTTTCTTTCTTTCTTTCTTTCTTTCTTTCTGTCTTCTTTCTTCTTCTTTCTTCTTTTCTTTCTTTCTTCTTTCTTTCTTTCTGTCTTTCTTTCTTCTTTCTTTCTTTCTGTCTTTCTTCTCTTCTTTCTTTCTTTCTTTTTCTTTCTTTCTTTCTTTTCTTTCTTTCTTCTTTCTTTCTTTCTTTCTTTTTTGTGTGCGCGAGCGAGTATCGAGTGTGTGTGTGTTTGTGTGAATTTTCTGTGTGTATGTGTAGAGGGGGCGGGTGTGTGTGTGTGTGTGTGTGTGTGCGTGTGTGTGTGTGTGTGTGTGTGTGTGTGTGTGTGTGTGTGTGTGTGTGTGTGTGTGTGTGTGTGTGTAGGAGGGGTATTTTTGTATGTATTGTCGTTAGAACAAATCTGCTTAATGCACATGGATATGTGCTGGTTTATATGGATGTGTGTGTACGTTATGTATATATGTATATGTATGTGACATGTAAGTGTAAATTTCTACAAGTATGCATGACACAGTTGTGTACGTACATACATATATACATGTATGTGTGCATGTTTCAAAAATGTCTAAACGTTTGTCCATGTCTAAACTATATCCAATATGTATGTACTTGATTCAGTTAGCATGGAAATAAAAAAAAAAAACCACACTTTAAACGATGATTCAATTGCCATTGCACAGGGCCGTAGAACTCAGCTTGTACACTACAAACCAAAACGTCCGCTGAGGGACTGGCATGCTCTGCTGAAGAGACAGGTAAGAAACATGCCAATCGTCATTAACACTTTGAAGAGACAGGTGAGAAATATTCAATCATCATTAACACTTTGAAGAGACAGGTGAGAAATCTGTCAATCATCAATATTAATAGTTTGAAATATTTGCTGAAGAGAGATGAGAAATGTGTCAATCATCATTAACACGTTGAAGACACAGGTAAGAAATATATCAATGATCATTAGCAGTTGAAATATTTGCTGAAGAGACAGGCGAGAAATGTGTCAATCATCGTTATCAACACTTTGAAATATTTTCTGAAGAAACAGGTGAGAAATATGTCAGTCACTATAAACTTTTTGAAATAAATGCTGAAATGAAATAATTTCTAAAAACAGAAGTTGGAAAAAAATCGATCATCATCAACTGTTTGAAATTACAAGTTATCGATGAAAAAGAGATTTATATTGACCGTTTAGAATAACGATTTATGGAAGTATGAAATATGTATATTCACTGTTTGAAATATCGGTTTATGAATGTATAAAATACGTCTATCAATTGTTTCAAATAACGATTTATGGATTTATGTAATATTAACTGTTTGAAATAACAATTCATGGATGTAAAAACACGCGTATCAGCTGTTTGGAATAAAGATTTTTGGATGTATGAAATGTGTATATTAACTATTTGAAATAACGATTTATGGATGTGTAAAGCATGTTATTAACTGTTTATTAATTGTTTGAAATAACGATGTATGGATGTATACAATATGTACAGGATTTTGTTTCAGGCATTAAAAGAGTTCAGGGGGGGGGGGGGGGGGGGTCCTGACAGTCTGTTAGACTATTCAACATTTTCTTTTGTATCATATCAGTGTTATTGAATTTTCAGTACCTGGCTTCAACTGTTAATGATTTCCTATGAGATATCGTTAACAATTTGTGTGTGTGTGTGTGTATGTGTGTGTGTGGGTGGTGTTTGTGTGTGGGTGTGTGTGTGTGTGTGTGTGTGTGTGTGTGTGTGTGTGTGTGTGTGTGTGTGTGTGTGTGTTTATCCATTTGCGTATGTGTATATATGTGCGAAAATGCGCGCGTGTGTGTATGTATATATGTGTGTGTATGTGTGTGTGTGTGTGTGTGTGTGTGTGTCTGTCTGTCTCTGTGTGTGTCTGTCTGTCTGTGTGTGTTCACAGAGGCTACAGGAAGAGACGAGACTTGCTCAGTACGCCATACACAAGTACAAGACAGAGATGGGAATCCTGGACACGTCTGTGATGCTCCCCTTCCATAGGGCTTATGACGACATGACGCAAGATGAGAGGTGAGTGACGTCATCGTTGTGTCAGCTCCAAAACCAATAAATGCAGTCCAACCCAACTCAATCCATCCCAATCCAATCCAATCCAATCCAATCCAATGAAATACAATCCGACCCAATTCAACACAACTCATTCCAATCCAATAAATGCAGTCTGACCCAACTGAATCTATCCCATTCCAATTCAACAAATGAAGCCTAACTCAATCCATCTCAATCCAATCCAATAAAAAGCAACCCAATCCAACTCAATCCATTTTAATCCAATCCAATGAAATGCAACGCATCCCAACGCAGTCCAATCCAGTAAATGCAATCTGTACAAACCCAGTCCATCCCAATCCAATAAATGCAATCCAACACAACTCAATCCAACCCAATTCAATAAATGCAATCCAGCCGACCTCAATCCATCACAATCCAATCCAATAAAATGCAATCCAACCCAACTCAACACAGCTCAACCCAATCCAATTAAATGCAACCCATCCCAACTCAACACAACATAATCCAACCCAATCCAATAAAATGCAACCCAACCCAACTCAACACAGCTCAACCCAATCCAATAAAATGCAACCCATCCCAACTCAACACAACACAATCCAACCCAATCCAATAAAATGCAACCCATCCCAACTCAACACAACACAATCCAACCCAATCCAATAAAATGCAACCCAACCCAACTCAATCCAAGACAACGCAACCCAATCCAATGAAATGCATCCCATCCCAACTCAACACAGCTCATTCCAACCCAACACAATTCAATAAAATGCAATCCATCCCAACTCTATCCAACACAACTCAAACCAATCCGATGAAATGCAACCCATCCCAAACCAAACCAAACCAAACCAGCCCAACTCAACTCAACTCAACTCAACTCAACACAATATAACTCAACTGAACACAACTTAACCCAATCCAACCCAACACAACACAACACAACTCAGTCCAATCCAGTCAATGGAGGTTGTTGGATTTCAGAGAGGATGTGGAACAACTCCAACACCTGTGGTCACAGGTCCGACGTCAGCTGATGGAGACTGAACAGTTGCTGACGTCACGAATGAAGTCATTGGCTGCCGGTAACGACTCTTTTAACTCGCTGACTTCTATCAGTGCGCTGCAGAGGGTGAGTGACTGACACATTGAACTGTTTTATCCCTAGGGCCTCCACAGTGGGGGGGGGGTTTCTTTACTTTCTACCATACTGTCATCACGCAAAGCCAGAACAAGATTCAGGCAGCTGAAATTTAGTTTCTAAGAAGAATGTTAAGAGTTCCATGGACAGCAAAGAAAATAAACGAGACAAACTTCTTACTACTGCTCATAAACACATGGGCATTCCATTTGGTCCCTTTTTATCCACTGGACGAGGCGGCAGGGAAGTTTTTAGCCCTCTTCTTATTATCCGTTGTTTGGTGTTTGTGGTCTGTTTGTGACCGTGCATTCGCGCTTGGTTGGCCGAAAATATGCGCTTGTCTTGTCTTCTTGTGTTTCATACGCGCTTGCTTTGGTTTCCTTGTTCTTCTGGTTCCTAAACGAGACAGTCTTAAAAGAGGCAAACACAAAGAGAGCATTAATGATGAATATTAGGAAAAGACAAGCAGCATTCATAGGACATTTTATGAGGCAAGAAAAAGTAAAGCACCTAGTCACAACAGGAAAGATGGAGGGGAAAAAGAGCACCAGTTAGACCCTGGGAGAAAATTATTGGACGGACTTGCGGAGTGGATGAAGACAGAGAGGGTGGGAGATGTGTTTGCAGCGACAAAAGATAGATTCGTTCAGAGGGCCATGATCGCCAACGCCATGCTGCAGGGCACATGATGTGTCTACAACTTGTGGCTCCCCTCACTCAAGTGACAAATCTTTCTGTGGTGAACCCCTTGTTTCATTTCAAAGTGTA
>CM060306.1:123646457-123808957 GCA_030674185.1 Monoplex corrugatus | reverse complement strand
TGGTGGTGGTGGTTGTGTTGTGTTGGTTGTTGTTGTTGTGTTGGTGGAGGTTGTGTTGTGTTGGTTGTTGTTGTGGTGGTGTGGTGATGGTTGTGGTGTTGATGGTGGTGTTGTGCTTGTTTTTGTTGTTGAGCTTGTTGTTGCGTTTGTTGTTATGTTTGTTATTGTTGTGTTTGCTGTTGTGGTGGTGGTTGTTGTGTTTTTTCTTGTTGTTGTTCCTGTTCTTGTTCTTGCCATCGCGGTTGTTGTTGTTGTTGTTGTCATCGTCGTTGTTGTTGTTATTTTGTTGTTGTTGTTGTTTTTATTATTGTTGCTGTTGTTCTTGTTCTTGTGTTTACTGTGGTTGTGTTTGTTGTTGTTATGTTTCTTGTGCCGTTGTGGTTGTTGTAGTTGTGTTTGCTCCTGTTGCTGTTGTTGTTGCTACTGCTGTCGCTGTTGTTTTCATTGTTATAGTTGTTCTTGTTCCTATTGTTGTGTTTATTGTTGTTGTTACTGTTGTTGTTGTGCTGCCAAATCTTCAGCACCACTTTTGTGTCGTTATATTATCGTCTGAATTCAAAGTTCTCCTTCACGAGTTCAGATCCTTGCTTGTAGTATAAAACTAACCTGTTCGCTGTTTGTCTTAATTCTGATGTTTTTTGTCAGCTTAGTGTTTCATAGGTCTTGCCACCCCACACCCCACCCCTCTTCTCTCTCTCTCTGTGTCTCTGTCTGTCACTCTCTCTCTCTGTCTCTCTCTGTCTCTGTCTCTCTCTTTCTCTCTCTCTGTCTCTGTCTGTCACTCTCTCTCTCTGTCTCTCTCTGTCTCTGTCTCTCTCTTTCTCTCTCTCTGTCTCTGTCTGTCACTCTCTCTCTCTTTGTCTCTGTCTGTCTCTCTCTTTGTCTCTGTCTGTCTCTCTCTCTCTGTCTCTCTCTCTTCCCTTCCCCCACTTCCTTCCATTCGAAGACCCTGCCACCGCATAGAGTTTCGCGCAGGCTGAAGGAGTCTGCCAGACAATAGATGTCTGATTGGGTAGAGCGCATACGGAATTGTCCGAGTGCGATGATTCTTTTCTATATATATATAATTTATAAAATAAAAAAAACCCTCTAAACTCTAAACATCCAACGAACCTATAGCACGCTCAGTTCTAGATATGACCTGGGTGAGACTGAAAATCGCTCTGCAATACTAACAACAATGATCTGATAGGGATTCGAACTTCCAACTTTCCAGTCTGCTGGGTGAACCGCTTGGCCACGATGGCCAGTTTCATTCTGTCATCTTGTTGCAGTCGTACTCAGGAATTGTGGGAAAATAATGCAAAAAGGGAGAGAAGATGGACACACCCTTCAAAATGTTGAACCCTAGGTTACGTCCCTTGTTTCGGGGTGGCGTCGGGGGACGTAGATCTTGTTTCGCATATATTCTTATTTAATCCAAATCGTTTTCACTTACGGGGACACGTACGCATCGAGGTACGTGTACGTGTTGGGAGCTACGTACCGTGAAATGTAAAGGTCTCTACCTACCACCCACTCGCCTACGGCTTCAAATTTACTGGAAACCATTCTCTCTCTCTCTCTCTCTCTCTCTCTCTCTCTCTCTCTCTCCTCTCTCTCTCCTCTCTCTCTCTTCAAATCTTGGTTTATTAAGTGGACACATTATTTCAGCTGGTTCCAGCGCCAGGTGTATGTACATATTTTAATCTCAATAGAATCTCCATTCTGTACCCACCAGGCAGGAGTTACCCCAGCAAGATTGACCCCGGACCTTTTGATCTGAAGGTCCGATGTTTTACCCATTTGGCTATTGAGTCGACCAGTGCACTCTCCAGTATAGAAATGAAATTGGTAGTAGTAGCAGAGGTGGTAGTAGAAGTAGTAGTAGTAGTAGCAGTAGTAGTTGTTGTTGATATTGTTCTTGTTGCTGGTATTGTTTATATCATCATCATCATCATTATTATTGTTGTTGTTGCTATTATTATTATCATTATTATTATTATTGTTGTTATTATTATTATTATTATTATCATTATCATCATTATTTATCATTATTATTATTATTATTATTCATGTGTTTTACCGCATGGCGTTGGCGATCATGGCCCTCTATACGAATCATCATTATTGTCGTCATTATCGTCGTCGTCGTTGTTGTTGTTGTCATCGTCGTCATCATCATCATTGTTATTATTATTATCATTATCAACAGCAGCAGTAGTAGTAGTAGTAGTAGTATCACCATCAATGTTGTTAATATCATCATCATCATCATTGTTATTATTATCATTAGTGTTATCATCTTCCTCATCATCATCATCATTATTATCTTATCATTATTATCATTTTGTATAGCATCATCATTATCATCATCATTACCGTCATTATTACTAGTATCAATATCACCACCATAATCATTATCATTTCTTCTTCTTGTTCTTCTCTTTTTCAGTAGTAGTAGTAGTGGTAGTAGAGTAGTAGTAGTAGTAGTAGTAGTGGTGGTGGTAGTAGTGGTGGTAGAAGTAGAGTAGTAGTATTTAGTTAGAAGTAGTAGTAATGTTCTTATTATTATTATTACACCAGGCATTGTACAAGATGTTGCATTATTCAAACAGGAGAGAGACAATGAAATCCACCGTCTTCAGCTTCAGCTGATGCTGCAACAACACGCCGGGAAGTCAAGGTCACACGGCGGTCAGTCAAGGTCATTGCCCAGTTCAGCACGACGAGCTAAGCCAAACAAAAGCACAGAAACGGAAATCTGAACTCTTCGGCGAAGACGTCATTGCGTGACGTCATCATGACTGTGATGTCATCGAGTGACAGTTTGCGTCACCACGTGTATATTATATTATTATTTTTTGTATTTGTTTATTTATTATTTATTTATTTATTATCATGAGGTTATCTTGTGTCGTCTCATTATGACGTCATTGTCATGATGAGGTTATCGTGTGTCGTCGTCATTTTGACGTCATTGTACGCCCTCATCATGGGAGCTAAACTTAGGACAGGAAACACAAGACAACAGCCATGTCTTCAAAGGATTTCAAAACAAGCTAGTGAGCAGTTCCCACAGAACGATTTTTAAAACAATCGGTCACTCATTAAAACATATGACTGGCAACCTGAACGATTTTCAGGTACATTCCAATGCTTTTTTTTTTTTTCGTTTGGTTTCTTTTTTGTTTTTGTGTTGTATTATGTTGTGTTGGGTTTTTTGTTATTTATAGAGCTGGTTTCCGTTAACCCTTTCACTCCCGCAGTCTGTCCTTAAGCTGCAAATACTTAACCCTTTCGCCCCTCACCATACGTTGGAAGCTGGTGGAGAGGGAGTGAAAGGCTTACGTTTTTGCTTTGCTATCATGGTTGACAATGGTGGATGCTGGCGGATAGGGTGAGGGAGTCAAAGGCTTAATGTATACGATACGTTATTGCACAGCGATATGAAAAGAGAATATGATTTTATGCGCTTTGTTTACGACATGGATACAGATTTGTTTATGCTCTTGGTTACAATATCGATACAAATGATTTGTGCACTTTGTGATAGAGGTGCGGATGATTTATGCATTTTGTTTTTGATACTGATACAGATGATATGTGCACTTTGACTTCGTTTATTGTTTTGATTATCTTCGTTTATGATGATATAGATGATTTATGCGCTTTGCTAATGATATTGACACGTTATTGATGAACTCTATGACGCTTATAAGATGATTTATGTACTTTGACATTGTTTGTGATATTGATTGACTTCGTTTGTGTTGATATAGATGATTTATGTGCTTTGCTTATGACATTGATGCAGATGTTGATGCGCTCTTGGACACATAGAGATGACTTATGCATTTTATGAAATTTATGCAGATGAGTTATACACTTTATGACAACGATACAAATAATTTGTGCATTTTGTTATGTCGACAGATATTTTATGCACTCTATTTATGATATCAGTACAAATATGTATGCACTTTGTTTATGACACTAATACAGATGATCGTTATGGTTCTGATATAGATGATTTACGCGATGTATGATATTTATAGATGATTTATGTACTTTATGACACTGACATAAATCATGTATGCACTTTATGACATTGATACAGATGATTCGAAAGCTTTATAATATTAGTCGGATAACTTATGCACTTTGTTTATGACGTTGATACAGATTATTTATGCACTTTGTTTATGACGTTGATACGGATTATTTATGCACTTTGTTTATGACATTGATGCAGATGATTAATGCACTTTATGTTATTGAAACGGATATGTACGTTATGGCATTAATACAGATGATTTATGGAACTTTTTTTATCATGATATCGGTGCAACTGATTTATGCAATAGATCGTTGATGTTGTAATTATAAATTAGCATACAGCTGATTTTTACATATATCATTGATATTGTTGGCATCATGTATACTGAGATGTTGTACGGGTTTTTCTGTTAATATTGAGACGAGATGTGAATGAATATTTCAATGATTTATGTACATGAATACTTCAATGATTTATGTATACATTCATCTGTTGGTGGTGAAGATGAAGTGAGTATAAAATCAGACATGCAATATTTTCTGTTGATGATACATATGCAAATGAATATACATCTGAATTACGTATACGTTACTTAAACTATGTATGCAAATGAAAAAGACTTTATTAAATTACATGAAGTGAACGAATACTACAACGATTTATGTATGCATTCATTTGTTGGTTGTGAATATGAAGTGAGTATAAAATCATATATGCAATATTTTTGTTGATGGTAAGTGTGCAAATGAATATGCATCTGAATTATGCATACCTCAGTTGAACTGAGTATGAAAATGAATTAAAGATGATTTATGCAATTACCTAATGCTGTGATGCGTGTCATTAAATGTGTACTTGATATAACTAGTATTCTGTTGATGTTGAATTGAATGTGTTAACGAGAACACATATGACTGTTATTGTTATTGTTATTGTTATTGTTATTACTGTTTAAAGCCCAGCTGACTGTGTAGAGCCATATCAGGGCTATTACTACTTCAAAACATACAAAACTTCAACAGGAAAAAAAAAAAAGAAAAGAAAATCAAGTACACATATCAATGCATTCGCGCACATAATCTACGGACATTCTCTTGGCGTTGACCACTCCATCCAATTTATCGCACAGGGGATTTAAGAAACACCTGAATGTAAGCATAACTAAGGACACCAAAACATATATAAAAACGGGCATAAATTACCTAAAATTGCTTCCGCATACCTCACCTCCCTAGAGCCAAAAATGCATTTATTACATATACCCAATCATCAATCCTAAGAAAAAGTACGTAAGACTTTATCGAACACATACAGGTGAATGGACCAACATGTCAGAAAATGATAGGAAGAAATGTCAAGCAAAGGAACAAGGCAGAAACAAAGAGAGAGACAGAAAAGAGGAAATTTGTAGCACACAGTTTCCAGAAGGTGGGGACACTATTTATACTGAAAGAGCCCCCGGCATGTCCACGGGGGTAGGTTTTGCCAGTCAGCGAAGATAAAGGCTTTACTGTCTTTTATGTCATCATTAAGCATTTCAAAGCATGCGTGACTGTCTCAAGTTCCCATCGTTAGACTGGAGATTAAGATGTTGCATGTAGCATTTTCTTTATGTATGATGTCTCCATTCTGATATACATGAACTGTACTTCATCAAAAAGTCTTGCTGTTGGTTATGGCATTCCACAAGGCGTTGTATATCTTATTTCCATTTTCATAATATGCATGAACTATACTTTATCAAAACGTCTAGCTATTAGTTATGGCATTCCACAACGCTTTGTGTATGGTGTTTCCATTTTGATAAATACGTATGAACTGCACTTTATCAGAACATCTGGCTCTCAGTTATGGCATACCACAAGGCTGTGTGTTTGGTGGTCGACTACTGTCAATCTACATGAATGATCTCCTTCTTCATACACAGGATTTGTGTGAACTCTTCTGTGATGTTACAGTTCTACACACTTGTGTTGTTACAGTTCTACACACTTGTCATCATGATATGAATACCGTATCAAAATCACTACAAACAAGTAGACTCTACCAACAATTGAACAGACTGGTGTGAACTGAACCACATATCTCTCCACCACCCACCCCCAAGAAGCTAAGCCCATTGAATTATGACCAGACAACACACACACACACACATACACACACAAACACAGATACATACACATACAAACACACACACACACACACACACACACACACACACACACACACACACACACACAAACACACACACACACACACATATATATATATATATATATATATATATATATATATATATATATATATATATATATATATATATAGATAGATAGATAGATAGTTTTCATTCAAAAATGTTTGATGTGTGTGTTCATTCCTGAATAAACAGTCCCCTGAGGAAGGCCACTGGCCGAAGTACTGGGCTCAAAAATCCAGTTTGTTGTCTTGTTTCTTTGGTTTATCTACAAACACACACACACACACACACACACACACACCACACACACACACACACACACACACACACACACACACACACACACACACACACAAATCCCACTGGCAAAACTAATCTGCAAACACTGTTGATAGTATGCATACATGCATTACAGAATGCACATAAAGGATAGAAGAAAGAAAAGCAAGCATTAGTGCAAACCAACAAACACAGGGGGAAATGGTTATTAATGATGAAATGGCCACCTGTATAACAGGCTGTGGAAAAGACGGGTTGTTAGCTGGAGTAAGTGTTCATGTTCCTGCAAGGAAATAGCCTGTCTATGGAGCTTTCGTTCAAAACTGGTCAGTGATGTGCATGATTTGATGTTGGTGGGTAATGTATTCCAGATACATACTCCACAGAAGGAGATGCTTACTTCAGATATGTCTTATCTTGGTCTCGAAAGGTAATGTTTGTTTCTTGACATAGTGAAGACTATTTGTGGATTTATAACTAGAGACACACCAAGGACTTGGATGGATAATATTCAAAAAACAAAAAACAAAAACAAAACTTGATCTCGCATGGCAAGTCTTCACATCAGGACTTCCAATTCGCAGCTCATCGTCACCTATTTTCCCCTGCCTGCAACATTAAAAACAAACAAACAAACACCTGGCCTGTTTGTTGTGCATCTTCAATGTTTCCATCATTCTGCTGGTATCAGCTGAGTATTTCATAAGTCCCTTCTCCCCCACCCGCTGCCTCCTTATGTCAACACATACGTCTCTTTTCCACAGTCCCCATTTCAACAATCTGCCAGCTCATGGGACTTTGCGCCGGCCCAGGGAGTCTGTAGATTGTTATTGTTGTTGTTGTTTAAAGCCCATCCGACTGCGTAAGCCATATCAGGGCTATAACCAGTTCAAAACGTATGCAATATTTCAACAGGAACAATAGAAAAAAAGAAGAGAAAATTAAGTACACATATCAATGCGTTCGCGCGCACAATCCAAGGAGATGCCCTGGCGTCGACCACTCCGTCCGATTTATCGCACACGGGGAATTAAAAAACATACCTGAATACAAATTTAAACATAACCAAGGACACTAAAACATGTACAAAAACGGGCCTAAATTACCTAAAATTGTTTCTGCATATTTCATTTCCTTAGAGCCAAAAATGCACTTAACACACGCACCCAACCACCAACCTCAAGAGAAAGCACGCAAGACTGTATCGAACACACACAGGCGAATAGACCAGCAAGGCAAAAAACGATAGCAAGAAATGACAGAAAGCAAATGAGGAAGAAAGAAACAAAGACAAAGACAGAAAAGAGGAGATTTCTAGCACAGAATTTCCAGAAGGTGGCCATACTATTTATACTGAAAGAGCCCCCGGCATCCCCACGGGGAGAAGTCTGTAGATAACTGCTGTGTAGATATAGATGGAGCGCATATGGGATTGTCGATGAATGCCTCTTGACCAGACTCCAAACTCCGTGACTGTGTACAAGTGGACAGACAACAGATGGAGAAGTAACCACACATTGTCCTACAGCCCTGTGTGTGCGTTCTGGCGATAAACAAACCACTGTTAACCCTATAACTCCCACACCTTATCCATCAACTGCAAAAACTGAACCATTTGACTCCCACACCTTATCCATCAACTGCAAAAACTGAACCCTTTGACTCCCTCACCCTATCCATCAACTGCAAAAACTGAACCATTTGACTCCCTCACCCTATCCACCAATTGCAAAAACTGAACCCTTTCACTCCCTCACCCTATCCATCAACTGCAAAAACTGAACCCTTTGACTCCCTCACCCTGTCCATCAACTGCAAAAACTGACCCCTTTGACTCCCTCACCCTGTCCATCAACTGCAAAAACTGAACCCTTTGACTCCCTCACCCTGTCCATCAACTGCAAAAACTGAACCCTTTGACTCCCTCACCCTGTCCATCAACTGCAAAAACTGAACCCTTTGACTCCCTCACCCTGTCCATCAACTGCAAAAACTGAACCCTTTGACTCCCTCACCCTATCCATCAACTACAAAAACAACCCTTTGACTCCCTCATCCTATCCACCATCTTCCTGCAGGGTGAGGGAGTCAAAGGGTTCAGTTTTTGCTTTGCTGGCATAGTTTGACAATGCACGATGCCGGTGGACAGGGTGTGGGCAATCAAAGGGTTAATGTGTCAGCGGCCGTGTCTACATTCCCACATCTTGTTTGTTTGAAACCACACACAGCCTAATGACATACTTATCCGTCCAGCCCCCGTGAAACTGGAGAAGTCTGTCACTACACTGACTGACTAGATCTAGTGTGTGTGTAGTGTGTGTGTGCTTGCTTACATTGTCAAACATTTCACTAGTCTACCATTACAGCTTAGAGGAATGAGGTAAGGCTGAAACTCAGCGTGTGTGTGTGTGTGTGTGTGTGTGTGTGTGTGTGTGTGTGTGTGTGTGTGTGTGCGTGTGCGTGTGTGTGTGTGTGTATTGTGTTGAGTTGTTTTGTATTGTGTTGTGTGTGTGTGTGTGTGTGTGTGTGTGTGTGTGTGTGTGTGTGTGTGTGTGTGTGTGTGTGTTGTGTTGTGTTGTGGTGTGTGTGTGTTGTGTTGTGTTGTGTGTGTGTGTGTGTGTGTGTGTGTGTGAGCCTGTGTGTATGAGAGAGAAGAAGACGGTGTGTGTCTGTGTGTGTGTGTCTGTGTATATGTGTGTGTATGTGTATGTATGTGTGTGTGAGAGAGAGAGAGAGAGAGAGAGAGAGAAAGAAGAAGACTGTGTATGTATACATGTGTGGGTGCGCGGTGTGTCTCTGTGTTTGTCTGTGTGCGGTGTGTGTGTGTGTGTGTGTGTGCGTGTGTTTGTGTGCGGTGTGTATGTGTGTATGTGTGAGTGTGTGTGCGTGCGTGCGTACGTGCATGCGTGTGTGTATGTGTGTGTGTGTTTGTGTGTATGTATGTATGTGTGTGTATATGTGTGTGTGCGCGTGCGCGTTTGTGTGTGTATGTGTTTGTGTTTCAACTCAATCCAATAACCGTTCATTGTCAGATTAAGTCACATTACACTGACAACAAACATAGAAAAATCTATACATCAAATAGCAGCTTGGCTGGACAGGACATGGCGTTCATATGCAAGACTACCGCATCCCAAAGATGCCACTGTACGAAGAGCTGAAGCAATACATCATTGATAAAACAAAACAAACAAAAAGTTACCAACCGCGTGCCCTCTCCCCTGCCCTACCCCCACCCCACCCCCCGCACCGTGGGGACACCAGGGGCCCTTTCAGTATAAACGGTATCCCTACCTTCTGGAAATTCTGTACTAGTCTTCTTTTCTGTCATTCTCTTTGTTTCTCCCTTGTTGCTTTGCTTTCTGTCATTTCTTCCCATCATTTTCTGCCTTGGACCATACAAATAGTTTCCCCACCTTCTGGAAATTCTGTGCTAGAAATTCCCTCTTTTCTGTCGCTCTCTTTGTTTCTCCCTTGTTGCTTTGCTTTCTGTCATTTCTTCCCATCATTTTCTGCCTTGGACCATACAAATAGTCTCCCCACCTTCTGGAAATTCTGTACTAAAAATTCCCTCTTTTCTGTCGCTCTCTTTGTTTCTCCCTTGTTGCTTTGCTTTCTGTCATTTCTTCCCATCATTTTCTGCCTTGGACCATACAAATAGTCTCCCCACCTTCTGGAAATTCTGTGCTAGAAATTCCCTCTTTTCTGTCACTCTCTTTGTTTCTCCTTGCTCCTTTACTTTCTGTCATTTTTCCTATCATTTTCTGCCTTGCTGGTCCATTCATCCGTATGTTGTATGTATTCGATGAAGTCTTGCGTACTGTCTCTTAGGATTGATAATTGGGTACATGTATTAAGTGCAATTTTGGCTCCAGGGAAATGAGATATGTGGAATCAATTTCAGATAATTTAGGCCTGTTTTTACATATGTTTGAATTTGTATTCAGGTTTGTTTTTTAAATCCCCTGCGTGATAAATTGGACGGAGTGGTCAACGCTAAGGGCATCTCCTTAAGATTATGTGCGTGAATGCATTGATACGTGTACATGATTTTCTTTTCCTATTTTTTCCTGTTGAAGTATTGTGTATGTGTTGAAACGGTTATAGCCCTGATATGGTTCTACGCAGTCGATTAGGCTTTAAACAATAATAACAGTAACAATAACAATAACAGTAATAACCTCCGGCGTTCAAGCAAACAGGAACCAGAAAAACATGGAAAATTGAATCCAAACGCGTATTTGATACAAGAAGACAATACAAACGCAAGTTTTCGGCCAACAGGCCTTTGTCAAGGCGTAAATGTAAGATAATATAAAACAAATACCACACAACAAATACAAAGCTTAGGAGAAAAACAGCAAGGCTTCCCTGTTGTTTGGTGGAGTAGGAGAAAAATCAAGGTGTGACTGACTTCTGTTCAGTATGGATGCTTTAGGAGAGGTAGGACCTCAGGACCTGGCCAGCTGATGGGTTTATGTGCAGGCGTGAGGCTTGTGCCATGGTCACCACCACATGGCACATGTGACGTTTGTGCATATGGACTTCATTCTGAGCGCGGAAACGTCATCTTGAAAACTGAAATTGAAACTAATTGATGATTCAGAGTGGAGAAATTAATCGATTTTCCCCTAACTTATTTACTAATTTCTGTATCTTTTTTTAAATTTTTATTATTATTGATTTTTTTTATCATCTTTTACTGAACGGTTGAAAAAAGTTTTACTGTTTACCTGTGAAAGTGGATTTTTCCGCAGAAGTTTTGCCAGAGACAGCTTCTTTGTTTACAGTGGGATTTTATGTGCGCTGAATAACATGCTGCACATGATATCTGTATTCATCGTCTCATCTGAAAGACAAGGACCAGATCACCTGTTGAGATCCGCTGGAAAGATGAGATGAGGGGTGGGTGGGGGGATCCCTGTCCAATCCGTGATTTGAACACGGGTTTCTGACGTTCTAAGTAGCTGTTCTAACCACTAGGCCAAACACTGCACTAAGTGCTCGCAGTCAACACTTACCCAGTCACGATGGCGCCGTCACCTCTCATTACCATATGACCTGTGACCTCTATTAACATATGACCCGTGATCTGTTTCTAGGCAGCCAACGAGTCAGTCAAATCTACAGTTAATATAATTTGTAGTTTGTAGTTTGTGTGACAGGGATCCGTCACTGTGGGACCATTGCATACGCGCTCTACTCAATCTGATAAGTAGAAGAAGACACTTGGAACCTACGCAAAAACCTAATGCGCTGACAAGATCTTGACATTAAAGGAGAGGAGTTAGGGGGGGGGGGGGGGGAGCCAAATAAGATCTAGACTCTATAAAAACATTAAGCCGACATTACCTGAATGATGGAAACATAAAGATGGGCAGCGAACATGCCAGTTTTTCATGTTGCGGGCTGTCAGAGAGAGAGAGACAGACAGACAGACAGAGACGGAGATGGAGCGAGAGACAGAGACACAGAGAGGACGCAGCTCCAGAACAGCCTTCACCTGGTGTTGATGTTTTTCTGGGGGAACCTCCACAAACTGTAATTAAATATTCGATATGATGTCTCCAATTCAACTTTCGTGTTATGTACACTCCTAGAAATTTAACGGTGGGCTTATAAGCAAGTGAATTAT
This sequence comes from Monoplex corrugatus, assembly GCA_030674185.1. Classification (NCBI taxonomy): domain Eukaryota; kingdom Metazoa; phylum Mollusca; class Gastropoda; order Littorinimorpha; family Ranellidae; genus Monoplex; species Monoplex corrugatus. The sequence continues at coordinate 123,796,807 of CM060306.1, read as the reverse complement.
TGTCCAGCGATAACGTAGGGAGAGTTTTAGGGTTTTCACCATTGTTAAAAAGCATAAGATAAGTCTTTTCACTCGATAAATCCAGACCGTTGTCTTTCATGTAATTACTCAGGTTATCAAGATCATATTGGTAGAGCTTTTGTACATGGTTGATTGTTCTTTTGTTTGTATTTTTTCGAAGAGTGGTATTCATCCATATGGCAATATCATCTGCATACTGTACAACATTAGTGTTCTTCGACAAATGTTGTGGTAAATCATAAAGAAGTATACTGAACAGGATGGGGGCTATGATTGACCCCTGAGGGATCCCCATGTCTATGTCTTTAAATGAAGAGTATACAGTCCCTAATCTTACACACATTGATCTACAGGATAAAAAGTCTTTAATGTAATAATGCATTTTACCTGTTACACCAATGCTCTTCAATTTGTAAAGCAGTCTTGAATGCCACACAGTGTCGTAAGCCTTCTTCACGTCAAAAAACGTAGCCAAAGTGCTTTTTCTACGAGAAAATTGTTTTTTGATTTGACTTGTAAGTTTCACTAAATGATCTGTTGTACATCGCCCTTTCCTAAATCCTGCCTGTTGAGGTGGAATAATATCATTTCGTTCACAATAATGGAACAAACGCTTCTGAATAATCTTTTCCATCAGTTTCCCTACATGAGAAGTTAAAGCTATTGGTCTGTAACTGTCAATGAGTGACCTTGATTTGCCTTCCTTAATGATGGGAATTATCACGGACTTCTTCCAGAGTTTTGGAAGAGCTCCATTCAACCAACATTTTTGGAAAAATGAGTGTAATAAATCCTTCCACTTAAGAGGCAAATGAATTAGCATCTGATAAGAAATACCATCTAAACCAACAGAAGATTTATTGGATGAAAAAGGCGCCAAAGTTTCCATGAATTCGTCCAGTTGAATGGGAGAATTGATATAAATGATTCTCCTTAGAAATTGGATCAACATAGATGTCATTTTTCTCCTGTTCTATTCTGTGTTGACCATTAGTTGACTTTAAAGTAACTGATCGACTATTGTCTGAAAAAAGATTAAGAAAGGCGTTACCTTTTTCAAAGGAATTTGGAAATAAATTGTCTTTAAACTTAACTGGGTAGCTTGGCAGTGTATGACCATGTTTCATTTCTTTTACTTTTTTCCACACTTTGTACATATCCTTTGATTCAGATACTTCATCATTGCAGAAACTGGTCCAATAGGACTTCTTTGCTTGTGCTATTACTCTATTACATTGAATTTTAGCTTTCTTCATGTTCAAATGATGTGCAGGTGTTTTATTTTTCAGCCAGATTTTAAAAGTTTCTTTTTTAAAGGCAACAGCCTGTTCACATTCTTTCGTCCACCACGAATTTCCACGGTATTTGCCTAGTGTCACCGACTTGCACACTGGAATAGAAGAGAAAGCTGCCTTTAAGACAACTTCGATGAAATTAGAATAAAATACATCTATATTGTCATGTTTTATAAATCTGTGTTGTGGTCTGAAGGACATTACCAAACTTATCCAATCGGCGTTCTTGTATTTGAATTTCGGGATTCTGTCTTCAGTGTCAGTGCGTGTTCTGAAAGTTGTTTTCTCCAAAAGTTTAATTTCAATTGGAAGATGATCACTACCCAAACTATCATCTCCTACGAGCCAAGTACAATTTGTTGCAAGCTCTGGTGAGATGAGAGACAAATCCACTGTGGTTGCTCTATGAGTAGAGACATCAGGTATCCGTGTAACTGAACCATCGTTTAATAAGTAAAGATTTGAATCTACTATGTTTTCAATTAGACGATTGCTGGTAATTTTGAGACATTCTTTCTCCCAGAAAGGAGAATGAGCGTTAAAATCACCCAGTACTATCCACCTTGAGCCTTTTGTGTCCAAATGCTTGATCCAGTCAAAAAAAGCAAACAAAAGACTTAACTTCTTAAAAATAGTCAACAGACAATCCTGGAGCCAAGACACTCAAACTATGTTACACCTTGCCATTTCTTTGGTTCGATCGAAACTGCTCTATGGACAAGAGGTATATTTTACTGCCTCGAATACACTCTTAAAAAAATTACAGAGTGTAGACAGCAAAGCTATTAAATTGGCTCTTGGTGTGCCCGTTCATACAAACACAATGAAGTCTTATAAAGAAAGTAACATATTACCGCTTACAGATCAACGTGAATTAGCGGTGACAAAGTATGTTATTAGAGCTCTGGCCGTAAAGAACTCAGTTAAGGATGAATTACTATACACCTCGGAAACTGACTATCCTCAGAAAGCTCGAAAGGTGCATTCTCTTCAACCTATACGAAATTTTGCAGAAGTCCTCCTGAGCGAAAACAATATTGATGTAAATGACATTCCAGTAATGCCTCTTATTCCATCCATACCTTCCTGGGAACTTGAAAAAGCTAACTTTGACATAGACTACATAAATCTCAATAAAACAGAAGAAATAAATATTCTAGTATCAGAAGTCAAATCTCATTTAACCACATATTATCCTAATCACCTAAAAATTTTCACAGACGGTCTGTTTTAGATACAGCTGATAGCGGAGCTGGTTCGTCATTCCTGCCTTAAAGGTACAAAAATCTTTTTACATAGGTAAAGGCTTCTCTATTTTTACATCAGAATTATACGCAATATTGATGGCTCTTAACTATATTATTAGCTTCTCATACGATATCTGCAATATACTATTGTGTGTTGATTCTAAATCAGTGTTACGTAGCTTGAAACAAACAGAAAATGTAATACGAAATGACATTATATGTGAGATCAAACATTTGATACATTGTATTTCATTCCAGTGGTGTTGGTATACATTTTTGCTGGGTTCCGTCACATTGTGGACTTTATTGGAATGAAGTTTCGGACAAATTAGCAAAAGATGGTGCATCCAATAATGCAAATACCGTAACTTTCCATAACATACGACTGTCAGTTCATGAACTTGGTTCTGTGTTGGAATGTTCACTGTATACAAATTTTTCCAATACCCAAAGCCTGATACCTAACTGCCCCAGACAAACTAAGGCTTAACTCTTGGAAAACAAAATATACACAGAATGTATGTATTTGTTCAAAAGAATTATCTGTCCACCATCTGCTCTTTGAATGTCCTATTTTACTTACGACATATAGAAATAACAATCTCGATTTTTCATGTACTGACTCTAGAGATATCCTTTACAACAAAAATAATGATATTATTTCGGTAGTCCAGCTGATTCTCAGATCCCCTGTTGGCAGATTGTTATGAAGAGTTAATTAATTGTTGTATGTTATTGATTGACACTGTTAACTTAATGTTCTGAATTCTTAATTGTTATTGTTTCCCTTCTTACATTCAAACTATCACTATCCCTTCCCATCCCCCACCTTCCCCCCCCCCCCCTATGTGTGTGTGTGTGTGTGTGTGTGGTGTGTGTGTGTGTGGTGTGTGTGTGTGTGTGTGTGTGTATGTGTGTGTGTGTGTGTGTGTGTGTATGTGTGTGTGTATGTGTGTGTATGTGTGTCTAAAATCACTATTGTGAACAGACATTAAATAAAGATTCCATTCCATTCCACAAACTGTTCAGCATTCTGAAACTGTTTCTATGGACAATTCTAAGAATAATAACGAGTTTCAACGGATAATGAGTCGTTGGTGTAGCTGAGGGATGGTGGATCACTCGCTCTGGCACCATGACTGGATGATAACTATCGTCAGTACGTGTTTTATTACACAGTCTTGGGCTGGCTGGTTCTTGTAGTAGATCCATGGACTCAAAATCTGGTATCTCGACTAAGTAACATAACTCTTGAGAGTCACGGAATTATCTCCCATGTAGAATTTCTCAAACCCAACACAGTTTGCGCTACCCATTCAGCTAGCATACGCGTAGACGCAGCCACAAGGCACATAATTGAGGAATGTTTTGAGCTTACCACTTTATGCTTTGTGGCTGCGTCTATGCTAGCTGAATGGGTAGCGCAAACTGTGTTGGGTTTGAGAAATTCTACATGGGAGATAACTCCGTGACTCTCAAGAGTTATGTTACTTAGTTGATATTTTAAATTCTCCCTGCTTCCCTCTTATTTCCTTTGGTATCTCGAGTTCAATCCCAGCCTGCAACATTAAAATATTGCCTGTTTGTTGCTCGCCTTAATGATCCAATCATTCTGGTGGTGTCAGCTTAGTGTTTCCTACATCCTGATCCCCATTCACCACCACCACCACCCAACCTTGCCCATCCCATTTCAAGACCTTGCCAGTGTATAGGGGTTTTGCCCAGGCTCAAGGAGTCTGCCGATCAACAGATGGCAGATAGGGTGGAGCGTATATGGAGTTCTCCGAGTGCGATGAATGCCTCTTGAATAAACTTCAAACTAAACTTCAAACCAAATTTTTGTTGAAGTAGGCCACATTGGATCCAAACACGGCTGAACTTCAACAAACTCACCAGCAGCAGTGCAGAGTCTCGTCTGGTGGGTGGCCACATGGAGGCTCGAATCGTTGGTTCCTGTGTACTTCCTGACATAGGGAATGTGTCTGAACGAACAAATGCTTCTTGGGGTAAGATCATAGAGGATAACAAAAATTATACTTCATTTTCCAACTGTAGAAGTTAAAAGCTAAGAGCCTTTTTAATAACGAAACATACTTATTTTCCAGCTGTAGAAGTTATAAGCTAAGAGCCTTTTTAATAACGAAATTATACTTATTTTCCAACTGTAGAAGTTATAAGCTAAGAGCCTTTTAATAACGAAAATTGTACTTTATTTTCCAACCGTAGAAGTTATACGCAAATTATACTGTATTTTCCACCTATAGACGTTATAAGCTAAGAGCCTCTTTGATAACGAAAATTATACTCTTTATTTTCCAACCGTAGAAGTTATACGCAAATTATACTGTATTTTCCACCTATAGACGTTATAAGCTAAGAGCCTTTTGATAACGAAAATTATACTCTTTATTTTCCAACTGTAGAAATTATATGCAAATTATACTGTATTTTCCACCTGTAGAAGTTATAAGCTAAGAGCCTTTTCAATAACGGGAATTATACTTTATTTTCCAACTGTAGAAGGTATAAACTAAGAGACTTTTCTTCCCAAACTTACAGAGAGAGGGTTCGAACCCCACACCTTCTAACTGGAGAACCAGTGTCCTAATCACTCGACTACCGCGCCTATCATAGAGGATACTAAGATTTCAATGTTGTTTTTCTGGGCCTTTTTTTATTTTTTTTTTATTTTTTAGGGTCATCGCACCCAGGGAGGTTACCTTTGCACTCACCTTTTTTTTCCGTCCCATTTCTTGCAGCACCTTAATGGCCACAGAAACTGGCACATTTTTTTTTTCAATGCGATGATGATGATGTCGGTGAGGATGATAATCATGACGCTATGGAGTTCGAACTATCTAGGATCGAGACTGCGTGACAGGGCTGTACTCTACGCTTACTATCATAATATATCCTGGCGTCAAGCAAGCCCGAGAGATACAGACGCCTGCGGTGCTGGTCAGAAGATTTGAGCAACACCCTCAACGACGCATCCGTGAAGTGGATGAGACTCGACTGTGTGGTCCCAGTCTTCCCAATGAGCCCACAGCACGCCCAACTCCTGGTAGGAGCCGGTTAGAGCCGAAAAACCCCACATTCATTTTTGAAGGGACTGACGGGGATTCGAACCCACAACCTTCCAGTCAGTAGTCCGTTGCGTTAACCACTATACCACGGCGACTGGTGTTTTTGTAGGACTTAGTGTGTGTGGTTACGGGTCGTTATGGTCTGTGATCATCCGCTTCTCAAATGTCCGTGTGAGTGTAAGTCAACAGACCGTGAAAGTGAGTCGGCCATGAAGGGGAGTGTTGGTCATTGAAGTCATGCAGTCGTGAAATGAACACAACAGAGAAAGAGGGAAGAGACAGTGGGGGGACGGGAGGGAGTCAAAAAAAAAAAAGAAGAAAAAGAGACAGGCAGACAGACAGACAGACAGAGAGACAAAAGGAGAGAGAGAGAGAGACAAGAAAGAGAAACAGAGACAGAGAGAGAGAAAGAAAGAAATAGAGAGACTGAGAGAGAGAGAGACAGAGACAGAGAGAAAGAAAAATAGAGGGGAGACTGAGAGAGGAGAAGACAGAACAGAAAGAAAAGAAAAAGAACGAGAGAGAGAGAGAGACAGACACAACAACAGAGCGAGAGAGAGAGACAGAGAGAGAGACAGAGACAGAGAGAGACAGAGACACAGACAGACAGAGACAGAGAGATGTTACGTGAACGGACTGTCTCCGTGACCGGCTACGCCAATGTCAAATGTACGACAAGCTGCAGGGCATTTAAACGCACGATGTTTTAGAACAGTGGGGGAGGGAGAGGACGGACGGACGAGGGACGAAGAAAGCGGAAACATTGGATGGAAGGGTAGATAGAGAACAGCCCACGTAACTTCCCACAAACATCTTACACTCTGTCTCCAGCATGACGATAGCCAGTGACCTTCCTAATCCATCCCACCCCCTTATCCATCCCAGTCCCACACCCATGACGAATGCGGCGGTCATGTGGGTAAGACAGACTTCCACTCGGAAGGCCTGAGGTTCGATCCTCTCCCGGTGCCTCCTGCTTTGTGAGTAAAGGGGGGGGGGGGGGGGAACGTAGATGATTTTACATGTAAAGTCCTACCACTCTCAGAATATACGAGGACTAGCTATGAAAATTGCTCAAAGCCTTAAAAAGATCTTAGCTGCATTGTGAGATACCGATGCTTCCGTCGGTCCTCTTGATATATTGGATTGATAGTAGTATGGGGAGATGATCGTCCGTGTGAAGACTTGTAAGTGCCTAAATCCGCTTCGTGTGTATACCTAAGAGGGAAAGAGAGCACCAGTAGACCCAGGGAGAGAATGCTGGACGGACTTGCAGAGTGGCTGGGGATGAGGAGGGTGAGGGAGATGCTAGGGGCAAAGAGAGATAGAGATGGTTGTAAGTCCATGGTCGCCAATGCCATGCGACAGGGCACCTGATGATGATGATGATGTGTATACGTACACAGAATATTAACTATGCACGTTAAAGATCCTTATGTCATATCAGTGTCTTGGCGGTTTATGAAAATATGAAAACACTCAGCATGCACGCCCACTGAAGACGGAGTATGAAAACACTCAGCATGCACGCCCACTGAAGACGGAGGACGCAGACTGCACACAACTTTGCTGCCTGCACAGGGTAGGTAAAAATGAAACGTGAATACACACATTTTTATACAAGAAATATCTGAACGTTATACAAACAAACAAATAACCAATCAACCACAACCAAAATCCCCTACCCAACCTCAATTTCTTACTGGTTGGCGTAGAGTAGAGCTCCTGACATGAAGTCTGACCGCGTGTGTTCAGATCTGACTTGAGGGGAAAACCCCGTCATGCGTTTTTCGTTCTCTTCTTTACACAAGTTGCATGATTTCAGATTGAGTGGTTCAGGCAGAAATTTAATTTCATTGTCTTTTATGGTGTGTGTGTATGTGTGTGTGTGTGTGTGTGTGTGCGTGCGTGTGTGTGTAATGTGTGTGTGTAATGTGTGTGTGTATGTGAGTGTGTGTGTGTGTGTGTGTGTGTGTGTAATGGAGAGATGATGTGTGTCTGTGTGTGTGTGTGTGCGTGTCTGTGTGTGATGTCTGTGTGGTTGTGTGTGTGTGTGTGTGTGGTGTGTGTGTGTGTGGTGTGTGGTGTGTGTGTGTGGTGTGTGTGTGTGTGTGTGGTGTGTGTTTAAAATACTTTTGTTTGTGATCTGTCAGCTCGAACCGGTGCTGACTCGCTAGTAAGGATTCTGTGTGGTGATCAATGTTCCGCGAAACGCATTCTTCAGACACCTGACGTTCATTAAATTAAGTGTACAAAATTTAGCGTTAAGATGTTGTTAAATTGTTTATAATCAAGTTTTCCAGTCACTCTTCACGGTCCAAATCTGGTCAACCTTTCAATCAAACTACGTACTTTTGACCAAACAAATACGCAGTAACCACTGCAGAGTCCCACAGGTTGCCCATCGCTGGACAAATCTAAAAATAGCCCTTTTTGTGAACGGAATTTAGTCTGTTAAGGAAATTGTAACACGCAAGCGTATGAAATCTTTAGAGACCGTTTTCTCAAAACCGCTGTTCGTGGGATAGGCCTATGTCGTTTCAAACAGCCACACTTTCCACACTTCTTTTTTGTTTGTTTGTTTCGTTTTTTTGCTCTATGACAATTAACTATGCATTAAAATGATAAGAAAGGATCGTAGATTTAAATCATGTACATAGATTTAAAACATGTACATATCTCAAAATATCCAAAAATTCATTTAGCACGTTCATTATTCTTGTGGTGTCAGCTAAGTGTTCCATATATCCCTACCACACCCCATTCCTTATTTCAAAATCTTGCCAGCACAAAGGGTTTTGCGCAGGCTCCCCCAAGGAGTCTGCCAGAGAACTGCGGGTAGATGTGTATGGAGCCCATACGGAACTGTACGTGCATGATAAATCCCATCTTGAAAAAACTCCAAACTCCTTTTACAACATATCACAAAGAGAGTCTCCCACATAATTGTTGGCAGATTTGGGTGGAGCGCATATGGAATTGTCCAACTGTGACGAATCTTTCTTGCAGAAACTTCAAACTCTTTTTCTAATATATCGTGCTGATAGGTCTCTACCATCTCACTCCCACTCGACTCGAAGGTTATGGATTACCATTTGACGCCCTCTCACTCAAGATCTGAGATCTCGGGTTTAATCTCAGCCGGCAACATAAAAAAACTGGCCCGTTCACCGCCCATCTTAACCCTTTGACTCCCACACCATGTCCACCAGCATCCTGCATTGTCAACCATGCTAGCAAGGCAAAAACATAACCCTTTATTCCATCACCTGCAGGAAGCTGGTGGATAGGGTGAGGGAATCAAAGGTTAAGTTTTTGCAGTTGGTGGTTAGGGTGCGGGAGTCAAAGGGTTAATGTTTCCATCATTCTGGTGGTGTTAGCTTAGTGTTTGATAGGTCCCTTCTCCCTTCCTCCTCATTTCAAGACTTTGCCAGCACATAGGGTTTTGTGCAGGCTCAGGGAGGGAGTCTGCCAAATAATCTCTGGCAGATTCGGTCGGAGGGCATATGGAACTGTCCGACAGTGATAAATCCCTCTTGAAAAACTTCCTCTTGCCCCCTATCTCTAATCCTATACATATATAGGATTAGACAAGTCCCCCTTCTCCCACTTCCCTGGGATGGTTATTCCCGTCGGCCATATCACCTGAGGTTGGGTGTCGACGTAAAAACAGAAAAAAATCAATCAACCAAATCAAACAGTATCTCTTCATCGCTCTCCCTCTCTCACCCCCTCCCCCTCCCGTCCTCTCTCTTCCAGAATGGCTCACAACGACAATTCCGTACTTGCTACGTAGGCCTGCCAAAGGAGGGACATTCCTGACGTGCTGAGCAGAGATGTGTCTGCATAGTGATTAGGCTTCTGATGCACTTCAAACTATTTCGACCTTTCTGTCACGCATCTCTCCCTTACACACACACGCGCGCGCGCACACACACAAACGCGCGCCTACACACGCGCACACATACGCCGCACTGCATGCACACACACACAATACACGCACGCACACACACACGGCTGTGTGTTTGCATGGGGGTCAAGATAGACCTGTGTGTGTGTGTGTGTGTGTGTGTGTGTGTGTGTGTGTGCGTGTGTGCGTGCGTGCGTGCGTGTATGTGTGTATGAGTGTGTGTGTTGTGTGTATGTGTGTGTATGTGTGTGTGTATGTGTTTGTGTGTGTGTGTGTGTGTGTGTGTGAGAGAGAGAGAGAAAGAGAGCGACACTGTCTGTGTGGTCGATGAGTAAATGTAGGTACATGTTCTCAGTCGCAGGAGATATTAAGTTGGTTGTCTCCCTTCTAATAGTAAGAACAGACAGAAATACATCCAAACGAGCAGACCTCTTACTCGAATGAATGAACTGGTCTGAAACAAATGAAACACATATCTTTGAGGAAGACAATCCTGTGATCAAAACCAACCACACACGCACACACACAAATTATGCTTATGCTATGTATGCACACGCCTGCTGACGCACAACTATGAAAAGATTACTAGACTCTAGGCCTATCTCTGATCTACCAACCTCGTGTAGATTCTGCTGAAACTGAGTATCTCTTACCGCTGTCGGCCATATATATACATTACATACATACTACTTAAATAATAGGCCTATTGTATTACCACCGAGTACTGTGTAGGCCTACCTACATCTTTGGTATTCCACTGTGACTGTCACCTTCGCAAACAGTCAGCTTATCACAGTATCAATGACTAGCCCAGCGTAGGTCTCAGCTATGTACCAAATGCACTGTGACTGACAAACTTTGCGCTTACCCGAAGGTTTAACACCCACTTTCCAACAGTTTCCCGGCATTTTTTTTTCCTCGTGGCCCTCACCCACAGATCTGTGCTGGTACGTTGGCCCACTGTTTGTACGCCTCACTGAACAAACTCCGCGCCAACTAAAGACGTCAGCTGCGTGTGCCGCGAGGACAGACGTGACAGTGAACGGCGCTGATCTGCTAAAATGGACGCTGGCCTGTTTATTTTGTGAATGAAACTGGGTTGATTTCAGTTTTGAAACATGGATGACGACGACAGTGGTGGGGATTATCCTTTATATTCACGATCGAGTCGTCTGTCGTCCAGCAATGTCAGCAGCAGCGGGTCGTCAGGGTGAGTTTGGGAAGTTTTCTATCAACTGTCGTCTGCTTGTATCTTCCGAAAATGGCGACACCGCGAGATAGTGACACACCTGTCGTGTTTATTTCTGCCCATACATCAGTTTGTCCCACAAGGACAAGACTGTTTTTAACATCTTTCGGCTTTATTCTAGGGGTTGCAGCTTACGAATTTTATGTCTCATTGACCGATTGTAAATTGTTTGGGATGGAATGACACAGATGCTTACATGTCAGTATCACCGTATCGTGTCATGTCTGTGACTGTCAGGTGTCGGAGCACCCGGAGAGGGGAAGTCGGCATAAAGTTTGTCCCTTGACAGTCATTGACTCTACAGCGTCGTCAGAATGAAGTCGTTGACTACATTATTATTATAGTCTAGTTTTGTTTTGTTTTGTTTATGTTTTGTTTGCTTTTTTAAAGACACTGTCCTGATGTCCATGATCTCTGGATGGCTGTAGACAATTACGGCATTAGTCTGTAGATCTAGTGTAACTTCTTAGGGCCAGCATTATCATTTGTAAGAGTGGTGCCCATCTCCTCTACTCTAGCTACTTGTTACCTTTCCGTTCTAGAAGACAAAGTACCCATTTACTAACTGGGTGAACTTGTGGCAGGTGCTGAAACATAACCAAAGCATTTGATTTGGGAACCATGCTCATATTTAGACAGAAAGGAATAAATGTACACAGCTGATCTGTTCATGCTTTATGCATGCATATAGTTTATTAGGCATTAGCCTACATGTTTTGCTTAACTGTTGCCAGAATTTGTTTATTTTGTTTCACACAATTTTTACCTGAATAAAGGGTTACATGTTTAAAAAATTGCAGTGTACAACTTTTGCTTAAAAAAAAAATTGCAGAGTGTACAACTTTTGCTTATATTCACATGTATTCTACAAGTTTTGTTGTTGTTTTTTGTCTAAGTAAACACTATGCAGAGTTGTTCCATCACAGGATCAGCTTATGGCCAGAATTGTTGAATACACAACTGAGTTCAGAGTTAAGAGTTCAGTTTGTTATACTGAGATTTGTAGCATTTGGACAATTCCATGCGTGCTCCACCCAGATAGATCTGTTAGTAATTATCATGAACCTGTGCAAAACTGTGTTGACAAGGTCTTGAAGTGGGAATCGGGGATGAGAACAGGACCTATGAAACACTATGTTGACAATACCCAAATGTTTGCAGCACTAAGATAGGCATTTCATGTTTTGGGTTGGTATTGAGCTCGAGACATCAGATCTTTAGCACATGATTGTAATGTGTACAGAGCCAGAAAGCTCACATGAAAAAAACAAATGTATACATGTGCAAAAACAATAAGATGATATGGTTGCACTGTAATGTCCCTTTATGTAAAAAAAAAAAAATGAAAAAGAAAAAGATTGAGAAAAAAAAAAGAAGAAAAGATGTTTGTCTGTTTCTAACATTAAGCATTTCTCATAACAAATCTGTGCAGATAAGAAACTAATATATATAATATATATATCTAGAACTGCATAATTTTATTTTTGTGGTTGCATTAGCGGCACAAAAATAAAGCTTTGAGGAGCATACTTTTAAAAAAAAAAAAATTTCCTTATACAGTCAGAAGGTAACATGAAACCAGATATACTCTCACCTAACTTTAAGAATATTAAGATCTGTTGGAAGTGAATCAAACAGCGACAGTTTGTCAAGGTAAGATCATGGATCTTCTATCTCATCAGGGAAACAAAAAATAATGTTGCTTAAAGGTAAACTTTTCATGTAAAGTTCAAGATCTTACGACATTTAAGGTCAAATGGTGCAGTGAATCCACGGAATAGCATTACCTTGTGATTTGTCATCACACTTTGAAATGAAGACCAAAGAAAACCACCAAGTTTTTGTACAGGTATTAATCATTCTTCATGTCACATGCATGAAGTGTTGTGCGTGTGTGTGTGTGTGTGTGTGTGTTGTGTGTGTGTGTGTGTGTGTGTGTGTGTGTGTGTGTGTGTGGTGTGTGTGTGTGTGTGTGTGTGTGGTGGTGTGACAAAAATATGTGGACACATTTTTTCAGGAATGGAGATCCAGAGCAAATAAAATAGAACTCTTTTCCTGGGTATGGAATATATAATCATTTGGGGAAGTGCATTTTGATATATATATGTAATATTTATAAACCAAAACAAAAAAACAAAGAAAAACAAACCAAAAAAAAAAGTTGTTTGGGACTGTAGTGCTTAAGATATTCCTCAAAGTTCAATATGTATAAATTCATTAAGTTCAGCCATCCTCAAAACCACACCTTTGTTGTACTGTGGTGATATTCTCTTGGCTGCTGAGGCCACAGACTGTTGCGCATCAGTAGACACATAATGAAGAAGAAAATCAGTTATAAAATAAATAGGGAAAAAAATTCTTAACCCATTGACCCTTTTTGCCAACAGCAAAAACCTAATCCTTTGAGTCCCACATCCTATCCACCAGCTTCCTAAACCGTTTGTCTCCTTTACCCTTTCAACCAGCTTCCTTCCTAGGAAGCTGGTGGATAAGTTCTGGAAGTCAAAGAGTTAAGTTTTTGTTTTGCTAGCATGGTTGACAGTGCAGGATGCTGGTGGACAGGGTGTGGGAGTCAAAGGTTAAAGCTATATATAGAAAGTTTTACTTGAATTTTTGACACTAGTTTTTGTTTCTGTGTATTCATAAAGATACTCAAGGTCTAAAAGATAAGTCACTGCAATCTCGAAAAATTCTCATATGATATAGAATTTGATGTCCATCAAGCCGATTCAAGGGCAATGATAGACTGTCACAACAGTGAAAACAAATTTTAAATATTTTCAAAAATTTGTAAGGATGTGCTGTTCGCACATCTTCTTTGAAAAGTGCTGATTTTAGGCTCTTGTTTGGTCGTGTCACCTTGATCTTGGTGCCGCACATTTCAGATTTACTCTTTCTTGACTCCTCAAAGGTCCACGCTAAATTTGGTATCTATGTAAACTGATATAGACTCAAAAGAGCAAAGAAACTTGCACCCACATATTTTATGACACATGAACACACACACACTGACACAGTGTTGTACACAGACCGCATGCACATGCACACACACACACACACACTCACACACACACACACAGAGTCACACACACACACACAGACTCGCACACACACACAGTCACAACCACCACACACACACACACAGTCACACACACACACACACACACACTGAGTCACACACACAGAGTCACACACACACACACACACACACACACACACACACACACACACACATACACACACACACACACACACACACACACACACACACACACACACACACATGCATGCATGCATGCACGTGCACACACATACTATTACTACAGAGACATACACGCACACACGTACACACGCACACACACACACAAACACTGAAACAGCACTCACACAGAGACTAGTAAGTAGTATAATAATTTTCCTGATTTAAAAAATCTTATTTCAGTTTGATCATGGTAAGTATGAATCACTAAGTAATAAAACCTCATTCTTAAGTGTACTAGGACTCTGTGTGTGTGTGTGTGTGTGTGTGTTGTGTGTGTGTGTGTGTGTGTGTGTGTGTGTGGGGTGTTGTGGTGTGTGTGTGGTGTGTGGGGACAATGTACACGATGACATGCAACACACACAGTGACACATACACACAGTCCATAATCGCCAACGCCATGCGGCAAGGCACTTGATGATGATGATAATGTGTATGTGTGTGTTGTATGTCATTGTGTTTGTGTGTGTGTGTGTGTGTGTGTGTGTGAGTGTGAGTGTGTGTGTGTGTGTGTGTGTGTGTGTGTGTGTGTGTGTGTGTTCATCGTGTACAGTGTGTGTGTGTGTGTGTCATGTGTACATTGTGTTGTGTGTGTGTGTGTGTGTGTGTGTGTGTGTGTGTGTGTGTGTGTGTGTGTGTGTGCGCGCACGCTCATAATTCATATGCACTCACAAACCTCATAATAGTCATATCATTTTATGAACCATACGTGCATTGATTACGTTTATCACATGATTATCATGAACTTGATAATTGAAAATTATGTTTATGATCTCACATAGCTGGATGATATGAGTTCACTCAGCATCTTGTAGAGTATTTTGTATAATGTATATACATCAGTTTATGATGTGAACTTTGTACAGTTTGTTGTAGGAGTTTTTTGCCTTAAGTTATGAATTAGCATTGTTCTGATATCTGTGTGTTTGAGGGCATACATTTTCATTGAATCAATTTGTATATAATGTGTCACAGAGTGTATGAGTGTGAGAGAATGTGTGTGTGTGTGTGTGTGTGTGTGTGTGTGTGTTTGTGTTGTGTGTGTGTGTGTGTGTGTGTGTGTGTGTGTGGTGTGTGTGTGTGTGTGTGTGTAGCCATGGCATTTCTAATTCAATTCAGAAAATTTCTGTAGGAGGGATTCATGACATTGACAGTCGGTGCTGCATGCAATGATGCATCCACTGAAATTTTTTTCCTTTCCTTTTTTACCCAGTCCTTTTTCTATGCCTCTTTTTGGGCTGCAGAATGTGGGATAATTTTTTATTTTGCGATGATGATGGGGATGGCTATAGCAGTATAGGCCCAAACAATTCAGTGAACATAACTTACACGATATCAGTTTACGATATGTCTTACTCTTGTCTTAGTTCCAGAAGATGAGCACTGAAAGTGGGTTCAAAATTGAAATAACCTTGTCCGAACAAGAATGTGTACTGCTTTTTGCTTAAAGTCAAGTTATATCATTACATATATAATCAACTTATCAAGTCAGAACATATGAAGACATTAGAACAAACAAATGTGACTGATTTAACTGGTAGTGAATTCTTGATTTTTCAATGATAGATCTCTACAGAAACATGGCAAAGTTCTATAGTGTTTTGGTTACCTGAAGGTAATAGCAGAATAGCTGTCAAAAACACTTGCTAGAAAATCTACTTTTTTCTGAAGAATTTGATGGACCAGACAACAACAAAAGTAAACTAGCGTTTGATTCTTTGAAGGACCAGACAATAATAGAAGTAAATTTCATTTTCAAAGGCAGAATGACACAGTGGACATCACATGTATATCATTGACTTCTGTATAAATTATAATCGCAACTACAACTTGTTCCATGTGTTGACAGTGGATTGATGCCAAATCTAAGTTGAATAACTATACTACCCATTGTTTTATTGATATCAGCTGACAGATACTGGGCTGATCACAGCTGTTACTGTTACTGTTATTTTTGTTTAAAGTCCAGCTGACTGTGTAGAGCCATATCAGGTCTATAACCTGTTTCAAAACATACACAATACTTCAACTGGAAAAGGAAAGAAAAGAAAATTAATTATACATATCAATGCATTTACGCACATAATCTAAGGAGATGCCCTGGCATTGTTGACCACTCCGTCCAATTTGTCACACAGGGATTTAAAAAACATACCTGAATACAAATTCAAACATGACTGAGGACACTTAATTAAGTTAATGGATAAAAACATGCCTAAATTGCCTAAAATTGCTTCTGTATATTTCATTTCCCTAGAACCAAAAATGCACTTAGTACATGGACCCAATTACCAATCCGAAGAGAAAGTATACTACTTTATCAAACACTTACAGAGGAAGGGACCAGCAAGGCAGAAACTGATGGGAAGAAATGACAGAAACTGAGAAAGCAAAGGAACAAGACAGACACAAAGAGAGTGACAGAAAAGAGGAAATTTCTAGCGCAGAATTTCATTTGATTTAGCAAAATATGTCGCTGGATTCTACCTTACAGGTACACTTTTACAGTGCCATTCCTGCCATACTATCTATGAAAAAAGTTCTCGACATCATTGCAGACAGTGTGTATGGACGTTGTGTGTAGTATGTGTGTATGGATGGTGTGTGTGTGTGTGTGTGTGTGTGTGTGTGTGTGTGTGTGTGTGTGTGTGTGTGTGTGTGTGTGTGTGTGTGTGTAGTGTGGGCATGTGTAGTGTATGTATCAAGTGTTTGGATATGTGGCACATAAACTAAAACATTTGTAAGTCAGTGTTCCATACAGGCTCTGACCCCACTAACCAGACTGTCCAGAGCCCTTGTTGAGTACATATTGAATGTGTGATTAGCCGGTTTCCATACAGGCCTAGTGGACTATTCACACAGTGGGTCAGTGTTGGCAGGGTTTCTTTTAAACTATATTCATTGCTTGATAGGGCGCTTCACGGAAAGGCTGCCAACTGTCCCTTTCACTGCCAGTCCTGATACGGAGCCCTTTAAATCAACATATTTTTTATTTGACGTAGAGTCAACAGAGACGTTACTCTCTTCTTATTTGTTGTTATTTGCATGTTTGTGGTTTGAATTTTTTCCTTGAATAGTTAAGGAGGGGGTGGCTTTGCTTGAAAGTGTATCATTACTTGTCTTTATAATTATTTGTGTGTGTGTGTCTGTATATGTGTGTGTGGTGTATGTCACTGTGTGTGTGTGTGTGTGTGTATATATGTGTGTGTGGTGTATGTCACTGTGTGTGTGTGTGTTCGTTATTTCTTTTAATGTCTATTCACATATGTGCTTTTAGACGGTGTGTGTGTGTGTGTGTGGTGTGTGTGTGTGTGTGTGTGTGTGTGTGTGTGTGTGTGTGTGTGTGTGCCTTAGAATTAAGGAATAGTTTAATTTTTAATATTAATTATATACGTACGTGTGTGTGTGTGTGTGTTGTGGTGTGTGTGTGTGTGTGTGTGTGTGTGTGTGTGTGTGTGTGTGTGTGGTGCATGTTTGTGGTGGGTGTGTGTTGTGAGTGTGTTGTGTGTGTGTGTGTGTGTGTGTGTGTGTGTGTGTGTGTGTGTATTATGTTTGGTTTGTGTGTGTATGTTTGTGTGTTATAAGTTTATGTCTGCATCTGTGTTCATGTGTTTATGTGTGTAAGTGCATGGGGCCATGCAGAATATCACATGCATTGAGCCATAATAATCAATGTATCATGAATGATTACTTTATAAGTTTATAAATGTTTTTAATTTGTAGACTGTGTTGGTGGCTGTTGTAAGTGACATAAGTTGATGGATTTAAGACAATTAGCATGAGTTGTGTCTTGATCAGAGAGTTGGTGTGAGCTGCTCATTTGTGATTTTGGGAATTTTTTTATTTTACTATTTTAGATTAGGCCATATCGGCATATGGTTTGCTTTATTGTACATCACTATGTTTTGTTGTTGTTTTGTTTTGTTTGTTTATGTATTGAATTGGATTTTTATGTGCTAAGGATATTGCTTATGAAATTTTATGAAAGGATATTCTTTATGAAATTTAATGAAAGTATTATTTAGACAGTGAACATGATGATAAGAATATGAATACTACATGTACTGTACTTGATTATAGTTAATGATGAAATATTCCATTATTTGGGGCACACTTATAGTTGGAGTACTATACTATTATTAGCATTAATAATGAAAATTAAAATATTCCCTAATCTTAAGGCACAATTTAGACACTACGGCATAGTGTCCGGTGTTCTGTAGAACTTGTGAACAACAACCAGTGCAAACACAGTAACTTGCCAGTGCATACATCATACATGTACACAGTAAATTAAGCAAATCATGTTGCTATTTTTGATTATTGCTTCTGCTTTTGTGCAACAATAAAATACAGTAAATATTGACATGGGTCCACCTGAAGGATACAATACATTACAAGGGGCATGTCATATCTGTTGATATATCGTTCAGATAATAATATTAATAAACTGTCTGCATTTCTTGGGTGTTCTTAACATTTAGTATGATGTATACCTCACATAGAAAGCTTCACTTATCTTCTGATTCCAGAGTGTTTTTTCTGTTTCATCTGTAATTGGGGAGGGGGGGGGGGGAGATTTGCGGGCAGTGTTTTTTCTGTTTCATCTGTAATTGGGGGGGGGGGGGGGGGGGATTTGACGGCAGTGTTTTTTCTGTTTCATCTGTAATTTGGGGGGGGGGGGGGGGGGGATTTGCCGGCATTGGTTTGGTCACCAAGGTCCAACAGTATTGAATGATCTTTCTCCGTGTGTGTGTGTGTGTGTGTGTGTGATTAGTTTGTTCTTTTATACATTCAGCATCAGTCACTGTCTTCAGATTTGCCCTTAGAGCTTAAGAGTAGACTCATCGTTTTAATGATCTGTAATACTAATAGGGTTCTCTCTGTGTGTGTGTGTGTGTGTGTGTGTGTGGTGTGTGTGTGTGTGTGTGTGTGTGTGTGTGTGTGTTTGTCAGACAGACAGACAGACAGACAAAGACTGTGAATGAATGAGAGACAGACAGACAGACAAAGACAGGCAGAGACTGAGCGAGAGAGAGATCTATGTGTATTCATTGAGACTAAGAGATGTACAAAATAAAATTTTATATGATTTTATGTACTTTTTTCATTTACTGTCATCATTGCATGAGTCACACAGCGATTGACATGTGAAAGTAAATCTCTGTTTTATTACATTCGTTTCTATTGCTTTTTGTTATCTTTCAGCAAGCTCTTTCAATCTTTCATTTAAACGCTCGTGTGGCTGGGTTTTATTGCTTCATTAACATTGTACGTCTTATGGCACGTCCCTTTCATCACAGCCACAGGGGTTGACTTGCTTGTTTTATGTTTGCCTGCCTCTGGCGCTTACGCTTTTGTGAAGCGCGTAGAGCTTTTGTGAGATGAAGCGCTTGACAAGTGTTGTTATTATAAATCGTTTTTGTATAGCCTGGTTCTCCAAATCCAGTTTGACTGACAGCATGTTGCATGTAATCAGGCTGTTTAGTAGAGCATGGAGAACTCAGGCTGCTAAGTAGGCTGATCACACTGCACTATGTTACTGCGCAGTCTGCATCTTTGGTGGCTTGTATGCTGGATGGTTTGATGTTTCTTTCAAGCCAACCACATACAAGACTTATGGGATCTTTAGCATGCATGTTTAATATTCAGCATGATATGTACACACAAAGGGGGTTTAGACATGGCAGGTCTGATATTATGTATACACAAAGGGGTTTAGACATGGCAGGTCTGATGTACACTCATGGGGGTTTAGACACTGGCAGGTCTGATATACACACAAGGGGATTTAGACATGGCAGGTCTGATATACACACAAGGGGGTTTAGACACTGGCAGGTCTGATATACACAAGGGGGTTTAGACAATGGCAGGTCTGATATACACACAAGGGGGTTTAGACACGCAGGTCTGATATTATATATACACATAAGGGGGTTTAGACACTGGCAGGTCTGATATATACACAAGGGGATTTAGACACTGGCAGGTCTGATATATATATATATATACATAAGGGAGTTTAGACACTGGCAGGTCTGATATACACACAAGGGGGTTTAGACATGGCAGGTCTGATATATATACACAAGGGGGTTTAGACATGGCAGGTCTGATATACACAGAAGGGGTTTAGACATGGCAGGTCTGATATATGTACACAAGGGGGTTTAGACACTGGCAGGTCTGATATACACAGAAGGGGGTTTAGACACTGGCAGGTCTGATATACACACAAGGGGGTTTAGACACTGGCAGGTCTGATATATACACACAAGGGGATTTAGACACTGGCAGGTCTGATATACACACAAGGGGGTTTAGACACTGGCAAGTCTGATAAGTGATATAGTGATATACACGTAAGGGGTTTAGACACTGGCAGGTCTGATATACACAGAAGGGGGTTTAGACACTGGCAGGTCTGATATACACACAAGGGGGTTTAGACACTGGCAAGTCTGATTATAGTGATATACACGTAAGGGGGTTTAGACACTGGCAGGTCTGATATACACAGAAGGGGGTTTAGACACTGGCAGGTCTGATATACACACAAGGGGATTTAGACACTGGCAGGTCTGATATACACACAAGGGGGTTTAGACACTGGTAGGTCTGATATACACACAAGGGGGTTTAGACGCTGGTAGGTCTGATATACACACAAGGGGGTTCAGACACTGGTAGGTCTGATATACACACAAGGGGGTTTAGACACTGGTAGGTCTGATATAATATATACACACAAGGGGGTTTAGACACTGGTAGGTCTGATATACACACAAGGGGGTTTAGACACTGGTAGGTCTGATATACACACAAGGGGGTTTAGACGTGGCAGGTCTGATATACACAAGGAGGTTTAGACATGGCAGGTCTGGTATACACACAAGGGGGTTTAGACACTGGCAGGTCTGATATACACACAAGGGGGTTTAGACATGGTAGGTCTGATATACATACAATGATACATGATACAAGGGGGTTTAGACACTGGCAGGTCTGATATACACACAAGGGGGTTTAGACACTGGTAGGTCTGATATACACATTTGGGGGTTTAGACGTGGCAAGTCTGATATATATACACAAGGAGGTTTAGACATGGCAGGTCTGGTATACACACAAGAGGGTTTAGACATGGTAGGTCTGATATACACACAAGGGGGTTTAGACATGGTAGGTCTGGTATACACACAAGGGGGTTTAGACATGGTAGGTCTGGTATACACACAAGGGGGTTTAGACATGGTAGGTCTGGTATACACACAAGGGGGTTTAGACATGGTAGGTCTGATATACACACAAGGGGGTTTAGACATGGCAGGTCTGATATACACACAAGGGGGTTTAGACATGGCAGGTCTGATATACACACAAGGAGGTTTAGGCACTGGTAGGTCTGATATACACACAAGGGGGTTTAGACACTGGTAGGTCTGATATACACACAAGGGGGTTTAGACAATGGCAGGTCTGATAGGTAGAAAGAAACTCTAGGGAGAGCTAGACAACAGAAGGTCTTCAGAGAAGTAACCCCCTTTAGACAAGTGTTTCGGCCCTGAACTCCTTACACTCTCGGGGGGCCGGGCCACATCCAGGTCATGACTCCTGGATGCCCTTCTGCTGTTGTCTTTTTTTTTTTTCCACGCCGGGGAGCGAACCTGGGCGATTCTTGCGCTTCAGAACTGCGGTATGCGGTTTTTACCAATGTGCTAACGGGACACACATCATCTGTAGGGAATTTAATCCTTATGAAGTTCACTTTTGGTTCCTCCTTGCCCAGATCCAGCTTGAGCTCCTTTCTGCTGCCTCTTCTTCCCAGAAATGGCGAGTTGTTTCATGAGATCATAAGCGGAGGTGCCCACAAACCCACTTGCCCGACCTCTATTGCGAAGATTTTGACTCGCAGACCTGCTTTCTTCAGGGTGCTGGCAAGACTGGCGTATTTTTCGGTCTTGTAGATATGTGCTTCTTCCATTCTGCTTTCGTATGGCACAGTGAGTTCTATCAGAATCACTTGTTTCGAGGAGTCACAGTGGAGAGCGATGTCTGGTCTCATGCCTGTCTTGCTGATGACATCTGGGTAATTTCTCCACTCTGGGAGGTCTGCTGTACACTCCCAGTCGACTTCTTCATCCAGAAGACCCTTTGGCAATGTGCTGGTTGTCATAGCAATTTCGGGCCAGACCTGTTTCCCTCCTGCTTTGTAGAACGTTGTCATAGCAATTGGTGCGTTTGGGGTCATGGTTTTTTCGCTAACCACGTCTGTGATCACTTTCAGAACTTGGTTGTGCCTCCATGTATATCTTCCTTGGGCTAGCGCTACTTTGCAAGAGCTTAGGACATGTTCCACTGTTTGTTTCTTCTGACAGAGCGGACATGCTGGGTCATCTGATTTCCCCCATTTCACTAAGTTTGCATTCGAGGGGAGCAGGTCATATACAGATCTGAGGAGGAAGCTTATCCTTAGAGGAGCCATGTGCCACATATCGTTCCAGCTGAGACTTCTTTGGAGTGCACTGTCCCATGTTGTCCATTGCCCCTGTTGACCTTGCTGGACTGCCTTCTGCACTCTTTTGACATCTTCTTCTTTCTTCAACTCCTGTATGATCATGTCTCTTTTTTCCTTCCTTTTGGCTTTGGACCACCACTGCATTTTTGTTGCTCCCAGTCCCTGTCTGTTGGTTTGCGTGTGTCCAATTATTTCTTTGATGCTGAGGTTTCTCTTGGCATTGTTTACAGCCTCTTGGACTTTCCATTTTTTGCCAGTTCTCAGCTTTGGCTGAACTGATCTCACGATATTGTCTTCCGATTCCTCCAGCATGCTCAACAGTCTTGCTTTTCCAACTTTGTATTCCTCCACTATGGATTTGAGAGGTAGCTTCAGCATTGCTTGACGACAGTATAATGCAACATTAGTGAGACCAGGTGGGACACCGAGCCATTTTTTGTGTATTTGTTGATTTTGGCTTCCATTGCTTCCACTGTGCTGGTGCAAATGTCATAGATTAGCAGTGGCCACAGCAGCTTTGGTATCAGCATGAACTGTAGACACCAGACTTTGTATTTGCCTGGCAGTCCGCAGTTATCTATTTTCTTCAGGCCTTCTTCTGCTGTTTGCTTGGTTTCACATCCCCTTTGTGTGTCTTTCAGGGAGTCATCATACCATCTTCCGAGACTTTTTACTGGCTCTTCTGTGACAGTGGGGATGGCTTGGTTGGCTACCATGAATTTGACTGAATCTGCCACTTTTCCTTTTCGCAGTGAGAGACTTCGGGATTTCTTTGGTTTGAACCTCATTCTTGAAGAGGCCACCAGCTCATCCAGCTGCTTTAAGATTTGGTGTGTCTGTTCCTCATCCGTGGACAAGACTGTTGTGTCATCCATGAAAGCTTTCAGAGGAGGCATCTGGTATCCATCTCCCAGATTCACTGGACCTGAACTCTTCATTGCAGCTTTCAAGATGACTTCCATTGCCAACACGAACAGTATGGGAGAGATTGCACAGCCCATTGCAATGCCCACCTCTAGGTCTATCCAGTCCAAGGTGTATTCTTTGGTAGAGAACCGCATTGAGAACCCTTGGAAATACTTCCTCAGCATTGTTCGGATGTTTTCTGGGATGTGATACATTTCAAGAGCCAGCTGGATCATATCGTGTGGAACTGATCCATATGCATTCGCCAGATCAAGCAAACTAAGTCAATGTCTCTCTTCTCTGTTCTTGCTTTTTGGATGGCATCCCAAATCAACGTGGCATGTTCCAAGCATCCAGGCATTCCTGGTATGCCTCCCTTTTGGACTGACATATCCAGATACTTGTTTTCAGTCAGGTATTTTGTCAATCTTGCTGCCATAACAGAGAAGAAGATTTTCCCCCTCGACGTTCAGAAGTGATATTGGCCTGAACTGGTTGATGCTGCTGGAGTTCTGCTCCTTCGGAATGTACACTCCTTCAGCTCTCATCCATTGGTCGCTGATCTTCTGGTTCCTCCATGCTGATCGAATCATCTTGTGGAGCCACTCGAGCACTTTTGGGCATTTCTTGTAGAGCAGGTATGGTATTCCGTTTGGTCCAGGTGCTGACTTGGCTCTGGCTTTCTTTACTACGTTCTTCACTTCATCCAGTGTTGGTGGTTTGTTATTGAATTTTCCTTCTGGCTCTGCAGGCCAAACCAGATTCTGTATTTCAAGTGGTGCCTCGCGCTGAGAATCGGAATGTGTTTCCCTGAGATGCTGCTCTAGGGTTTCCTTGCCCACTGTGAGAGTCCCTGATTTGGGTTGTTCAAACAGCTTTCTTGCAAAGTCAAAGGGATCTTTGAAGAAACGATCTTGAGTCTTCTTCTTTTTGCTCTTTCTTCGCCTTGCTGATTCCACTTTGCTGAGAGCATTGTGTTTGGCTTTCAGATCTTTCCAGAGTTCCAGGAGCCCTTGCTTCTCGAATTCTGAGGCAGTTTTCATTCGCTTTTTAAGCTTCTTTTTCTCCCCCGGATGCTCTCCATCTGTTGCTGTCTTCTGGATTTCTGGGGAGGCGTTTTTGTCTTTGGCTGCTTCACTCCATAAGTGTCCCTGCAGATAGAGTATAAGATGTCTCCGTATGTGTCAAGTTTGTGTTCCAGCGTACTGTTCCCGATTAGCGCATTCAGCTTAAGGACAAGTTCCTCATCTAATTTCTCCCATTGCTCTTTTGCACCGGCAGGCGGCAAATTGAGTTTTTCACGTTTGGCGTTAAGAGCTTGTGCAAAATCCGCACCAGAACCATCAGCGTGGATGTCCTTGGCACTATGGTTTAACTCCTGGCCTTGGTCATCCAACGTCTCACCTGCTATTGCTGGTGGTTCGTATGAGTCTTCAAACAGCCCATTTTTGTCCTGTGGATCTTCATGCCGCGTTTGGTGGTGAATCTCCTTCCACACGCACATGGAAATTCCATCTGGTCATTAATCATGATCCGTTGTGCGTTTCCAGTCGTGATGGAGTCAGTGCCGATGGATTCATCATTCTCTCCCCCTTTCGGTGAATCCTGGGAGCATCTTTCATTTATAGAACTCGTGGCATGTTATCAAAGGCAAGGTGATATAATATATACACACAAGGGAGTTTAGACACTGGCAGGTCTGATATACACACAAGGAGGTTTAGGCACTGGTAGGTCTGATATACACACAAGGGGATTTAGACACTGGCAGGTCTGATATACACACAAGGAAGTTTAGGCACTGGTAGGTCTGATATACACACAAGGAAGTTTAGGCACTGGTAGGTCTGATATACACACAAGGAAGTTTAGGCACTGGTAGGTCTGATATACACACAGGGAGTTTAGGCACTGGTAGGTCTGATATACACACAAGGGGGTTTAGGCACTGGTAGGTCTGATATACACACAAGGAAGTTTAGGCACTGGTAGGTCTGATATACACACAAGGGGGTTTAGACACTGGCAGGTCTGATATACACACAAGGATGTTTAGGCACTGGTAGGTCTGATATACACACAAGGAAGTTTAGGCACTGGTAGGTCTGATATACACACAAGGAAGTTTAGGCACTGGTAGGTCTGATAAGTGATATACACACAAGGAAGTTTAGGCACTGGTAGGTCTGATATACTCACAGGGAGTTTAGGCACTGGCAGGTCTGATATACACACAAGGAAGTTTAGGCACTGGTAGGTCTGATATACACACAAGGGGGTTTAGACACTGGTAGGTCTGATATACACACAAGGGGGTTTAGGCACTGGTAGGTCTGATATACACACAAGGAAGTTTAGGCACTGGTAGGTCTGATATACTCACAGGGAGTTTAGACACTGGCAGTCTGATATACACACAGGGGGATTTAGACACTGGCAGGTCTGCACACACACTTATATTAATCTGTGAGATGGGGAAAAATCTACACCTTTACTCTCCAGGTGCAGATATCTAGGTGGATCAAATCTACTTATCTAGGGCCTTCCAATTCGACGTCTGACATTTACCCTTTTTTAACCACACCCATCTGAGTGGTCAATTTTATTATAATAATTGTTTTTGTTTTCTTTTCATGGACAACACAGACTCCGAGTCAGATACTGTTCTTCATCTTAACCCTTTGACTCCCGCAACCTGTCCACCAGCATCCTGCACTGTCAACCATGCTAGCAAAGCAATGCAGAAAAGCTGGTGGATAGGGTGAGGGAATCAAATGATTAAGTTTTTGCAATTGGTGGATAGGGTGCGGGAGTCAAGGTTAAAAATTGTTGAAGTTTCAGTGAAATGATGAACATGTTTCAGCCACAAGCTGGACGATGGTTTGGGGAAGTCGGGACGCGTGACAGAAGCGATTCACTCTCTGTTGGACTGGCTGCAAAAGGCAGAGGACACACTTGCTGATGATGTCCCTGTACTGGGGGACCTGGACACTGTCAACATGCTTATTGAACAACACAGGGTATGTTTGGATATTATACAAATTACAAGATTTTTTTTAACAAAACTGCACCTGCTGAAGCCGCTCTACATGTGGCAGTCACTGCATATAGTAGAAGCGTGGCGTCAGTCGGTGATAGATGAGGAGCAAAGTGCATGCCCACTTCATTGTATAAACATTCCTTGTGCTTGTCTGTCGAATGGAAAAGAGCAAGATTTGCATGATAGTCATTGTTGGTTATCCCTCCTGTGCATTGCAAGGTAGGTCCTTGCCAGGATCATCAACAGAACTTGCGATAATCATTGTGCGATATCCCTCCTGTATTGCAGAGAAGCTAATTGATAGAATCTTCCGTAACAGAGTTGTGACTCATGCTGCTGATCCTATCATTCCTGTGTCTCAGTGTGACTTTTGTCATGTTTGGTGGTATGGTGTTTGCCATAGCTAGGTGCAGGAGAAGTGTCACAAACAAAATCAGGAACTCCACATAATGTTTGTAGATCTGACCAAAGCATCTCACACCATCAACCAGAAGTGCATGTAGGAGATACTACAAAAGTTTGTTCTTAGAAGTTTGTCTCACTGATTCCTTCCTTCCCTTTATTGCATGCTGACCAGAGTGCAAGAGAATGGTGAGGCATCCAAATCCTTCCCACTCCCAGTGCAGTGTGGAGTAAAACAGGGACGTGTTCTAGCACCCAACTCTTCTTCGTCCTTTTTGCAGCCATGCTGATTGATGCGTACGAAGACTGTGACATGGGGTGTACATTCACTTCTGCTCAGATGGAAAGCTGTTCAACTAGAGGAACCCCAAGCCAAGATTCAAGTGCTCAAAGCCATCCTGCAGATGACTGCACATTGACCATACACCCACACAAGGGATATCCAGCACATCACTTGCACTCACCAGTTTACTGCGCAAACGCTTCAGCCAAACAGTTAGCCTCAGCAAGACAAAAGCTATGTTTCAGCCAACACCATCTCAGGCTTCTGGTGCTTCAATACTGATTGTCGTCATCAGCAGCCAACAGATCAAAAATGTAGACAAAGTCTGTTACTTGGGTACTACAGTGAGCAGCAGTAGATTTCTAGATGCAGAGGTGACACTGAGCAGCTTGAAGTTTGAAGTTCTGCCTTTGGAAGGCTGACCAAAGGGTTGTGGCGAGACTATGGCATCAGGCTCACCACGATGATTGTTGTGCACAGAGCAGTAGAATTGAGAACCCTGCTGTAAATAATACTGTGAGACCTGGACTTCCTACTGACAGCACATTCAGCAGCTGGAACAGTTCCATCAAATATTTCTGCAGAGGACCTACAACGTCTCAGGGTGACTTGAATGTCCAGCATTGAAGTTCTGATGAAGTGTGGCTTGTGGTATTGAGTATCTATTCATCAGATGGCAGATTTGTTGGACAGGACACTGTGTTGAACACAATCATATTCCAAGTATGCTTCTGTACAGAGAGCTGAAACAAAGACACCCATGTCCAGGGAATACAACTAAGTGATACAATGCTACTCAATGCCAGCATGACCTTAAGAGTATACTGCACAACCATCTGGGAAGACATTGATTGCAAGAGTATGCTTGCAATAGCAGTGCATGTAGGCACAATCATTTTTTAACAGTGCAGAACAATTGCAGTCTGCAAAGTATAACAGTGTGTATGTGTGTGTGTGTGTGTATATATATTGCCATAGAGGTCGGGGCAAGAGGGTTTGTGGGCACCTCCGCTTATGATCTCATGAAACAACTCGCCATTTCTGGGAAGAAGAGGACTAGAGCCCTTAAAGCGATGGCAGAGGCAGCAGAAAGGAGCTCAAGCTGGATCTGGGCAAGGAGGAACCAAAAGTGAACTTCATAAGGATTAAATTCCCTACAGATGATGTGTGCCCCGTTAGCACATTGGTAAAACCGCGTACGCAGTTCTGAAGCGCAGAATCGCCCAGGTTCGCTCCCCGGCGTGGGAAAAAAAAAAAAAAAAAAAAAATAGACAACAGCAGAAGGGCATCCAGGAGTCATGACCTGGATGTGGCCCGGCCCCCCGAGAGTGTAAGGAATTCAGGGCCGAAACACTTGTCTAAAGGGGGTTACTTCTCTGAAGACCTTCTGTTGTCTAGCTCTCCCTAGAGTTTCTTTCTACCTATTATATATATATATATATTATATATATATATCATATATTATATATATATATATATTATATTATATATATATATATATATTATATATATTGTGTTTGTGGTGTGTGGTGTGTGTGTGTGTGTTGTGTGTGTTGTTATAATAATGGAGAGAGAGAGAGATGTGTGTGTGTGTTGTACCAGTGCTGGCAACACAGTGCATGGAGGCACAATCATTTTTGAACTGCACAGAACAGCTGCTGTTTGGATTAACTGACAGTAACATAGCTGAAAGGCTACAAGATCCCTTCCCATACAGTGCCTGTGGGAAGAACATGTGCCTTCATGATTGGTCTTGTGGCCCACATGAAGTCCCACACCAGGCACTGAAGACCACTGTGCTTGGTTTTCTGTTGGATCAGTGGGAGAGTTCACCATCACAACATTTCTTTTTTAATCCAAACTGGGAAATTCAAATGTGCATCGAACAAGTTTGAACCTTACATATATCACTCTCTCAAGTACTTACATTTGATTTAAATGTAATCTCAAATCTGTCAAAAATAAATTTATGCTGAAACATGCAAAATAAAGATTTCAGGGTACCAAAATCTCTCTTAGTAATTTGAGAAAGTTTCCATTTGTAAGCCTCTCATACTTAAGACCATTTTTACATAAGTCACATAGTGCTTGTTTATGTGATGGTGTGTGTGTGTGTGTGTGTGTTGTGTGTGTGTGTGTGTGTGTGTGTGTGTGAGTGTGTGTGTGTGTGTGTGTGTGTGTGTGTGTGTGTGTGTCGTGTGTGTGTGTGTGTGTGTGTTTGTGTCTTTGTATGTGTGTGAGTATTCGTGTGTGTATGTGTGTGTGTATGTGTACACATGCTTGTGTGCATAGGTGTGTATACATACATGTTTTCTTTATGTTTTAATTAAGAATAAGAAATCACTGAATGAGTTCTATATTGAATTTGAGACAGATCTATGGATCTAATAATGTATTCACCGGTAATAGAAAAAAAAGAAACACCCAGAAATATTGGTGTAACATGTTTAGTAAATTTTGCAGAATGGCTTACCTGTATCTTCATACAACTTTCTGTTCAGTTTTGGAATTTGATTTAGAATTTGTTCACAAGAGATCAAATACTGTTGGAATAATTCCATATGGGCTCCACCATGTCTGCCAGTGATAATCTTGCAGACTCCTTGAGCCTGAGCACAGTAGTGTGTGCTGGCAAAATCTTGAAAAGGAAAAGGGGGTGGGGGGGGGGGGACTATGAGATTGTAAGCTGACACCGCCAGAATGGTTAAACCATTAACCCTTTGACTCCCACACCCTGTCTACCAGCATCCTACATTGTCAACCATGCGAGCAAAGCTAACCATAACCCTTTGACTCCCTCACCCTGTCTACCAGCATCCTATATTGTCATCCTATCAGGAAGCTGGTGGATAGGGTGAGGGAGTCAAAGGGTTAAGTTTTTGGTGTTGGTGGATAGGGTACGAGAGTCAAAGGGTTAAGATGGTCAACAAACAACTTTTATATTGCAGGCTGAGTTAACCCTTTGACTCCCGCAGTCTATCCACCAACTGCAAAAACTTAACCCTTTGACTCCCTCAACTGCAAAAACTTAACCCTTTGTCTCCTTCATCCTATCCACCTTCCTGCAGGAAGCTGGTGGATAGGGTGAGGAATCATAGGGTTAAGGTTTTGTTCTGTTACCATTGGTTCACAATGCAGAATAGTGGTGGACTGGGTGCGGGAGTCAAAGGGTTAAAACATGGCTCTTGTGGAGGATGGAACTCATGACCTTTGTGTGTCAGTGCAGCGCTCTAACCAACTGGGCTAATTGGACCAAAATTGTGGCCTGCCAAAGGGTCAAACCCTTGCATTATCGTGCAGCATGGCACTCTTACTAGTCTTAGTACTTATCAACTGAGCTAAGAGGCCATTTGTTTTTAAATGGTTTGCGAAGACTGTGTTAGAAACCCTATACTTAGTCACTGAGAAGGCTTTTGGATGTAGAGAGATTGACGAAAGTAATGGTGTGTGTGTTTTGTGTGTGTGTGTTTTGTGTGTGTGTGTGTGTGTGTTTCTTTAATTTAATGTCTATTCACTAAAGTGATTTTAGAAAACAATAAAAAAAAAAAAAGGGGGGGGGGGGTGGATAGAGGAGGAGTGAAGAGGATATTTGAAAATTTTCGATTTTGATCTAGAGAAAAGATAATCAAGAAAACAACTGTCTTGAGGAGGGGAAGGTAAAACTAACAAATAATGTTAACATAATTAACAATTTAAACAAACAAACAGAATTGATAAATATATAGAATAAATGATTAAAAACAAAACTAGAAATTGACAATCCATAACAGTGAACAAGTGAAATAACATTTTAAAGATAATTCACTATAGAACTTTTTGACAGGCTAACAAAAAAATCATACATTAATGATGATGAGGCAAATATTCAGAAACTGTCTTCGTAGTAGTGTAGGAATATGTCGTTTTGCCCTAACGCAAGAAAGAGTATGACTATTGTCATCTTCTTTCCACACAGACACACTATATTCCTGGTGTATTTTGTTTTGAATGCATCAAGTTTCCATCTATACATAAGGGATTGTATACTTCTGCTGGCAGGAAACTGCTTAGATATTTTGCTAACTTCAAAGTTTATGTGACATTTATCATACTTTTTCCGTTTTTCTTGGAACTGCTTCTAGACGTAGTGTCCACTAAGGTGTAATATTTCGTGCAACGAGAGAGAAGCTGTATATACTATATTGTTTGAATCTGGTGAGCTTTTTGCCCCTGTTTGGCAGCCCTGTCAACCTTATCATTATAATGTGTTGTGTGTGTGTGTGTGTGTGTGTGTGTGTGCTGTGCGTGCGCGTGAGTGTTTGTGGTGCGTGATATAGTGAGAGTTGTGGACTGGTTGGTTCCTTCGATTGAGCCACGGGCTCAAGGTTCATGTCTTGAGTTCAAACCCAGCCCCAAGTTAAAAACTGGCCTGTTTGCTGCCCATCTTAATGTTTCTATCGTTCTGATGGTGACAGCATAGTGTTTCAGAGGCCCCTGTCCCCCCCTTCCCCATTTGGCTACTGTATCCTTCATAACTAATTTGAAAGACAAGAACATTTTGTGAAAGAGGCTCAAAAAAAAAAAAAAAAAAAAGAAAATAAAGATGTTGTGCATATGTGCAGAATATACTACAAGAGCTGTCCGTACGAGAGCCGACAGTGACGACATTGAAGACATCAGGCACCTTGCCCCCTGCCCAACATGAACAACTCGCACAGCTATGGGACAGAGTTACATACCTTGGTCAAGTCCGCGAAAACAAGCTGACTGACGCTCTGAAATTGGTCAGTATGCAATCGTGATTGTTTTGTAGTGTGTGTGTGTGTGTGTGTGTGTGTGTGTGTGTGTGTGTGTGTGTGTGTGTGTGTGTGTGTGTGTGATACACCGAACAGGTTGAGTGTATCTATATCTCAGCATCATGTGTGTGTGTGTGCATGTGTTTGTGTGTGTGTGTGTGTGTGTGTGTGTGTGTGTGTGTGTGTGTGTGTGTGTGTGTTGTGATTATGTTATTCTGTAAGTGCAAGAACTGGTGTGTGTTGTCAGCGTGTGTGAGTGTTGTTGCATTATTTGTTCTATTCTGTAAAGTGCAAAGAACAGTGTGTATGTTGTCATAGTGTGTGGTGTTGTGTGCATATTTGTTCTATCTGTAAGTGCAAGACATGTGTGTTGTTGCTGATGGTGTGTGAGTGTGCTTATTTGTTCTATTCCTGTAAAGTGCAAAGAACATGTGTGTATGTTTGTCATGCATGTGTGTGTGTGTGTGTGCATTATTTGTTCTATTCCTGTAAAGTGCAGCGAATGTGATTTTTACACGGACTGTTTGCGCTATATAATTATGTGATATATGTGGTGTGTGTGTGTGTGTGTGTGTGTTTATATGTATATGCATATAACTTATAAGTGATATTAGTATTATTATTAACAACCTGGATGAGACCTGTTATGATGATGAAAAATAACATTTTCAGGCAGAAGAGTTCCAGGAGGTGGTAACCATCATGCGGGAGTTCCTGCCTGAGGCAGAAGCACAACTCAAACTGCGCTCTTTACCAGACGATGAAGCTGTCGTTGTGCAGATGATTGAAAAACATGAGGTACTGCCATATTAATCGAAACAACAAACAGATGGATGTTTTTATACAGTGTGGACCTCAGATCACAGCAAAAACCAAAGGCCAAAATTGATGGCCTACAATCCCACCCTGTGACTCGCATGGAGGCTTTGTTATAGGTTGATATTCATGATTTTAGTCTCACTTCGTTAATAATGACATAACTTATGTGACGTGTCCTCTGTGGCCTTGGCTCCCCTGGGAAACTTTGTATATGGATCTATACAGGGGGGTGCAAAAGTAGGTATACAGTAAGTATCACATCATTATTATAATGCTTAATTCCGCTCTCGATTAGAGAATACTGACGCAAGCAGTTTGAGTATCTGAGGGATTAAGGCTGTGCTTGTTATTACATGTATATGCAATATTCATTTGTTTGTATAATAAATGCAGTGAGTATTGTACGTGTTTTCTTTTTTCATAACTGTATACCTACTTTTGCACCCCTCTGTATATGTAAAGTATACGTTTAAAGCAATACTGAACTCAGGCAGGGATTGTGTGATATATCCTCTATGGCCTTAGCTCACCTGGGAAACTGTATATATATCTATTTATGTCTAAATACAAGTTTGAAATGGTACTATTACATTTGTGGTAGGTCTTCCTTTAACACTTCATGACAGGAAGCATCGATAGTGTGTTTCATACATGCAGCTTCTATGGACGGGAAGCATTGATTGTAGTTTCACCAGTTAAACTTAAAGGTACAAAACTGGCTCTGATTTTCACTACATTAAGCTGGGAGTTATTCCTGTGTTTGTTACTTCTGTAATGCTTTGTAGATGTTTTGCATGCTGTCAGAACAACTTTTAAACCTATTTATTAAAAACAAAAAACTGGCAAGAGATTGTGGCCACTCCGTCCATCCAAAGCTGCTGTGGTCTTCCTCTGGCTCTGAAGCCCCATTCATTATGGTGGCAACATTCTGGTCAGGTGACCAAACCACTTGATCCACCCTTGTGTGATTTGATAGTTAACAGGTGTTGCTCCAGCCATCTCTCTTACCTTTTCATCTCTTATGTTTTGGTGTTACCTTTTGCACTTTTGAGATGTCTCGTCTCACTGGTGTGTGCGTGTGTGTGTTTTTATGTGTGGTGTGTGTGTGTGTGTGTTTTTTATATGTGTGGTGTGTGTGTGTGTGTGTGTGTTTTTATAAGTGTGGTGTGTGTGTGTGTGTGTGTGTGTGTGTGTGTGTGTGTGTGTGTGTGTTTTATGGTGTGGTGTGTGTGTGTGTGTTAGTATGTGTGTTCATATGTGTGTGTTATATGTGTGGTGTGGTGTGTGTGTGTGTGTGTGTGTGTGTGTGTGTGTGTGTGTGTGTGTTGGCAGCAGATGTGTAGACTTTGATTGTTAAAGTATGGTGTGTTTCTGTGTGTGTGAGAGAGAGCGAGTGTGTGTGTGTGTTTATATGTGTGGTGTGTGTGTGTGTGTGTGTTTGTGTGTGTGTGTGTGGTGTGATGGCAGCAGATGTGTAGACTTGATTGTTAAAGTATGGTGTGTGTGTGTGTGTGTGTGTGTGTGGTGTGTGTGAGGAGAGAGAGAGAGAGAGTGTGTGTGTGTGTGTGTGTGGAGAGAGAGAGATGTGTGTGTGTGTGAGTGTGTGGTGTGTGTGTGTGTGTGTGTGTGTGGTGTGTGTGTGTGTGTGTGTGTGTGTGTGTGTGTTGTGTGTGGTAGTAGATGAGCAGACTTGATTGTTAAAGTATGGTGTGTGTATGTGTGTGTGTGAGAGAGAGTGTGTGTCTGTGTGTGTGGTTTGAGAAAGTTAAAAATGTGAATGCGAAAGCATAGTGTCCTGTCCTAATGTGTGTTGTTGTTCCTGTGGGGTTACAGAAATTTGAAGAAGAACTGAAGAACCACCAGGAGCACGTGGACAAGATAAAGGGCCTAGCAGAGGAGATACTGAGCAGCTGTCACCCCAACGCCGTGCGCTTTGTCAAGTACTACCTCACCATCACTCAGACACGATGGGACCAGGTCAGTGGTGATCATGGAAATTTAACTTTTGGAGTGTGGGAGTTAGGTTGACCAGGAAGCTGGTAGATAGGGTGAGGGAGTCAATGGGCTGAAAATAATCTGTAGATTGGGTGAGGGAGTACGTAGAAAATAATCTGTAGATAGGGTAAGGGAGTAGGTAGAAAATAATCTGTAGATAGGGTAAGGGAGTCGGTGAAGTGGTAGATAGGGTGAGGGAATGGGTGGGTGGTATATAGAATAAGGGAGTTGTTGAAGTGGTAGATAGGGTAAGGGAGTTGGTGGATGATATATGGGGTAAGGGGGGGCCGGTTGATGGTATGTAGGGTAAGGAAGTCAGTGGGTGGTACATAGGGTAAGAGAGTCAGTGATAGGGTAAGGGAATCAGTGGGTGATAGGGGAAGGGAGTCAGTGGGTGATAGGGTAAGGGAGTCAGTGGGGCATAGGGTAAGGGAGTCAGTGGGTGATAGGGTAAGGGAGTCAGTGGGTGATAAATAGGGTAAGGGAGTTGTGGGTGGTATATAGGGTAAGGGAGTCAATTGGGTGATAGGGTAAGGGAGTCGGTGGGTGATAGGGTAAGGGAGTCAGTGGGTGATAGGGTAAGGGAGTCGGTGGGTGATAGATAGGGTAAGGGAGTCACAGGATAGAAAACAATCTGTAGATAGGGTGAGGGATTCAGAGGATGGTAGATAGGATAAGGGAGTCGGAGAATGATAAATAGGGTAAGGGAGTCAGCAGATGATAAATATGGTATTTGAGTCAGAGGGTGATAGATAGGGTAAGGGAATCAGTGGGTGATGGATAGGGTAATTGAATCAGAGGGTGATAAATAGGTTAAGGGGAGTCAGTGGGTGATAGGGTAAGGTATTCGATGGTATAGATAGGTAGGGATTCGATGGGTGATAGATATGGTAAGGGAGTCGAACGGTAGAAAACAATCTCATCAGTGTTACCTGCTGATGATAGTCACTGTGGTATTTCCCCAGCTGTTGGAGCGAGCGCAGATACGTGGGGACAAGCTGAGAGAGAGGCAACAGCGGCTGATCAGTCTGGCTGAGAGTCTGGAAGAGATGATGAACCAGCTGACAGAGTACCAGGCCCTGCTGGCCACCAAAGAGGCTGACCCCATCCCCCACGACATCAAGGTGGTCGACGAGCTGCTCAAAGAACACCAGGTCAGTTAGAAGGATGCTGGGCATTCAGTTTTGGCATTTGTTTACTTACAGATGGTACTTGGGTTGTCAAAAATCATGCATAGTTGCCCAGCTTTAGTGTGATATCAGAAATGTTTGAACAAGATTTTCTCATCTCTTTATGGGTGCTTCTTTGCTAAATTTCAGATCAAGCTGTGGATTGTTCAGAACTTACAGTAGCAGAAGATTGTATGGTAAAGCGTCAAGATCAAGGTCTTATGGATTGAAAAAGTGGCTAAAATCAACGCTTTTTGATGCAGGAGTATGAACAGCATTTTCTGAAGAGTTTGGAGTCTGGATTTTGTTCAAGAGCGATTCATTGCACTCGGGCAATTCCATATGAGCTCCGCCCAAATCTGCCAGCA
The DNA here is from genome assembly GCA_030674185.1 of Monoplex corrugatus. Taxonomy (NCBI): domain Eukaryota; kingdom Metazoa; phylum Mollusca; class Gastropoda; order Littorinimorpha; family Ranellidae; genus Monoplex; species Monoplex corrugatus. The sequence continues at coordinate 123,760,462 of CM060306.1, read as the reverse complement.
GATATCTGACAGACGTCCTGAGCCTGCATAAAACTCAATGCACTGGCAAGGTCTTGAACTAAGGAGCAAAGGGGGGAGGCAGGAAGACCTATGAAACACTAAGCTGACACCACCAGAATGATGGAAATATTAAGATGGGCAGCGAAAAGGCCAACGTTTAATGTTGTAGGCTGGGATGAACTCAAGCTATCAGATCTTGAGACCATGGCTCTTTCAAAACAGACATCCTGCAGACTTTCTTAAGAACTTCTGACAATATTTGACATGTTTTCCTGTTGCTACAGTATATATGAAATATGTGTTCACTGTTGTAGCAGTCTACCATTGTCTTAAACCAGACATCGTGCGGACTTTCTTAAGAACTTCTGACAATATTTGACATCTGTTTTCCTGTTGCTACAGTATATATAAAATATGTGTTCACTGTTGTAGCAGTCTACCATTGTCTTCAATGCTTATCAAGTTTTCTTTCAGCTTGAACTTCTTCAAAGTCATAGTGACCTTGAAAAGTACAAAATCATGGAATCTGAAATAATTTTTGTATAAAAAGGGAGATTTTTTTGAAAGGTCCTACCATCTTGCATTTTTTTAATGGAGATGAGGAAAAATCACAAATTGGAAGAATGGAAGGTCTTTTATAGATTTAAACTTTAGTGGCAATAGCGAGGAATATATGTGTGTATTGTGTTTGGGATGTACACAGAGCTGGTCGACTTGTAAGGGACTTCATGAACTGTGATATAATAGTGTGTGTTTGTGTGTGTGTATATGTGCATGTGTATCTATGTGTGTGTATGTGTATCTTTGTGTGGCGTGTGTGTGTATCTTTTGTGTGTGTGTGTGTGTGTGTGTGTCTCTGTGTGTGTGTTACACAGGAGGTGTACACAGAGCTGGTCAAGTTGTCCGAAGCAGAAGACTTCATGAAAATTATGTCCACTGAAGTCAAGACTACACCCAGTCCCAGTCAGAAAAATGGAAGGTAAGAATACAGTTCAGTGCAGCTCAGTTCAGTAAGAACATAGTTGTCTTTCAGAAATTGTCATTCTAGCACAGCAGCAGTTTTGCTAATGATAATTAACCAAAACCATATGAAAATAGAAAGAGAGCACATGTTCAATCAAAAGATCAAAGCAGGCGTAAATGTTCGGTCACTTGACCTTTGTCAGGGATATGCCAAAAGGATTTTGTAAACAAATAGTATGAGATGCATAACAGAAAGGTTAGGCATTGATGCACATTCACAGGTGGTGGTAGAGATAAGTAGATACAAAATTGTTGATACACTTATACATTTCAAGACTTTACCAGTATATGTTTTGCGCATGCTCAAGGAATCTGTCAGAACGGATGAAACACATATGGAATTGTCTGAGTGCAATGATTCCTTGATTAAGCTGTAAGCTCTTACATGTTTTATGCTTCACATTGAAACATTCTGGCCTGTCAGAGGCAATGAATATTGATAGTTTATGTGTACAGCAACATGCGACTGAACGAAGTGGGTCGTGGCAACCCTCGATACATCGCCTTACAGAACAAGTGGCGCACAGTATCCCGGATGGCTGTGGAACGCAAGAAGGCACTACAAGATGCTTTTGACATGCTGCAGGAGGTATGACTGTCCTATTTATAAAATCTTATCTTTTTCAAAAAAGGGGGGATTATTTCATTGGGGTGTACGACCTAGTCGTTAACCTTTTTGCATTGTCAACCATGCTAACAAAACAGAAATGTAACCCTTTGATTTCTTCACTCTGTGCACCAGCTTCCTGCAGGAAGCTGATGGATAGGGCGAGGGAGTCAAGAGTTAAATTTTTGCAGTGGGTAGGTAGGATGCTGGAGTCAAAGGGTTGTATGAAGCACCTATGTAGGATGTGAGATACCCGGGTTTGAATCACAGCCAAGACTGGGATTTTTCTACCCCCTACTGTTAGATCTTAAGTGGTGGTCTGGGTGCTAGTCTTTTGGATGAGATGATAAACCAAGGTCCTATGTGCAGCATGCATTCAGTGCACATTAAAGATCCCACAACAACAAAAAAGTTGTCCTTGGCAAAATTCCATATGTAAACAATGCATGTGTACAAAAAAAATTGTGGTGCTGCACAGGGGTAGTGTGCTCTCTCTGAAAAGAGCAGCCCGAACATCACTTGGTAAATCTGTTGTGACAAAAAAGAAATAGAATAGAATATAGTACAACACAACACAACACAACACAACACAACACAACACAACACAACACAACACAACACAACACAACACAACTCAATTCAATACAATAGAGGACATTACAGTACAATATAATGTAACATATAATGCCAGGGAAGGTGCGTGTGTGTCTGTTACAGAAATACGATAACAAGATTTTGTCATCTATTTCTGCATAGATCTGTATGGATCAAAGGTGTGGACCATTCAGGCGTTGTAAATGTATACATTTTGAAGTCTTGATGCCAAGGTCAAGGTCATATGGACCAAAAAATTACCTACAATCTGCACTTTTTAAGGAAGATACGTTAACTTAAGGGTTAAGAGTACTTTCTCAGAACTTTCTGATTCTGTTTACATTCTGTTTTCAGTGTTGGGACAGTCTACAGTTATTCTCAGTGCATGTCAACTATTTTTTTATCATTGACCTTGAAAAACACAAAATGAGGATTTCTGAAATCATATTTTTATATGTATAAAAAAAAGAGATGGTTAGAATAACTAGACTATCATTTTTCTTTCCGTTTGTTTTTCTCAACAGAAAATTTAGTTTTCTTCTTGGAATGTATTGCAAAGTTGAAGTCAAATGATGATTTGATTGCTTGTTATGTCAACACAATTCTGAGCCTGCTACTGAGCAGTCATTGAATTGTATTACCATATAAGAATTTCATCTTTTAATTCCCTCTCCTCTCTGACACACCCTCTCCAATCCCCACATGTATATGTCATCCCTCTGTTCCTACAAGTACACATGCACACGCGCACACACACACACACACACACACACACACACACACACATGCACATATGCACGCACGTACACACATACGCGCACACACATGTGCACACGTGCACGTATGCACACATGTACACACGCGCGCGCGCACACACACACACACACACACACACACACAGACAGGGTCCAGCCCATTAGGTTCATCATTTTTGCTCTTGTCCATTTTGACTGTCAGGTGATGTTATATATATTGATTACTCAGTGGTCGTTAGCATGTTTCTCATTGGAAATTGTGCATATTCTTGTTTGTCTATGTTGATAAATGATTTACTGTTTGTGTTTTATGTGTGTGTGTGTGTGTGTGGTGTTTTTTCTCTTTTTTTTTTTTTGATGTTATTTTATTTCATTTTATTTTTAATTTTTTTAATTTAATTCATTTCCCCCTCCCCTTCCCAACAAGGATGCCAGGGCCTCTTTCATCATGAACAGTATCCCCACCTTCTGGAAATTCTGTGCTAGAAATTTCCTCTTTTCTGTCACTCTCTTTGTTTCTTTCTTCCTCCTTTGCTTTCTGTCATTTCGTCCTATCATTTTCTGCATTGCTGGTCCATTCACCTGTATGTGTTCGATAAAGTCTTACATACTTTCTCATAGGATTGATAATTGGGTACATTTATTTATGTATTTATTTTATTTAGTTATTCATTTATTTATTTCATGTATTTGTTGTTATTTTCTTTTTTTGCTGCTGCATAGTTTGCACAGCTTTCATGTCATTGACCACACACTTCTCATTCATGTTCTTCAACGCTCTAGCAAAACCAGATTCATTCAGTTTTGAAGTGACGTGTAACGTGTTGTGTGCAGTTGGAGAATTTCAAGAACTTTGACTTTGAGTCATGGCGGGGGAAATACCTGAAGTGGATACAGGCCAAGAAGTTCAGGATCACTGACTTCTTCCGTCGCCAGGACAAGGATGGGGACGGTTTTCTCACTGAAGACGAGTTTGTCAATGGAATGATGCAGTCACGTCAGTGTCATGTTTGTTCTGGTGTTATGAGCCTTTATGTCTGTCCATCTGTCTGTCTGTCTGTCTGTCTGTCTGTGACGTGTGTTAACAGCAAACAGCGTGCGGATAACAGCACGGCATGATATTCGTTTAAATGATAACTGATTGCTGTTCACTGTGATATGTATATATACTGTAGTCAGTTGGCTGTAGAAAGAACGAAACATGGTGTCAGAATCGTGATTACGAACTCTAACAAAAATCCAGAATATTGAAGACTAAAGTTCAACCATGGAAGATGAACAAGAAGAGAGAAAAGCCAGTCGACGACATGCCAAGATTCCCTTGCCTCCTAAACTTGAAGTGAATGAGGAAACCAGCAGAGCAGCTGGAAGAAATTCAAGAGGCTTTGGGACAGCTATGAAATTGTGACAACACAGACAGAAGAAGACTCAACATACAGAACAGCAGTTTTTCTTTCTTGCATCGGGCTGGATGCTATGGACATCTATGAAGGATTGGCATTTGCTAATGAAGCCGAAAGAAATGACATTGACACCATTCTCCAGAAATTCGAAGAATACTGTGTGGGTTCAACCAATGAAACTTACGAAGCATTCAGATTCAACTGCAGACATCAAGCAGCAGGAGAATCTATCGAACAGTTTGTAGCAGAACTGCGGAGACTGATCAAGACCTGTAACTATGGTACACTGGAAGATAGACTGTTGAGAGATCAAATCGTACTGGGTGTACATGACGAGACTCTGCGATCAAAATTACTAGAAGTGCGACAGCTGACGTTGACTGCATGTATTGATATGTGCAGAGCGCATGAATCAAGTCAACATCAAACCGTCCAAATGATGAGAAAAACGCAGAACACGCAGGAAGTCCAAGTTTTCAAAGAAAAGAAGACAGCAAAGCAGTATAGCAAAGGAAACAAACCAGAGTACAGAGAGAAATGCGGATATTGTGGTGGAAAGCACCCAAGAGCAAAAGAGAAATGTCCAGCATTTGGAAGAAAATGCAAAGCTTGTGGAGGAAATAATCACTTTGCTTCATGCTGCAAAACACCCAAGAAAAATCAAAAGAAAACAAGAGTTCGGCACTTCGAAGAAGAGGAGACTGACACTGAAAGTGATAATGAAATCCTCGGGATCGAAGATAAAACCAGAAAAAAGGAGAGAAACATACGAGCAAAAATGTTGATAAATGAGATGCCAGTAAGATTTCTTCTTGACACAGGTGCAACAACAAACGTGATGTCTGAGAGCCTGTACAGAGAAGTCACAGGAGATGAAAGAAAGTCTGACCTGCAAGAGACGAAGAAGAAGCTGGTGATGTTCAACGGAACAGAAATGAAGCCTATAGAGGAGATAGTGCTGCGAGTGAAAAACCCCAAGAACAGAAGGAAATACAAAGTCAACTTCGCGATCACCAAAACGGACTGTAAGCCAGTACTGGGACTGAAAGCTGTACAGCACATGCAATTGTTGACGATCAATGAAGAGAACATTGCAACGATAGCGGCGAATCAGAAAGAGGAGGAAAATGCAAAAGATATGCTCACAAAGTACAACAATGTCTTTGAAGGAGAAGGAAAACTAGAAGGGAAATTACACCTAGAAACAGACCCCAGTATTGCTCCAGTGAAGATGCCTTGCAGAAAGTGGCCGATAGCAGTGCAAGAGAAAGTGAAGGACGAGCTGAAGAGGTTGAAAAAACTGGACGTGGTCACTAAAGTAGACACGCCAACGGAGTGGATAAGCAGTTTGGTCGTAACAACAAAGAGCAATGGGAAAGTCAGACTGTGCATCGACCCTAAGCCACTGAACAAAGCCCTCAGGAGAAACGAGTACCCCATGCCAACCATTGATGACGTACTGCCTCTCCTCAAAGATGCAAAATACTTCACACACCTGGACGCGAAAAACGGGTTTTGGCACGTTGAACTGGACGAAGACAGCAGCTACCTGACAACATTTGAGACGCCTTTTGGCAAATACCGATGGAAACGAATGCCCTTTGGTATTTCACCTGCCCCAGAAGAATTCCAGAGGAGGATTGACATCGCTCTGGCAGGACTGCCAGGCGTGGTGGCGGTTCATGATGACATCTTTGTTTTTGGCAGAGGACCAACCGACGAAGCAGGAGCACAAGTTCATGATACCAACCTGAACCGTTTGCTACAACGATGCCGAGAGACTGGAATCAAACTCAACAAGGAGAAGGTTCAGATGAAACGAACAGAGATATCATATTTGGGACACATCTTCTCAAGAGAAGGCTTGAAAGCCGACCCAAAGAAATTGGACGCTGTCCAACAACTCCCAGTGCCAGAAGACAAAGCAAAAGGCCAGATTTCCTGAAATATGAATGAAACTGAAGACTCTACCACAATCAATAAAGTGAAAGCATTGCGAAATATGGACATGATGATGATGGATAGTATAATGATCCGAGATAAAATGAGGTGAATGAATGATTGGGCCCTGTGCGTGAGAATGAGTGTTTTAAGTTGATGTTGTGATAAAGGTAGGAAACACATTTATTTCGTATGGACTGAAAGATAGGAAAAATGATTTATTGATTTTGTTTCCTTAAAGAAAGGGAGATGTGACGTGTGTTAACAGCAAACAGCGTGCGGATAACAGCACGGCATGATATTCGTTTAAATGATAACTGATTGCTGTTCACTGTGATATGTATATATGCTGTAGTCAGTTGAGAATCAGGCAGCGAGGAGTAAAGACGAAGAAGCATTGCCCTGTCTTCTGAGTTGGCTGTAGAAAGAACGAAACACTGTCTGTGTATATATGTCTGTCTTGTCTTCCTGTCTGTCTTCCTGTCAGCCTGAACTTATCTATGTATGTCTGTCTTCCTGTCAGTCAGCCTGTCTGTGTGTCTGTCTGTCTGTCTGTTTTTGTTGAAGAAAGTGGCTTTCTGACTAAGAACAAGTTTGTGAATGGAATGATGCAGTCATGTTAGTGTCATGTTTGTTCTGGTGTTTCATTTTGTGTTTGTGTGTGTGTCTTCCTGTCTCTGTTTGTGTCCCCGTCTGTTGAAGGGAGTGACTATCCAACTGACCTGTCTGTCTTCATGTCTGTTTGTCTGTCTGTCTGTCTGTGGAAGGGACGAGGGTGTGACATGAATGATGTAGTCATGTCAGTGTCATGTTTGTTCTGGTGCCTGTCTGTCCATTTGTCTGTCTGTCTGTTGTCTCTGGTGAACTCTTTTGGACAGTACCATTACGTCCATAAGCAAGTGTAAGGACTGAACCTTTTTGGACTGTACAGTTACATCCATAAGGAAGTGCAAGCGTTGAACCTTTTTGGACTGAACAATTACGTCTTTTTGGACTGAACAATTACTTCCATAAGGAAGTGCAAGTGTTTAGCCTTTTTGGATTGAACAGTTACATCCATAAGGAAGTGCAAGTGTTGAGCCTTTTTGGACTGAACAATTACGTCCATAAGGAAGTGCAAGTGTTGAGCCTTTTTGGACTGAACAGTTACATCCATAAGGAAGTGCAAGTGTTGAGCGTTTTTGGACTGAACAGTTACGTCCATAAGGAAGTGCAAGTGTTGAGCGTTTTTGGACTGAACAGTTACGTCCATAAGGAAGTGCAAGTGTTGAGCCTTTTTGGACTGAACAGTTACGTCCATAAGGAAGTGCAAGTGTTGAGCGTTTTTGGACTGAACAATTACGTCCATAAGGAAGTGCAAGTGTTGAGCGTTTTTGGACTGAACAATTACGTCCATAAGGAAGTTGTCTCTGGTGAACTCTTTTGGACAGTACCATTACGTCCATAAGCAAGTGTAAGGACAACCTTTTTGGACTGTACAGTTACATCCATAAGGAAGTGCAAGTGTTGAACCTTTTTGGACTGAACAATTATGTCCATAAGGAAGTGTAAGTGCTGAGCCTTTTTGGACTGAACAATTATGTCCATAATGAAGTGTAAGTGTTGAGCCTTTTTGGACTGAACAGTTAGGTCCATAAGGAAATGCAAGTGTTGAACCTTTTTGGACTGAACAATTACGTCTTTTTGGACTGAACAATTACGTCCACAAGGAAGTGCAAGTGTTGAGCCTTTTTGGACTGAACAGTTACGTCCATAAGGAAGTGCAAGCGTTGAGCCTTTTTGGACTGAACAATTATGTCCATAAGGAAGTGTAAGTGTTGAGCCTTTTAGGACTGTATAGTTACGTCCATAAGGAAGTGTAAGTGTTGAATCTTTTTGGACTGAACAGTTATGTCCATAAGGAAGTGTAAGTGCTGAACCTTTTTGGACATTACCATTATGTCCATTAGGAAATGTAAGTGCTAAACCTTTTTGGACAGTACAGCTGCGTCCATAAGGAAGTGCAAGTGCTGAACCTTTTTAGATGGTCTTGAGTTTATCTTACTCTCAACTCAGAGTGGAAATGAACATTTTGAAGCCAGACATTTACATCTTCTGTGCATCATATGGACTCTCCAGGAGAAGATACTTCTGCATCTATTATTGGTTATAATTATTATGAAGGAGTTTTAATAGTCATTATGAATAAACATGACTTTCGCCTGATGTTTGTGTGTATGTGCATGTATGTGTGTGTGTGTTTTATACATGTATGTGTGTGTGTATGTGTGCATATATGTGTGTGTGCGTGTGTGTGTTTACATGTGTGTGTGTATGTGTACATGTGTGTGTATTGTGTGTGTGTTTATGTGTACATGTGTGTGTATTGTGTGTGTGTTTATGTGTACATGTGTGTGTATTGTGTGTGTGTTCATGTGTACATGTGTGTGTATTGTGTGTGTGTTTATGTGTACATGTGTGTGTATTGTGTGTGTGTGTTTATGTGTATATGTGTGTGTATTGTGTGTGTGTGTTTATGTGTACATGTGTGTGTATTGTGTGTGTGTGGTGTATATTTATGTGTACATGTTTGTGTACAGGGTTCCCCACCAACCGGACAGAGCTGAACGCTGTGTTTGACATATTTGACCGGGAGAAGCGAGGACTGATTGAATATAAAGACTTTGTGGAGGCTCTCAAACCTGATAAGGTGGGTACTTTGGCAATTTAGAAAAAAATCTACAACAGACCAGTCTATGCATTGGTAAAGTTATATGAACGCCACCTTTTAAAAGTACGCTGAAGTGTGTGGCCTCTTACTCTTCTTATCATTTTCTTTTAAATTTTTTTGTCACACACCATGTGATACAGTGCTGTGCATTTGGCACAGTGTAATGTAATGTCATGCAGACTGGCAGTCTCTGCTTATAACAGTTTCTCATGCCACTGGATCCAGACTTAGCAGGCCAAGAGAGTGGGACCATCCCAGTGCAACAAGTTTTCCCACTACAAACATCTCCCACACAGGTTCATTTTGCAAAAATTATCGTCATCCTTCTACAGTTTTGAGGAAGCCTGGCGCCAGCGACTCACCACTGCCAGAGAACGGCATCAGAGAGCATCCCAGGCAAAATGATCCAGTTTCAGTTTCAGTTTCAATTTGTCAAGACAATGTCTCCACGCATGGAATGAATTCCATATGCACTAACGACACAGGTGCCATATGATGGAAAAGATACAGAATGATCACAGCAGAAGCCTGCACACAAACTCTGGGGTCGTAGGGGAGTGAGGTGGTAGAGACCTCAACTTTTCCCGGGGCTAGCACCATGAGAGCAGCTCCTATCTCCTCTACCTCGCTTCAAATCCACATTCATGTTCACTTTTTTTACCAAGACTTCAGAAAGGCAAGAAGGCTGTTTGGTCTTCAAGGGGTGGGACCTAGGAAATCAGCCTATCTCTCCAATGTATTTTACCAAGGCAGCCGGGCAATGCCCTGCTCTTCACAATTTTCAACTGCCGTGGAATCTTCAGTGTGCAAAGCACATGGGTCCGACTCGTTTTTCGTCCCCTTTTGAAGAACTAAACGTTCAGTCTGATTTTGTGGTCAAACTGAGGAGAAAAGTCAAGAACTCTACGGTGAGGAAACCCTGGAACCTCCAGTTTAGTTATTGGCAGGTGAACGTCTTCTCCCTAAAATGATCCAGACAACAAGTACAGCGACCCCATTGCTCAAGACTGCGCATACTGCCTTGGACTGCAGGGCCACCTTCAAAGACATTGATGATTTTGCAGTAATGACATGTCATCTTCGTTTTGAAGGACTACTGCATCATGACCACCACTTAAGATCTAGTGGAGGGGTGATTCACAAAAATCCCTGTCACTATCAACAAAGGGAGCTGATCTTGTCATACCTGACATCAGCACAGAAGATGAACAGGTGTGCAACAACATAATGGGAGTGCAGTCATCTTGCCTGGCAGCTTGAATTCTCCGTGTTACATTGAAAAGTCTTGATTATGGTATTGCATTGTGAGTCGACTTGAGTTTAGAAAATAGCACTATACAAAAACGATTTATTATGATAATAGTAATGATAATGATATTGGTGATGATGATGATGATGATCATATTAATGATAAAAATACATATGATAATAAGAGTAAATGATTCTAATGATGTGATAATAATGATGATAAATAAAATAATTTATGGGAAATATTTCCTTTTATTATTTATTTAATTTGAATCTGCAAACAGAGCAGAATCTCATGATTTCTCCAGCACTTGTGGTGTCTCTGTGATTACTTGGTCATGTTTATCACAGCATTTGTGCATTGGTGTGTATGGACTTTTCCACTTCCTGTGATGTATGGACTTTTCCACATCCCTGTGATGTATGGACTTTTCCACATCCTGTGATGTATGGACCTTTTCCACATCCTGTGATGTGTTCTTATGTCTTCTTCACATCCTGTGATGTGTTTTTATGTCTTCTTCACATCCTGTGATGTGTTTTTATGTCTCCTTCACATCCTGTGATGTGTTTTATGTCTCCTTCACATCCTGTGATGTGTTCTTATGTCTTCTTCACATCCTGTGATGTGTTTCTTATGTCTCTTCACATCCTGTGATGTGTTCTTATGTCTCCTTCACATCCTGTGATGTGTTCTTATGTCTCCTTCACATCCTGTGATGTGTTCTTATGTCTCCTTCACATCCTGTGATGTGTTCTTATGTCTCCTTCACATCCTGTGATGTGTTTCTTATGTCTTCTTCACATCCTGTGATGTGTTTTTATGTCTTCTTCACATCCTGTGATGTGTTTTTATGTCTCCTTCACATCCTGTGATGTTCTTATGTCTTCTCCTTTTCACATCCTGTGTGTGTTCTTATGTCTCCTTCACATCCTGTGATGTGTTTTTATGTCTCTTCACATCCTGTGGTGTGTTTTTATGTCTCTTCACATCCTGTGTGTTTTTATGTCTCCTTCACATCCTGTGATGTGTTCTTATGTCTCCTTCACATCCTGATGTGTTTTTATGTCTCTTTCACATCCTGTGATGTGTTTTATGTCTTCCTTCACATCCTGTGATGTGTTTTTATGTCTTCTTCATATCCTGTGATGTGTTTTATGTCTTCTTCACATCCTGTGATGTGTTTTTATGTCTTCTTCATATCCTGTGATGTGTTCTTATGTTTTCTTCACATCCTGTGATGTGTTTTTATGTCTCCTTCACATCCTGTGATGTGTTTTTATGTCTCCTTCACATCCTGTGATGTGTTCTTATGTCTTCCTTCACATCCTGTGATGTGTTTTTATGTCTCCTTCACATCCTGTGATGTGTTTTTATGTCTCCTTCATATCCTGTGATGTGTTCTTATGTCTTCTTCATATCCTGTGATGTGTTCTTATGTCTCTTCATATCCTGTGATGTGTTCTCTGTGGTATGTTCTTAAGTCTTCATATCCTGTAATCTGTTGTCTTCATATCCTGTGATGTGTTCTAAGTACATGGAAACTAACCCATTGTACTGTTCATAGTATTGTTTGTTTGTTGTTGGGTGGTTTTTTTTTTGGGTTTTTTTTGCACTCCATGATTTCTCAGCTGCGTGTGTGCATGTTGTTTTGCCTGCGCTGTTGAGGCATTATGTTGCTGCATATTCTGCATACTCCTATCATTGTTTTGATGTTTTCATGTTTCTATAAGCCACCGAATATTGTCATGGCTTACAGGATCTTTGATGAGCGTATTTGATATTCTGTTTGTGTGTGTGTGTGTATACTTATGAAGGGTTTCAAGCAGGTCTGTTATCAAGAAACATCTGATAGATTAGGAAAAAATGTTTAGATACTATCTGTATGGTGTAGTATGTCACTGATATGTGTTGTCTTTCGTTTTTCAGTTCCGTGCGTCAAGTCGTGTGATGTCGGATGATGAAGTGATACAGGACAGTATAGACCAAGAGGCCAATGGCTGTTCCTGTCGTGAACAGTTCACCGGCTGTTATGTTGACAAAGGAAAATACAGGGTAGGTCTCTCCTTTTGTTGTTGATGATGTTTTTTTGTGTGTGTTTCCTCCTTGTTGTTATGGTAATGCATCTTGTAAAAATGTAACAAAGAGTAAGTTGTAATAGACCGTTACTAAATACCAGAATTGAATGGTGAGAGGTGTCCTGGCCAAAAATGTTGTAAATTTTTGTCCAGTTACAACAATTCTTATTTTCCTGCTTACATGTTTCCACCTAATTCTGCTTTTGATTGGCATAATGGCTAATGCTGTGTAGTGTCATTGTTAAGAGTATGCCATATGGCCCAAAAACGCCATCTTCGTCACTCATAGGTTTCCATCGGGGTTTTCCCGCCCTTAGCTTCTGGCCAGATCACCTGTCCTGGAAGCACAGAGGTTGAATTGTTCACTGGGGATCCCTTCCCCAAGATGCACACTTTTGTCTGGCCTCTGCCCTAAGTTGACCTGTTTGACTTGGTTAGACTTGACAGGAGCACAAGGCTCCCACCAACACAGCTCTGGGGATTGCCAAGACACACGGGGCATCACATCAAATCAAAGAGTCTTGCATCATTGTGACAAATATTTCCACCTACAGTCAACATGTGTTTTGGCTATAAAGAATGTTCCCTTCACTCAATGCAGATGACATTTTGACTGACACTCTCATGTGGGCTGTGTGACAGCCTCTTTTGAGGAATTGTTAAAACATTCCATAGAGCAAACCAGTGAACAGTGAACACAAAACTTAGTGTGGGTGTAGAAAAATTCGTCTGTGATTTTGAAACAGATTATCATACCCATGTAGGGATAGACAAAGGCATGAGGTGTTGACTAAACAGAGAACTGTTCCATTGCTGCCACGGGAAGTAACACAGTGCTAGATCTTTTGTCTTGCAACAGTTGTTTCCCTTCAGCCATGTATTCTATGTGATGGGCATGTTCAGGTAGTTGCAGTCAGAAGTGCTGAATACTGTAATGAATTCAAATGCCAGAAGGAGGTGTAATGTTACACATGCTGTGTGGCAAGTTGGAGCCAGCAGTAACGAAGTGTCAGTTTCTCAGGATGGTGTCTGTGCTTGGGATGAATTCCATACGTGCTGACGCCATTGATGTCATTTGATTTAAATCCAAAATGATCATGGCATATGCCATAAACCTGCATATATGCCCTGTGGCCTTTCAGGTCTTGAAGTCCTTAGCATATAGATTTTATGTGTCTGTATCAATCTGTCGTTAGAACAACCAAGCCCACAATTTAGTGAAATGTACATGTCCTTCTGCGTTGTTTAAATAAAGATGAAGAAAAAACGTGGAAACAGATGAAAACACATCTAGCCCCAGCATGAACTGACATCACCATCGTCCCACACAACCACATCGCAGAAACCCAGTCCCAAGCAACATGACAAATAGTCTCCATCCACCCATCCACACCATTTATCATCACCATCTTACCAGCTTCCCTTCCTCCCCCATCCTCCATTCCCATAAAGGACCCAGCAGCACTGCCACCAACACGACGAATCATGTTCCATCCTCCATATTCCTTTTTCCCATTTCCTTGTCTGTCATTTCTTACATTAATGATCTCTGATCCAAAAGCCACAGTTACCATTCCTTGCTGCACAAGTCTGCATAGTGTTACTTTTGAGATAGTATCAGTGTTTATCTGATTGGGGATGACTCTTCTTTGTCCTTTCATAATAGATTTTACCCATTCCTCTAATTTTTTTTGAGCAAGGTGATCAGTGGTGTATGTTGACTCAGATTTTGTTCACAAAGGTATGATTCTAAGACCCTGAGGGCTTTGGAAGTATAAAAGAACTGAAGCGAGTTGATCCCAGGTGCTCGCAAGTACAATCCACCAGCAGAAGATAGATTATGGTTTTGAGATTTTCTTTTCATGTGTGTATCATGCTGTTCTCGTCTGGTCAACCCTTTCAATGCTAGACATTCTGGAATGCAGAAACTCCCAGCACCAGGTGTTTACTGCAGCTGTAGCAATGACAGCAATCATTGCCTTTGAATGCTTATAAACTTCCCTATTTTTTAACCAATTCTCTTGCTGAAAAGTTAGGAGAAGTTCCGTGCGGTTGCAAAATATGACCTTTTTTTTTTCCAAAATGAAAGAGTGATTACCACAAGAGTAATGTCACATATGCTCATCGCAAAAACGCAACATCGGCGCCATAAGGGTTAAAAGAAACAATCATCCCCATTGTTTCTTACTCATGTTACTAGATGCATTCAGAGTAGCATTCATTTGTTAATGTAGGCATTGTTTTTATGCGTAGTGTGTGAATATGCATGTAAATATACACTGGAGTTGATCGCATGTATATTTGTGCATTAATTTGTTTGCATTGATGTATATTTATGCATGGAAGAATAGATACAATCATTGATTTATGTGACTTACATGTGTTACATACAGGTTTGCGTATTTCATCATGGTTTAGTTTGTGCATGTTCATGGATGCATGTGCTTGTGTGCATGTGTGTGTGTGTGTGTGCATTTGCATGTGTGTGTGTGTGTTCTTGTGTGCATGAATGTGGTGTGTGTTGTGGGGTGTGTGTGTGTGTGTGGGCATGTGTTTTTGTATGTGTGTGCTTGTGTGAATGCTGTTGTTGTATGTGTGCATGTATGTCTGTATTTGTGTGCATGTGTGCGTGAATGAGGTGTGTGTGTGCATGTGTCTTTGTGTGTGCATGCATGTTGTGTGTGTGCATGTGTCTTTGTGTGTGCACGCACGTGTGTGTGTGTACAGTTTGGAGAGAAGCAGAAGATCGTGTTGGTGCGACTGCTGAACAAGACAGTGATGGTGAGGGTGGGAGGGGGATGGGTCCCTCTGGATGAATACTTCCTCACCAACGACCCCTGCAGAGGTTGGAGACCTTTTTGTTGGTTTGATGATGATAATGATGATGATGATAATGATGATGATGATAGTTATGATGATGATAGTGGTAATAGTGATGATGGTGGTAATAGTGATGATGATGATGGTAGTGGTGATGATGGTAATAATAGTGATGATGATGATGTTAGTGATAATGATGATGATAATTATTATTGTACTTATGACAGTTGATTTTACTGTGGATTTTTGCCAGGTTTAAGTCTTTCGTTGCCACGTTATGATAAAGTGTAAATGGATGATGATTATTATCTTCATCATCATCATCATAAAAAAAAATTATCGTCAGGTTGACATAAAAGTTGTACTAACTTATCAGAATTATGATAACTTTACATGGAAATAATTGAAACAAACACATCATGAATGAGACTTGAGAACTATGTTTGAATTTTGTCAAATGAATTGATTGAATGAAAAATTGGAAAATGGTGGTTGATACAAGCATAGACAACAGTATGTAGAACCCATAAGTTAGAAGTTCAAGGCTTTATCAGTGTGTGGGGTTTATGTGGCAGCTTAATATGTTTTATGCCATTGTCAGTTTGGATATTTTTTCATAACATGACATTTGTGTCATTGATGCATATGTAATTTATTTCTGGCATACAAAAGTTGCAGAGGAAAAATTGAAACTGAAATTGATAATGATGTGTGATGTTGCATGATGTTTGAATCTGTTCCAACATTTATGAAATAACATAGTTTGTATCTAGTCTGTAACAGCGTATACATAGACATGATATGTTATTAGAAACTTGTATATCTTGTGTATACGGTGTTTCATATGAGTGTTGATATACTGGTGTTATAGTCGTTAAAACATGCCAATACCGTGTAACGTTTGTGATATTGTCATACATGTATATGACTCATTTTTGCAAATGGGGATGTTAAGTCATACACTGACAAACCCAGATACAGCTCTACAAAGACAGTGAGGGTCTAACAAAATGAAATTTACATTTTTGTTGCAGCTGTTGTTTTGGGGGGGGGGGGGGGGGGGGCATATCTTAGGGTCACAATGGAATTCAGTCTAAAAAAAGAAATAGAATCTAATAATTATGGTAATGCCCCTCAGCAGTGCTATGTTAACATTTCCTGAAAATAACAATTTTCACACTATCACCACCACTCGGCTTCTTCCAGAATGTCTGTATTCCTTACATTGTTTTAACATCAACTTCTGAACGCTGCATAATTATTAAAAATGACTGTGACCAGAAATAACCATGGCGCCTGCATTGTGGTTGCTTATGAAAACCTGACAGTGAATGTTTTTAAACTTTTTTCTCCATGTCCTCAAAACAAGGATTATGTGCATATGACATTTCAGTTGGCCATCATTCCAACAGGTTTTGTCTTAGAGACTTCATTGTACATATCAGTTTATCACTGGAAAGGACAATTTATATTGTTTCTGCAATGTTACCAGCAACTTGATATCTTCAAGAATCGACTTAAATCACCCTTTGTAAGAATGGGTCATATACATATGTACAAAACACATAGCCTTTATATTCATGATGTATACTTCAGCTTTCATAACAAAAGCTGTCATAATCAGAAATGGGATAGCAATTAAAACTGTATTGTTTTGTGTTAGCTGGAGGGGAATGTGTTTACACTGCTTCAGAGAAGGGGAAAAGAAAAAAAGGATATTGTTTTCTTTTAGTTGTATGTTTTATGCTTGGAGTCCATTCACTATGTAATGGACCACTCCACACAAAGAAGTGGTGTTAAATTTCTTATGTTGTTTTATCATTTTGTTTGTTAATGTTTTTCCCCTTACAAAATATTTGTCACAAACATCATCATATAAAAAGGTAAAGGTAGTCCCATCACTTTAAACTGGGTGCCATGGGGAGTGAGGTGGTAGAGACCTCATTCCCCTCAGGCTGGATCTTTTTAGGGAAATTATTTTGCCTGTCCTTTGCCGCTTTACCTTACCTAGCTCTGAAGTGGATCAGATATAGCTGTGTGGACTGCAGTCTACACACACATATAAAGTTCTTCTGGCATGATTCGCACCCATGCACATTCATGGAGATAGATTGGAAGAGAAGAACTGTACCTATACACCAAGTCGGTCCATCATTGATCTTTACTGTGTATATAAGAACATCTCAATGACAGTGGCCATGTGGTGTTCCATTTTGATTTGAGATCATGCAACAGAGCTATGCTTTATGATATTTCATAGTATATCCTGATATCCACCAAGCCCACGAGATCCATGAGATGTGGTGTTTTTAAAAAAATTAAATCAGGCTATATAACCAAAAGTACATCTATGAAATGAATGACATTCAGCAGTGTCTTTCCAGCTGAGCCTGAGACACACAGCTGTGGGTAGAACTGGGGAAGAGAAATCCACAATATGGGGGATTTGAATCTAAACCTTTCAGTATTGAGTCAATACACTGACCATCTTTATACCATACTGACTGATGTGTTATTGCAGGGTATTCAACATCTGTTGAAAACCGAAATGTCCAAGTGAATGCTTCATTAGCCGGGGTAAAGAGTTTTAGGTGCCCAGCAAGTCATTTCACGGTGAAGATCGCATTTTGTTTGTTTATGTTTGTTTTATGTATGGGTGTTCTGTCCAGTGAAAGGCAGGAGTAATGTTGACCAGCCCGATGACCTCGTGTCAGACGTTGTCAACTCTCCGTCTGTTGTGTCCGTGCGACAGAGCAACACAGGGCGTATGTCCCCATTCCCCAACAGCAAAAGACAACAAAACCATTCGTCAGGCTACGCATCCTCTGCCTCTTCAGGTACTGACGTGGACCTGATGCCTTGACTCTTTACCATCTGTGTGCCGCTCACACCGGGCTGAGTGCTCTCCCCTCCTCTCCCTGCTTAGCTCTCACCAACACTCGCGTGTGCATTTTGTAGAACACTCAACTCAACCATGTCAGTCCCTGTCTTTTCCTGTCAACCCTGCTGTCTTCCTATATCAGCCCCCTGTCTTTCCATGTCAGTCCTGTTATCTTCCTGTGTCAACCCCCTGTCTTCCTATGTCAACCCCTGTCTTCCTTTGTCAACTGTCTTCCCATATCAACCCCTGTCTTCCTTTGTCAACTGTCTTCCCATATCAACCCTTTCCTTTGTCAACTCTTCCTATGTCAACCCTGTCTTCCTTTCACTGTCGTCCATATCACCCCTGTCTTCCTGTCAATTTGTTTCATCAACCCCTGTCTTCCTTTATCAACTGTCTTCCCATATCAACCCCTGTCTTCCTTTGTCAACTGTCTGTCTTCCCATATCAACCCTGTCTTCCTATGTCAACTGTCTTCCCATATCAACCCCTGTCTTCCTTGTCAACTGTCTGTCTTCCCATATCAACCCCTGTCTTCCTATGTCAACTGTCTGTCTTCCCATATCAACCCCTGTCTTCCTATGTCAACTGTCTGTCTTCCCATATCAACCCCTGTCTTCCTATGTCAACTGTCTGTCTTCCCATATCAACCCCTGTCTTCCTATGTCAACTGTCTGTCTTCCCATATCAACCCCTGTCTTCCTATGTCAACTGTCTGTCTTCCCATATCAATCCCTGTCTTCCTATGTCAACTGTCTGTCTTCCCATATCAACCCCTGTCTTCCTATGTCAACTGTCTGTCTTCCCATATCAACCCCTGTCTTCCTGTGTCAACTGTCTGTCTTCCCATATCAACCCCTGTCTTCCTGTGTCAACTGTCTTCCCATATCAACCCCTGTCTTCTTATGTCAACTGTCTGTCTTCCCATATCAACCCCTGTCTTCCTGTGTCAACTGTCTTCCCATATCAACCCCTATCTTCCTGTGTCAACTGTCTTCCCATATCAACCCCTGTCTTCCTATGTCAACTGTCTGTCTTCCCATATCAACCCCTGTCTTCCTATGTCAACTGTCTTCCCATATCAACCCCTGTCTTCCTGTGTCAACTGTCTTCCCATATCAACCCCTGTCTTTCTATGTCAACTGTGTCTTCCCATATCAACCCCTGTCTTCCTATGTCAACTGTCTGTCTTCCCATATCAACCCCTGTCTTCCTATGTTTAACTGTCTGTCTTCCCATATCAACCCCTGTCTTCCTATTTCAACTGTCTGTCTTCCCATATCAACCCCTGTCTTCCTATGTCAACTGTCTGTCTTCCCATATCAATCCCTGTCTTCCTATGTCAACTGTCTTCCCATATCAACCCCTGTCTTCCCATATCAACCCCTGTCTTCCTATGTCAACTGTCTGTCTTCCCATATCAATCCCTGTCTTCCTATGTCAACTGTCTGTCTTCCCATATCGATCCCTGTCTTCCTGTGTCAACTGTCTTCCCATATCAACCCCTGTCTTCCTATGTCAACTGTCTGTCTTCCCATATCAACCCTGTCTTCCTATGTCAACTGTCTGTCTTCCCATATCAACCCCTGTCTTCCTATTTCAACTGTGTCTTCCCATATCAACCCCTGTCTTCCTATGTCAACTGTCTGTCTTCCCATATCAATCCCTGTCTTCCTGTGTCAACTGTCTGTCTTCCCATATCAATCCCTGTCTTCCTGTGTCAACTGTCTTCCCATATCAACCCCTGTCTTCCTATGTCAACTGTCTGTCTTCCCATATCAATCCCTGTCTTCCTGTGTCAACTGTCTGTCTTCCCATATCAATCCCTGTCTTCCTGTGTCAACTGTCTTCCCATATCAACCCCTGTCTTCCTATGTCAACTGTCTGTCTTCCCATATCAACCCCTGTCTTCCTATGTCAACTGTCTGTCTTCCCATATCAACCCCTGTCTTCCTATGTCAACTGTCTGTCTTCCCATATCAATCCCTGTCTTCCCATATCAACCCCTGTCTTCCCATATCAACCCCTGTCTTCCTATGTCAACTGTCTGTCTTCCCATATCAACCCCTGTCTTCCTGTGTCAACTGTCTTCCCATATCAACCCCTGTCTTCTTATGTCAACTATCTGTCTTCCCATGTCAACCCCCTGTCTTCCCATATCAGTGCCCTGTCTTCCCATATCAATCCCCTATCTTCCCATGTCAATGCCCTGTCTTCCTGTGTCAGTCTTCCTTTCTTCTCATGTTGACTGTCTTCCCATATCAACTGCCTGTCTTCCCTTGTCAACCCCCTGTCTTCTCATGTCAACCTCCTTCTTCCCATGTCAGCTGTCTTCTCATATCAACACATGTCAAGACTCTTCCAGCGTGTAGGATTTTCAGCAGGTATAAGGCCTAGAGCTTGCATCTGTAGTTTGGAGTTTGTTAAAGAGAGTTTCATTGCTCTCAATCAGTTCCATATACACACCACCCAAATCTCTAGCAGTTATGTGGCAAACATCTTGATCCTGTGCCGAAACATGTGGTCTTAAAATGAGGAGAGGGGAGGGGAGGAGAGGGACATATCAAACACTGATACCACCAGAATGGTTGGTGCGTTGTGATGGGCAGTGAACTAGCCATGGTTAATGTTGCTGGGTGGGATAATAAAAGAGACATGAAACATTGAGTCCATGATACAGTCAAACAAGCCAGCCAACCAGCCAGCCAGCCAGCCCACTGTAAAGGTGTGGCTGTTGTTTTTACATTCAGTATAGACCCCTGAATGTAAACACAGACCCCTACACACAAAGTCGGAACAAAATTGAGTCAACTGAGATGTGGTTTCTAAGAAGAATGTTGAGAGTTCCATGGACAGCAAAGAAAACAAACAAGACAGTCTTGAAGGAGACAGACACAAGATCATTAATAAAGAAGATTAGGAAAAGACAAGAAGTATTTATGAAATTTTATAAACAAAGAGAAATTAGAACACCTGGTCACAACAGGAAAGCTGGAGGGAAAAAATAGGGAGAAAACATTGGACAGACTTACAGGGTGGCTGAGGACAGAGAGGGTGGGAGATGTAGTTGCAGCGACAAGGGATAGATTCATGTGGAGGGCCATGATTGCCAACATCACACAGCAGGGCACATGATGATGATGATGATGATGATATAGACCCCAGCTAGATAACCTACCTTCTCCCAACAAAAAAACTACATTGATCAGCTCATTTCAGTGAGTATGGCTTACACCACAGTGTACATATGATGGATTATCCAGGGCAGTGTTTTTCCTGCCAGCGTATGAAGTGGGTGTTCGATTTTTATTCATTTCTATTGCTTCTTTACCATATCATAACTGTTCATCTTTTTTCATCATAGGGATAGAGGTTGACATGTACTTGCTGTGTGTGTGTGCGTGCCTTTGTCTCTTTTGTTTTTGTGAAGTGCTTTGGGCTCTTCAGAGATGAGGAGCTGTACAAATCATTAGTATTTATTGTATTGTTGTTGTTGTTGTTGTTGTTGTTGTTGTTGTTGTTGTTATTATTGTTTTGTTATTTATTATTACTATCATTATTATTATCATCATCATTATTATTTTTTTTTTTTGTTTTGTTGTAATTAGCAGTAATAGTATTGTCATCATTATTATTAGTTCCATCAATGCCTGCAGGTTATCCCTGTGTATTGGTCCTATGAACCGTATGGACCAGCTACTATATGTGTATTCACACACATATATGTATATACACGCTACTGTGTATGCATATGATGAATGGTGTGGAGCAGTAGCCTTCTCAGTAATGTCAAGGGTTTCCTGCCAGAATGGAATATCACATAAGGAATATGGCAGACAGATACACCTTTCTGGCATATAATCCAGATATATAATCGTCATAATGTGGTAAATGGACTTACAGTATTCTCATAACCATTGGGAACAATCGTCATAATGTGGTTAATGGACTTACAGTATTCTCATAACCATTGGGAATAATCGTCATAATGCAATGTACCTGATGATTATCTGGGTATACTCATAACACTGTACAATGTACCCATTAATTGGACTACTGGTGTATTTATAACAAAACTGTGTACCTAATGTACTAATAGGTAAAACAGCATAATATACTTTATACATTTGATTGCATTTTGAAATAGAATCTACATTGTCAACATCTTTTTGTATATAACCATATTTACATAATTTTGAAATAGAATCTATAGTGTCAACGTCTTTTTGTATATAATCATATTTACATAATTTGATGATGGATCCTTGCCCATGGAAACTCATGGTAACAACCTGAGGAAAAGTCTGTTTTGACTTTGTATACACCAAATCAAAAACCATAGCCAAACTGATCATTTTAGCTGTCTGTTGTTTCACCAGAATTCAAGTGTTGTCCGATCTCCAGCTACACAGAATAAGCATAGTCCACCCATTTTGTTCTGTTGGTGCCACAAACAAGCCACATGTGTCTTTCATTCTGTCCAGACATTTGATGGCATAAACCAAATCCAGTGCAAGGAATTTCTTGAAAGTTCTTCTCTTTCCAAAATATGGACTGTGAAGTTGAAAGATTTAACTCCCCTGAAATCTTTCTTTCGTGCGTATGGCAAGCTCAGATACTTCCTCTTTACTGGTATTGTTCAAGAAACAGAAAAGTTTTCATGAACTCACTGGTATTGTTAAACAGTAAAGGAGTATTGGAAGAAGTTCTTGACATTAGTGACTGCAGTGATAAAGATTTTTGGTTGTGACAAAATTGAACTTTATGAACTTAACTTTGATCTTGAAGAAGCACAACTAAAATATGATTATGATAAAGATTATCAGCCTCTGCCTCATGACAAACTACCAGCCTCTGCCTCATAATAATTC
Source organism: Monoplex corrugatus (assembly GCA_030674185.1). Taxonomy (NCBI): domain Eukaryota; kingdom Metazoa; phylum Mollusca; class Gastropoda; order Littorinimorpha; family Ranellidae; genus Monoplex; species Monoplex corrugatus. The sequence goes on along the minus strand of CM060306.1, from coordinate 123,737,530 downwards.
TGATAAAAATTATCAGCCTCTGCCTCATGATGGTTCTGATAAAAAAATTATCAGCCTCTGCCTCATGATGGTTCTGATAAAAATTATCAGCCTCTGCCTCATGATGGTTCTGATAAAAATTACCAGCCTTTGCCTCATGATGATTCTGATAAAAATTACCAGCCTTTGCCTTATGATGATTCTGATAAAAATTACCAGCCTTTGCCTCATGATGATTCTGATAAAAATTACACCTTTGCCTTATGATGATTCTGATAAAAATACCAGCCTTTGCCTCATGATGATTCTGATAAAAATTACCAGCCTTTGCCTATATATGATTCTGATAAAAATTACCAGCCTTTGCCTCATGATGATTCTGATAAAAATTACCAGCCTTTGCCTTATGATGTTCTGATAAAAATTACCAGCCTTTGCCTTATGATGATTCTGATAAAAATTACCAGCCTTTGCCTTATGATGGTTCTGATAAAAATTACCAGCCTTGCCTCATGATGATTCTGATAAAAATTACCACCTTGCCTTATGATGGTTCTGATAAAAATTACCAGCCTTTGCCTTATGATGATTCTGATAAAAATTACCAGCCTCTGCCTCATGATGATTCTGATAAAAATTACCAGCCTTTGCCTTATGATGATTCTGATAAAAATTACCAGCCTTGCCTCATGATGATTCTGATAAAAATTACCAGCCTTTGCCTTATGATGATTCTGATAAAAATTACCAGCCTCTGCCTCATGACGATTTTGATAAAAATTACAAGCCTCTGTCACACACTTGTTTGAAAACGTGATTCAGTATTTGAGAATTATATTATTACAGAAAGAATCTTTGTTCATTTCTGTTTCTTTTGGTGTATACTTGTAGCGTGTTATCAGTATTTGTTTTGGAGATGCGAGTCAACAAAAATCATAGATGTCAATTTTCTGTTTTCCTGGAAAAGTTCTCAGCATACACTGAAGCCAAAAGTGTTAAAGCATAGGAGGTTAACAACAGTTTGATAAGAATGCTGCAAAATTCTATGACCTGTGTTGCTTTCCATACATGCACAGCTGCATGGCAACATCAGCAGCATTGCACACACCCCTGCAGCTTGTCACTGTGTATGCCTGTGGCTATTTGATATGTACCTTTTAAACATCAGTGATAATGAATCTGACAAATGGTTGTTGAATGACAAACACCATTTACACAGCACCACCATCCCTCCACCCCCTATCACCCCCCCCCCCCCACCAAACCTCTTGGTGTGTGTGTGTGTGTGTGTGCTGTACATCTAACAACATAACCCTGAAGGTATGTGTGTACGGTGTGTGATCTAATGAGCGTGAGCGTGACACGCATGGTCTGTTTCAGCGGGCAGTGCTGACTCCTCCCTACGCAAAAGTCGTATGGGCACCTCTATGGTCAATCTGTCCAGTAACAAATCCTCACTGCATCGCAGCCCTGAGTATGGTATGTCCACTACCTGACTAAACGCGTTAACAAACATTTCTGCTGCCTGGTCCTTCTCTTTCTTCTTGGCCTTTGACTTGATTAACTTTCTCTTTTTGAGTGTGGTTATTAGTGTGTGTTGTGTGTATGCATTTATTTATATTTTGTCACAATTGTGATTAATGTGTGTTTCTTTGCATTTACTTATCATTTTGCCAAAACAGAGTGTGATTATTGTATGTGTGTATGTTGTATCTGTTATGTTACAGTATGATTGTTAGTGTGTGTTTGTGTGTGTATGTGTGTGGTTGTATTTGTTTACAGTTTGTCTCTACAAAATGTGGTTAACTCTTCGGAGACGTAACAGCAGATATTCCGCTGCAGCTGGCCAAACCATTAGAGACATGACAGCGGACATTCCGCTGCGCTGGCCAAACCATTAGAGACGTGATAGCGGATATTCCACTGCGGTTTTTAAAAATAGATGCAAGCCGGTCGCTGGTCTAGGGGAACTAACTACACATATAGGAACACTCTTTGGTATCTTCTGAAGTGTTTGTTACTTCCCTTGCATCGATTTTATCTCGATTAGTTACAGTTTTAGCCTTTATCCAAACCAACCGGAGTGACCGTCCTTGCACCAAAATGGCAACATTTAGGCCTTCTTCTTCTTCTTCAAAGGATCATCATAATCACTTTGCTGCTTCACCTGTGTGAAAACAAAGCTGTGTTTGTTCTTTTATATCTTCTGGTCATACCAAGGACTTGTGATTACCTAGATTTCTGGATTACCTGGTCAAGAATGGGTGTTTTACTGACTTTATGTGTTGGATTACTGTCAATCAAAAACTTCTTTCCCAGAGCCAAAACCCTACCCCATTTCACCTTCTAGGAAGGTAAGTAGAATAGATGTATTGTCCTTGTATATAGCTTCAGCTCAAAGAGCGTAAATTGAATTTTAATTTGATATAAAATATGTTCTTGTGCTGTAAAATCTGTATTTTTGAGAATTTTTTGAAAACCCCCCAAAATCGTGCGTCTCCAAGGGTTGTGGCAGGTCCCGTTGATCGCGTCCACAGTGGTTGTGCAAGCCACTATATTACATCTTCAAAGAGTTGATGAGTGTGTGTTTGTGTGTATGGTTTTACATTTTGTCATAATAGAGTGATTATTACTGTGCATGCATGTGCACGTCATTCTGTGTGTGTGTGTGTGTGTGTGTGATTCTCTGTGTGTGTGTGTGTGATTCTGTGTGTATGATTGAAGAATGTTTTTGTAGTAAATGCAACGTAACATTCTTGCCTGCTTAGTACCTGAAGTATCGTTGCTTTGCTTGCCTTGAAACTTGCTTCCTGCACGTGGGCACTTCAGTATTTTGCCAGCTTTTTTTTTCTATGATTTGACATTGTTGAGATTTCTTCATAATATGTATGGGTATGGATGTAGGTTCATGAGTGGATGGGTATGTCTGGACTGTGTTTGTGAGTAAAAGACAGAAAGATTGAAAAGGGTTTGTTTTTATAGTTTGTGTACAGGAAGAAAGTTTTTTTTTTCTTGTCCTGTTTCTGTTCAATCTCTTTTTCATTTTTGGTGTGTTTTTTAATCCTTTAACTCCCGAACCCTGTTTACCAGCATCCTGCATTGTCAGCCATGCTAGCAAAGCAAAAACTTAACCCTTTGATTTGACTCCCTCACCCATTCCACCAGCGTCCTGCAGGAAGCTTGTGGAATGGGTGAAGGAGTCAAGGCTTAAGTTTTTGCAGCTGGTGGATAGGGTGTGGGAGACAAAGGGTTAAGGGAGATTATTTCATTTGTCCAGAAAGGTGGTGCGTTTATATGTGTGTACAAAATGTGTTGGCAAATTTGTTCTTAGTAGTTTTGGGATGGATCTTTAGCAAATGTTGGTCAAAAGGTGTAGACCGATAAGGAGTTACAAATGTACAAGTTTGGAAGATGAGGTGTCAAGGTCAAGGTCACATGGACCAGTCCAGTGTCTAAAGTGAGCACTTTTTGAGGGAGGTGAAAGACCAGCACTTTCTCAGGAAACTATTTTCACTGTTGTGATAGTCTGCCATTGTCCTTGATACACTTCAAGTTTTATTTCAACTGAAGCTTCTTCAAGGTCACAGTGACCTTGAGAAGTACAAAGTTTAGATTTTTTTTTAGAATTTTTATATGAAAAGGCAAATGGTAGAATGGCTTGACCACGTTGTTCTGCATTAAATTTTAGAATTTTTGTATTGGCTGAAATACCGTTTACATGTTGTGCTCTGAGAGAAGCAGTTGTTGTCATGCACTATGAAATGTTTGTACATGTATGCATGTGTGTAATGCTGTATTAACTAAAGTCAAGTGTGTTGTTTTTAATGTATCGTGGTAAGTAAATGTGTGTTCTACATGATTATATACACAGCTGTTGTTTACTTTATTTATTTAGTTAGTTATTCAGTCATTTATTTATTCATTCAATCATTTATTCATTCAGATATTTATTGATTTGTTCATTATGTATTTATTTGTTTTTGTTTTTTTATTTATTTATTTATTTATTTTTGTTGTTCATGGACTGCAACTTTCAAAAGCACTGAGGTATATGAGTGGGGTTTTATGTGTATGGTTGTTTTTTGTTGTTGTTGTTGTTGGTGTTGTTTTTTTCTCTCTCTCTCTTTCTCTGCCATCAAGGCAGTCGTACTTCTTTTTCAGGGGTGTATATGCTAGGTGTTTCCGTGTTTCCACCAGCCATTGAGCCTTGAGGCGACTTGCAGGATCCTGTAAATGTGTATTTGATGTTCACCATGTGTATTCACATGAAGGGCCAAGACCTGACAGTGTGTGTTTCGTGTTCTGTGCACATTTTCACAGAAAGGGGTTTCAGACTGTAGCTGATCTGCACTTCTGCACCCTATCCACCAGCTGCAAAAACTTGACCCTTTGACTCCATCACCTATCCTGCAGGAAGCTGGTGGGTAGGGTGAGGTGATCAATGGGTTAAGTATTTGCTTTGCTAGCATGGCTGACAATGCAAGATGCTGGTAGACAGGGTGTGGGAGTCAAAGGGTTAAACAAATAAAGAAACACCATGGTGAATACCATGTGATGAGCTTACCTGGGAGATCGCAAAATCTCCATCCTTTACCCATCAGGTAGTGCTTAAGGGGGTTTGAACCTAGATCCTCTGATTGGATGATCAGTATCCAAGCCATTCAACAGCCATGTCTGTCTGCTCAGCTGTTGACATTGTGTGCCTGTGCTGATATGAGCAGTGCTTCCCTGTTCCTATTTGGCATGAAGATTGCGTTACCACCTTCCACTGTGACTGCACGAGTTTGAGAATAGTTTGGAAAAAACTTTATGCCCCCACCAGCTGTAAATGGGTACCTGATCCTGTTGGGGCTGGCAAAGATCAAGCAGGATAGAGAGAGGAGATGAACACTGCTGTCTTAATGTTGGCCTTGTGAAAGGCGAAGACAGCTACTACCTCACCCTCATTATTTACCCTTGTACCTTAACTTGTTTTGGCTTTTCCTTGATCTTTTCTTTTCGTGTTTCTTGTGCCTGTTTCTCAGTGTTTCTTTGTGCCTGTTTCTCGTGTTTCTTTGTGCCTGTTTCTCTGTTTCTTTGTGCCTTTTTCAGTGTTTTTGTTGTGCCTGTTCTCAGTGTTTCTTGTGCCTTTCTGTTTCTTTGTGCCTGTTCTCAGTGTTTCTTTGTGCCTGTTCTCTGTTTCTTTGTGCCTTTTTCAGTGTGTTTTTTTGTTTTTGTGCTATTGCTCCAGTGTTTCTTTGTGCCATTTTTCAATGTTTCTTTGTGCCTGTTGCTCAGTGTTTCTTTGTGCCTATTGCTCAATGTTTCTTTGTGCCTGTTTCTCCAGTATTTGTGACCTTTGTCTTGGTGTTTCTTTGCACCTTCTTTCTCAGTATTTCTTTGTATCTGCTTCTCAGCGTTTCTTTGTACTAGTTTCTCAGCTTGGTATGATATGTGGAAATGTTCATGTGTCCTACTTCCATGTCTCCACAGACCCAGATGCAGAACTGCTGCAGTACTATCGTCAGCGCACTGGTACTGGTCATTCTCTGTGTCGCATGTTTCCCTCTCCTGGATTCATTACCTAGTCAACCCTAACCCTAACCCCCCTTCCTTGTGTATTTGGCGCTGTAGACCGGCTCTTGTGTGTGCCCAGTGTAAATCAGAAACAAAAGTTACTGTTTAGAAATGGTTTCAGGTTTGGAGTTTTGTCAGGAGGATTCTTTGCGCTTGGACAATTCCATATGCGCTCTTCATAAGTCTGCCAGTAATTATCTGCCAGACCACTTGATCCTGTGGGATGGCAAGGTCTTGAAATTGGGGAGAGGGATGGGGTGGGGTGGAACTGTATCCAAGCAAATGTTCACAGGGGTGGGATGGATTGAACATAGCAATTTCCACAGGGGGTGTGGGAGGATGTATCAATAGCAAATGTTCACATGGGTGTGGGATGGATGTATCACATAGCAAAATGTCACATGGGTGGGGATGAATTACACTAGCAATGATCACATGGGGTGTGGGGACGAACTATAACATGAAGCAAAATGTTCCATATCAAGTTATATTGATTGTTTGACCCCAGCCCTACCCTCACACCCATCCCCATGCACACACATTCGACAGCACAGGGGCACACACAAATTTGCTGTCTGTGATTCACACAAATGCTCACATAGTTGCCTGCATAGTGCCGTATGAGTTAGGGAAGCCTTGAAACAATGAAAAAGTAGCCATCATTCAAGATTCAATACCTTTACAAAACAATAAGAAAATTGGTCTTCAGGCATGTTGTTGTCACATGATATTACCACACACACATATAGACACACACACTCATACATGTACACACGTACACAGGCATGCGCCAGCGCACGCACACACACACAAAACACAAAACACACACACACATACACACACGCACCAAGTACACTCAAACACACACAGGCACACTCATACACATGCACATACACATGCATATATACACAGACACACGTACAAACAAACAAACACAAATGCACATACATTTATATACATGCAATCAAACACACACAGGCACACACATATACACATCACGCACATGTATGCATGTACAACTGCTCACACAGTGCTACAAGGAGAGTTAGGAAGCCTTAAAATGTAGAAAGAAACGGCCATCATTCAGGGTATGGATGGAGCACATATGGAATTGTCTGAATGCAGTGATTGAATCCTTTTTCAACAAACTGTGGAGTAAAAAAATCTAGACTGACTTGATGAAGGACTTAGGACAGGACTGAAATGAATGAGAACTAGTGATTGCCCAGTGTGAAAAGTAACCCTTCCTAGTGTTATAACCTTTGACTCCCTCACCCTATCCGCCAGCTTCCAGCATTTTCAGCTTTGACAGCAAAGCAAAAACTTACCCCTTTTACTCCCTCACTATCTACCAGCTTCCTGCGGTAACCTGGAGGATAGAGTCAGGGAGTGAAAGAGTTAAGTTTTTGCAGCTGGTGGATAGGGTGCTGGAGTGAAAGGGTTATAATCTGTGTTATGATCTACATGGATTTATTGCTGTGTTTGCATGTCTGATAAGTTCTTGTTATTTCAGAGTTAAAAGCATGAACTGTACTGTTTGTGAGCTTATTCCTTCTCCCCTAACTGATCCCAGCATATCCCGAATGGATTGGGTTTTTCTTTGTTGGTGTTTCTTTTTAAACAAACCTCTCAGAATTGTAAACCGTCCAGTTCATTGCCTGCCAAATATTTGATACATTCCTCTTGTGCAAACTTTGTCGTTCGTTCTTTGTTTCTGTTTTTTGTTTTGTTGAGTTTATTCCAGAATGGGGATTTAACACTCTCAGACAGTTCCATATACGCTTCACCCAGTCTGCCATCTGACTCCTTGAGCCCGGGCGGAAAACCCTGTGCATTGACAAAGTTTTGAAATGGGGAGGGAGGACAGAGCAGGACATTTGAGACACTAAACAGACATCACCAGTTTTTGTAGTAACTTGAATAAGATGAGCAGTGAAAAGGACAGTGTTATGTTGCAGGATGGGATTGAACTGGAGAATCAGATCTTGATTTCACATTGTGTGGCAACAGCTGTCCATCCTGATATTTAAAAAGTTATAAGAAACAAAAACACAGCACACACACACACAACAAACACACACAACACACACACACACACACACAACACAACACACAACACAACACACACAACACAACACACACACAACACAACACAACACACACACACACACACACACACACACAACATATACACACACACGCATGCACGCACACACAACACACACACACAACCACACACACACACACACACACACACACACACAACAACACACACAAAACACACACACACCACACACACACACACACACAAAAGTAAAACCGATTGTCCACTGTCTTGAGTGACTGCTATGGTGTTAGTATCGATCATCCATCATCAAAGCAGGCTGGTCAACTGTTTATGGAGCTGTGGACTCAAGATCTGATATCATGAGTTCAGTCCCAGCCCACATGAAAACCTGGCTGTTTGCTGCCCATCTTTGTTTCCATCTTTCTGGTGGTGTCAGCTTACTGTTTCATACGGTCGTTCTCTTCCCAGCACATATGGATTTGCACAGGCTCAGGGAGTCTGCCAGATAACTGCAGGAGATGTAGGTTGAGCACATATGGAATTGTCTGGGCATGATGAATCCCTCTTGAACAAGCTCCAATGCCAAACTCCCTTTGGAGCATTGTAGGCTGTATTGCCTATCTGTGTACTTCTTTTTTTTCCCCTCATGTTCTGTTTAACACAAATAATATCGAGAAAAACAGTTGTGTTGTCCAGCTTAAAAATTGTGATAGCAGTTAATGTCATGGTTTAACCTTGTGTAAAGTCTTAATCAAATACCTGATTCTGTCAACAAACTCTGTGTTGTTCTACCCTGCATCAGTATGATTAATTAACCTGGTTCATTGAGTGTCTGTTTTGTTTATTGTGTATTTTGTTAATACGATGTAGTCTACTGATAAATAAGCATGCTAACTATGCATACATGCGTGTGTGTGTGTGTGTGTGTACACACACATGATTTCATATCCACTAGCATGCATATATGTGTACATACACTAGTACTGTGCTCATATACACATACGCACAAGCACACACACACTCACACTCAATCACTCAATCACTCACTCGTGTATTCACAATCAGATACTTTCAGTTGTCATTGTTTTGTTTGTCTCATTTTTTTAATTTTCAATTTTATGATCCCCTTTTCTGTTTTTTGTTTAATATAAGTAGATTTGCAGTGGAAGATATAATAATTTATGAGTTAATGTATGTGCTAATTTCTATACCATTTGAGAAAACATGCACACACAAAAAAACCAAAAAAAAACTAAACAAAAAAAATCACTTTAATGTAAAGTACTTAGGTCAGTACATATGACAGTACAGGGGACAATTATGAATGTTGCACAAAATTGATATAATAAGGTTAGCATTTTCATAGACAAGATAATGCAGAACAAACTGCTAGGACTGATTTCATTTAAATGTATTAATTTCTTAGGTGTGTTTGTTTTACTCAGTGGATCATAAGTAACTCAGTTTGTGAGAAATCTCTTGCAAAGTTTGGCAATATTCACACTTCTCTATACTATTTGCCACCTGTTTAATTGGATATATAAATGATACTTCAGAATACCATAAGTTTGATGTTGTTTGAATTCATATGTGGAAAAATCTTTACAAGTATATTTTTAGTGTGTGGTGGGTTTATGACTTACAAATAATCCATGAAAGTTGCTTGCAGCATCACAGGTACTGAATATTTAGGTACCATGCAGGTTTCACAACATGGGAGTCAGTCCCCAGAAACAGTTGACTAGAAATGCAGAAATAGTTTTCCCCATTTAACAGGCTTCTGCTGAGATTGTGGTTAGATCAGATGTTGTTATAATTCACAAGGCTGTTTATTGGTGTGTGTGTGTGTGTGTCACTCGGTGTGTGTGTGTGTGTGTGTTATGTGCGTCTGTATGCATGTGTGTATGCATCTGTGTCTGTGGGTGTGTGTGTGTGTGTGCGCATGCGCGCGGTGTGTGTGTGTGTGTGCATGTGTGTGTCCATGTGTGTGTTGTATCACACAGTACAACATGGTATATACTGCATCACAAAGTGATCTGTTCAGTGGCTGTGTCACTTTCCACAGGTGTGTGTGTACAAAGGTATGCCTGTCATTCGATCATGCCAGGTCCCATTGTGAAAATGAACAGATGAGGAATGAATGTGTTTTGGTGCTGTTGTTATCAGTCTTGATGTCTGCCCTGCTTTTTCTTTTCGTCATGGTACACAGTTCTTCCAAGCAGCTAGTGGTCGAGGTGAGGAGTGAAAGGGTTGAACATTTGTCAGTTGTTTATTTCTTCTTCTTCTTTTCCACATAGCCCTAGAAGGGTTTGTTCAGTCAAAAATCTTTTTTTGTGTGAGCCTCCTGTCTACCCCAAAGTGAATAGGTGTCTGACTTTCTCCAGAGTTGGGGAAGGTAAAGAAGCTAAGGAGAGGAGATGGGCAGCATCCTAAGTCAATTTGGACCTGGGCAAAATTGAGGTCTCTACCAACCTCATCCCTGGTGGTTTTAGGGCAACATTCTCTCTCTCTCTCTGCCTGCCTCTCTGTCTGTCTCTCTGTCTGTCTCTCTCTGTCTTTCTCTTTCTCTCTCCCTCTCTCTCTTTCTTTCTCCCTCTCTGTCTCTGTCTGTCTGTCTCTCTCTCTCTCTGTCTTAACCAGATTGGTTGTGTTGACATGTGCCTCTTTCTGACTCACAGGCTCCATGGGCAACCTGGCAGGTCAGAGGTCAAAGGGCGGGAGGTCATCTGTTGCGTTGTCAGGACGACGTACGCCAAGCGCAGGAATGGAGCGGCGGCGACCGACATCGGCGACCACCCCCCGCGCCACCACCCCCACCGTGGCCTTTGGGTCCAGCGTGCCTCGCTCACTACCCTCCTCCTCCTTCCCCTCCGCCCCCCAACGCCATAGTAACACGCCCCAACGCCATAGCAACACGCCCCAACGCCCCAGCTCCGCCACCCCAAACTCCCGCCCTGGTTCCGCCACCCCCACCCGTCAGCTGGCATCTACAGCGGTGACGCGTCACCGCAAGCTGCCCAGCACCCCTACCACTCCCCGCACCCCTACTGCCACCCAGTTTGACTTTCCTGAGTTCAAGTACTGAGTGGTGTCCATGTGTGTCTGCATGTATGAGAGAGAGAGAAGAGTTGTGGAGACAGTGTGAGACAGGACCATTATAGAATAAGAGTTGTGAGACAGTGTGAGACAGGACCAGCATAGAAAGAAGTGTGGAGACAGGTGTGAGACAGGGACTGATACAGAAAGAAGTGTTGTGGAGACAGGTGTGAGACAGGGACCAATACAGAAAGAAGAGATGAGGAGACAGGTGTGAGACTGGGACCAGCATAGAAAGAAGAGTTGTGGAGACAGGTGTGAGACAGGGATCAGCATAGAGGGAATAGTTGTGGAGACAGGTGTGAGACAGGGATCAGCATAGAGGGAATAATTGTGGAGACTGGTGTGAGACAGGGACCAGCGTAGAGAGAAGAGTTGTGGAGACAGGTGTGAGACAGGGACTGATACAGAAAGAAGAGTTGTGGAGACAGGTGTGAGACAGGGACCAGCACAGAGAGAAGAATTGTGGAGACAGGTGTGAGACAGGGACTGATACAGAAAGAAGAGTTGTGGAGACAGATGTGAGACAGGGACCAGCACAGAGAGAAGAAGATTGAGGACTTTTGCCGGTGACAAGGAGATGGGACATTTGAACACAGTCACTCACTCGGGCTGGTTGGTTCTTTTGATAGAGCTGTGAGCTCAAGATCTGATTTCTCAAGTTCAGTCTCAGCTTGCAGTAATATGTGGTCTGTTTCCTGCTCATCTTAATGTGTCAGCTTAGTGTTTTATGGGTCTGTCTGCCTTTCTCCCCATTTCCAATCCTTGCCAGCATATAGGGTTTTGCACGGGCTCAAGGAGTCTGCCATGTATTTGATGGCATGTTTGGTTCGAGCTCAAATGGCATTGTCCGAGTGTGATGAATGCCTCTTGAACAGACTTCACCGTCAGTGGTCGGACATACATAGAACAAGGAGAGACAGAGAGAGGATCACATCACCATGAATGATTCCAATTCAGTTTTCAAACAGAGTCACCATGAGTGGTTCAACTTTTAAACAAAATCATCGTGACAGGTTCAACATGTGAACAGAGTCATGGTCAGTGGCTGAACAGAGGTAGACAGAGGAGAGAGAGGGCATCACATCACCATGTGTGGTTCAACGGAAGCAAAGATCACAAGTTCATTGTAGCGATTCAAGATAGAGAAGATGACTTTTCCATAGAGAAGATGACTTCACCATTAAATGGTTATTGTATTAAAAAATGTTGTTTTTTTATTTTACAGGCTGAATGGCTTTGTTGATAGAGCTTTGGACTCAAGATCTGATGTCTTGAGTTCAATCCCAGCTTGCAGCATTGAAGGACTGGCCTGTCTTTACGCTTCTTTCATTCTGGTGATGTCAGCTTACTGTTTTGTAGGCCTCATTTGCCCTCCCCGTTGCCAGACCTTGTCAGTGCATAGGATTTTGTGCGGGCTCGAGGAGTCTGTCAAGTGATTAATTATGGGGAGAGAGTAGAGAGAAAATTTGGAATTTGTTCTATAAAGATTCATTGCTCCAGGACAGTTTCACGTAAGCTCCATAAAAAAACTGACAATAATTATCTAGTAGAATCCTTTAACCTGCTCTAAATCCTATGCACGCTCACAAGGTCTTAAAATATAGAGGGGGTGAATGGGAACCTATGGGATGCCAGGATAACGCCATCAGAATAATTAAAGCATTTACATTTACGTGAGGGGCTGGGATTGAAGTCAAGACACGAGATCTGTAGTCCACAGCCCTGTCTCCAAAGCCAGCCACTGGCAGAAAGAAAATGGTGGTCCACCTGAGGACCATAACCATGACCCCTTCCTGATCCCCTTGGCTCCCACAGCCTATCCACTGGAATCATGCTTTGTCAACTTGACCGCAAAGCAAAAATGTAACTCTTTGACTCCTTCACCCTATCCACCAGCTTCCTGCAGGAAGCTGGTACATGGTGGATAGGGTGAGGGAATCAAAGGGTTAATTTTTTGCAGTTGGTGGATAGAGTAATGGAGTCAGAGGGTTAAATTTTTGTGGTTAGTGGATAGAGTGTGGGGAGTTACAAATGGGTTAATAAATTTTTGCAGTTGGTGGATGATGTGGGAATCAAAGGGTTATCAGCATGGCGTTCATAAACAACTGACTTAACAAGAGAGAATTAGAAATAGGGGACAATATCTCCATGCGTGCATGTAGAGGGATGATGAAGAGACCTGCGTATAAAACTCCTGAAGTGTGGTTTATATGAATCTGATGGCTGTGTGGTGTACTGTTGTGATGTTTGTCAGTACTGTATGTTATGTTCACATGTTCACACTGAACTGTAAGTGTAGATATTATCACTTGACCAAAGTAAACTCTGCTGATTGCACATCACCAAAATTTTTATCATATTGGAATTTTTATAAGAAGATTCAAGCAGTGTCTCAGACCATTGTGCCTAAGCCTCACACCATAACACTGAATTTTTTCTAAATCAAAGAGACTGTCAGTATTCAAGTTAACAGAAGCCAGAAATGTGTGAAAAAGAAATAAAAAGGTGTATTTATCATATGAAAACAGACTTGTTGTTGATGAAATGCTCCTTATTCCAATTTTATTTGTTTCTGGGGCCACTTTTTCTTATGCTGGCTGACAGTTGGTATGGCTGTGACCTCAAGGATGTGGTTATCAGAAGATTCAGGGTTTGATTCATCTAGACCCTTTGGCCTGGTGGGATAAAAGGTGGAGATTTTTGCATTCTCCGAGTTCAGCATGCTTGCAGACCTGTCAGAGCCTGAACCTTGTTCATGTGTACACGCAAGCAGAATATAAAACATGCACATTAAAGATCATGTAAGTCATGTCAGTGGCTGGCTTACTGAAACATGAAAACACCCAGCATGCATACCCACCAAAGACAGTATGCAGACTGTGCAGCAACGTAGTGTGAGCAAAACGACATGTATATACCTATCAAAGAAAAATCAGCATGCTTTATACAAAAAAAGATCTCCGATGGCATCATAAAAGCTGGCTTGCTGTCTGCCATCTTAACTCTCCAGTCCTTCTGATTCAATGTTTCACAGATCCTGTTTTTCTCCATTCTCCCCCCACCCCCCCTCCAATTTCAAGACTTTTCAGTGCATGGGTTTTTGCTGGCAGATTTGTGAAGAGCATATATGGAATTTTCTGAGTGCGACGAATTCCTCTTGAGCAGCTCAAACTCATTTCTGGTTTCAGGTTTTATCTGCAGAGGGGCCTTACTTGGATCTCTGAACTTGTGTGTGTATTGATGAAAACCTGTAATGTGTTTCATCTTGTTTTTTTTCTTTCACAAAGATGATGAGTTATGGGATTGTCTCATACATGTAGTGGACGAACCATATGTATGTGTGTAAAGTAGATTGTACAGAACAGATTATTCTTCAGAGAAACTTATTGTATATCTGTGAGTATGGTATTTACTGTACAACAGAAATTGTCTTGTGACTGTAATCAGCAAGATATTCTGAAAGACAGAGTTGAATATTATGCATTTAGGTTGTGGTCACGTACTGTGTGAGAGATGTTTTATTGATGATGTTTTATAATCAGATGAAATCTGTATGTTTAAAATGTATTGTTTTTAGACAAGCTGGTTGGAGCCTGTGAGTGTGTGCTATGATACTTGTTTGTCATTGGTTGTTATGGTGTAGTAGTTTTTGTGTTTGATGTATTGAATTTTGGTAGTTCATGACTACTTCCATTATATGTGCTAGGTAGGACCTCAGTACATCGCCAGCCCAAAGCTAGGTAGGACCTCAGGACCTGGCCAGCTCATGGGTTTATGTATAGGTTTAAAGCTTGTGCCATGATCATTTTGGATCTTCTCCATTATATGGTGGCACCTGTGACATCAGTGTGTATAGAATTTATTCTGAGCATGGAGACGTCGTCTTGAGAAACTGAAACTGAAATTTAACAATGTACTTCAGTGTGGCCAATATCAGAACCAATTTGTGGACTATAAGTATAAATCGCTTCTCTCGACTGCATATTATGCCGGTGTGACTGTGTAAATAGCAAATAGTTTCATCACTGTACACCAGAAATGTACGCAAATATGTGGATGCATTTATAGGAAAACGGTATGTGTAATTGTTGTAGAAAATTAAAATGAAGGCAAACAGATGAATGTAAATTATACAAGAGACTGAAAAAATACCAAAGCCATGTTAAAGAAAAAAAGAGAAAAAAGAGAGGGGTGGGGGGGAAGCACTGAGTGAGCAAGCAAGATTAGCTTATTAACTTATGAAGAGATTTTCTTTTGCAGTCACCAAAATATCTTTTCATGTGGCCCCCACCATTTTTTTAAATCAGCAATGTGTTTTTTTTAATGTTTATGTGGGAACATAATCACTGAATTTTTGTATGACCATATCATTATTACAGTGGTGTTAAATTTCAGTACGAAATGTGATTCTGCAAATGCGTTCAATCTGCAGGCAAGTAGCTTTACCTGGCACGCGCTTACGATTGTTATTTCAGTGCTTGCAAATTGTTCTTTATCCTGTGATTGAACATTAACTCATTTTATCCCAGGTACAAGATATCTCATTCCACACTTTCTTTCCTTTTGAACAAGGTACGAGTTTACTCATACCAAAGCACTTTCCCAATGTCATGTATTTTCATCTTTTAAAGTTTTCTTTCTCAGCCAAAGTGTTTACGGATATCTGAAGCATGATCATGCATCTTCTTCTCTGGCTGGTCAGACTTGCTAGAGTTCATCAGTAGAAGTGTTTTAGTGATGCACTGAAGTTTGAGTACAGCAGCTTCTTGTAGTGATAATCCCAGCAGTTAGTAACTCATCTCGAACCTGGGGTAGAAGATGTTAACCCTTTGACTCCCACAGCCTATTTACCAACTGTAAAAACTTGCAGGAAGCTGGTGGATAGGGTGAGGGAGTCAAACATTTAATTTTTTTCTTTGTTAGCATGCTTCATAATGCAGGTGAACAGGTGTGGGAGTCAAAGGGTTAAAGGTGATTGGATCCTGCAAGAGTTGAAAACAAGCTGTCATGTGAATGTGTCGTTCAGCCATTTGAGTTCAGCTGTTTCATTTCCTCACCCTCTCCACCAGCTTCCCTCAGAAAGCTGGAGAATAGGGTGAGGGAGGGCAAGGGATGAAGCGCGGGTGTGAAAGTGACTTTAGGTTTTAACTCAGGGTTTTCGTCTGCTGTTCTTTGTAATTTTGTCATTTGTTTTTGTCAAACATGCCATGCTGAGGCACTTGTTCGTCTTTTTTGGATATAATTTTGAATTACTGTCCAAGGTTAAAGGTTGGGTGACTGCTGAAGATATCATTGTGAATGGAAGATGGTCAGAATGTGTTCCAGTCACTTCTGGTTAGCTGTCAACCCCTTTGTGGTCTGTTTCTGAGACTGAATGTTGTTGTCTGTTAGTCTTACAGTATGTTTTCCAATCACTTCTGGTTAACTGTCAACCGTTTGATTTACACATTATGTTCCAAACACTTCTGGTTAACTGTCAACCCCTTTGTGGTCTCTCTCTGAGACTGGATGTTGTACTGTGAGGCTAACACTAACAGACATGTTCCAATCACTCCGAGTTAATTGTCAACTCCTTTTTTGGGCTTTTTCTGGAACTGAGTGTTGTAAAGGCTAACAGACATGTTCCAGTAACTCCTGGTTAGCTGTCAACCCCTTTGTGGGTTCTGTCTGAGACTGACTATCATACTGTGAGGCTAGCGGACAACATGTTTAAATCACTTCTGGTTAGCTGTCAACCCCTTTGTAGTTTTCTTTTCAGATTGAATGCTGTACTGTGAGGCTAACAAGACATGTTCAAATCCTTCTGTTTAGCTGTCAGCCCCTTTGTAGGCAGTTTCTCAGGCTGAATGTTTTACCGTGTGACTAACTGCAACAGTAAATGCAAGTATGTGCCCTCAGCCCCAAGAGAAAGTGTGCAGGGTTGTCTCTCTTACAATGGTAACAAACAAACAGGAAAACACAAAGAAACAAAGAAAAAGATTTTCACCCAACAGAATTAACTGTCTGATATGACACAAGAAAAACGAAACAGAAACCTTTTGAGGGAGACACTGCTGTTGAAACAGAAGTTAACCCTTTGACTCCCGCACCCTGTCCACCAGCATTCTTCATTGTCAGCCATGCTAGCAAAGCAAAAACTTTAACCCTTTGACTCCCTCACCCTTTCCACCAGCTTCCCGCAGGAAGCTGGTGGAAAGGATGATGGAGTCGAAGGGTAAAGTTTTTGCAGTTGGTGGATAGGGTGTGGGAGTAAAAGGGTTAAATGGGTGTATGAGGAGAAAGAATGGTTCTAAATGACCCTCCATAAGCTTTATGCCTATCTGTAGACCCTCCACAGTGAAGGTCCTTTTCACCCCCAAAGCAAGTGTGTGCATGGTTCTTGATGTTTCAGTTTTTTCTTTTTCAGAAAAATGATATAGACCTGCTTGTTGCTTGATAAGTGGATTTGTTTTCCAAAAAAGAATTTTTTTTTTTTATGTCAGATTTTTTTGTCGATGTTTTGAGCATCGATCATGTATTATGTGCTTTATTGATAATGATATTACAGATTCAGCAATTGTGATGAAAATTATGCATGAATTTACACACTGCCTTGTAAATGTTCATACAGTTTTGGTTCTGTTGTACTTTAGAAAGAGAAATTATTATGTAACTACTGCACGTCCAGATATTTGGAAGTAACATTATGAACAATACTTCAATGGAGGATGGGGATGGGGAAGAAAACAGATTTAATATTGAAATCAGGGGGAAATATCAGAACATTGTCCAGAAGTTTGAAATTATTTTAATGAACACAGAAATTTAAAAGTATTTTAATGAACAATACCCGGATGAAATGGTTCCAATATCTCTGCAGTATATCTGCAAGGGTTGTTGAAAGTAAAACTGAGAGTGAGATGTGGAAGACAGTGTCGCAGTGTTCTAAAGTAAATGAATGGTATGCGTACCTTCATGGTAGAGGAGGCGATATAGAGTAGAGGAGGGCAGTTGTCTTGACTTGTCCTGGTGAAGTCATGGCTGGCTGGTTTATATACATGGCAACACTTGTGACATGCATGCTGCCGCAACGAAGGAAATAAACATTGAACCTTTGTACAAACTGCTTTTTGATCCGTGTTCATTTTGATCTGCCTGTGTGTGTGTTCTGTCTCTCTTTCTGTCTCTCTCCGGTCACTCTCTCCATTTGTCTCTTTCTCCATCTCTCTCTCTCTCTTTCCTGTCTCTCTCCATCTCTCTCTCCTGTCTCTCCTCTCTCTATCCTGCCTCTCTCTCTCTTCCTCTCTCTTGTCTCTCTCTCCTGTTTCTGTCTCTCTGTCTGTCTGTCTGTCTCTCTTCTCTCTCTCTCTCTCTCTGTCCTGTCAAAGAGTGCAGTAGTCATGTGGGTAAATACTGGACCTAGATCCGGAAGGTCCTGGTTCAATCCACTGACACATCTTCGTCTGGTGGATAAACAATGGAGATTTTTCCAATCTTCCAACTGAACACGTGTGCAGACCCGCCAGTGTCAACACCTTCAGGTGTGTATCCATGCAGAATATCAAATACGCACGTTAAAGACCCTGTAAGTCATGTCGGTGGCTGGCTTATGGAAATATGAAAATACCCAACATGCAAGCTATGGTGAGTTAACAAAAAGACCGGCTTTTAGTTATGATAATGTATGGAACTCCCACTAGCCCCTCTTGAACAAATTCCACATGCACACATATGTACATACACACACACACTTACACAACACTCACACATTCACATGCATACACACTCACACACATACACATGCACATACATGCATACACATGAACATGTGCTTGCACATACACACACACACACACATACACACACAGATCAGTTGTAATATGACCTGAATCAGAAGTCATTATCACTAGTCAATCACATTATCACTATTCCATCACACACTATCACTAGCCAATCACTAATCAATCACACACATCTTATCACAACTCAATCACACATTATCACTAATCAGTTACACATCACTAATCAATCACATTATCACTAATCAGTTACACATCACTAATCAATCAACATTATCACTAATCATACCACACACTATCTCAATCCATCACACATTATCACTAATCATCACACATTATCACTAATCACATACACTAATCATCACATTATCACTAATCAACCACACACTATCTCTAATCCATACACATTATCACTAATCCATCA
Organism: Monoplex corrugatus; assembly: GCA_030674185.1. Lineage (NCBI taxonomy): Eukaryota > Metazoa > Mollusca > Gastropoda > Littorinimorpha > Ranellidae > Monoplex > Monoplex corrugatus. Next base: position 123,718,626 of record CM060306.1, on the reverse strand, counting down.
CACATTATCACTAATCAATCACTAATCAATCACACATTATCACTAATCAATCACACATTAATCACTAATCAACCACACATTATCACTAATCAATCACACATTATCACTAATCAATCACACATTATCACTAATCAATCACATTATCACTAATCAACCACACATTATCACTAATCAGTCATACATTATCACTAATCAATCACACACTATTGCTGATCTATAACAACTGAATCATTCAGAATAAACTGAAACAACTGATCGACCACTCTGATAAACAAAACACACAACACTCACGTAATTACTATAAACACGATTTTATTTCCACCATTCACAAGCAGGAAAACAAAAGAAATCAAAAACCAAACCAAATCTATGGTCACAGAAAATGGTTATCAGTGTGGAATGTAACATGAACATCACCCATGCACAATGAAAATCGCATATACACTTTTGTACTGTAAAAATAATTTATTTCCACCTTCACCAAATAAATGAATAAAATAAATGAATGAATAAATGAAGAAAGGAAGAAGTACATTAAAACTACTGTTTCCAGACAATGTCATAGAAAAATAAATAAATAAAGAAGGACATTAAGACTGTTGTTTCCAGACAGTGTAATAAGAAAAATAAGTAAATAAATAAGGACATCAAGACTATTGTTTCCAGACAGTGTCATAAGAAAAATAAATAAATAAATAAAGAAGTACATCAAGACTATTGTTTCCAGACAGCGTCATAAGAAAAATAAACGAATAAAGAAGTACATCAAATATCGTTTCCAGTGTCATAAGAAAATAAATAAATAAAGAAGTACATCAAATATCGTTTCCAGACAGTGTCATAAGAAAAATAAATAAACGAATAAAGAAGTACATCAAATATCATTTCCAGACAGTGTCATACAAACGATTATTTGAAAGCTGGCAGATTCTGTTGACATAGCTGTTAACTCTCTGTCTCTTATGTCTCCAGTTCATATCCCAGCCTGCGACATTAAAACACTGTCAAGTTGCCTGTCTTTATACTCCAATCGTTCTGGTGTGTTGGCTTAACCCTTAGACTCCCGCACCCTATCTACCTACTGCAAAAACATAACCCTTTGACATCCTCACCCTATCCACCAGCTTCCTGCAGGAAGCTGGTGGATAGGGTGAGGGAGTCAAAGGGTTACGTTTTTGCTTCGATAGCTTGGTTGACGATGCAGAAAGCTGGTGGATAGTATGAGGGAGTCAAAGGGTTAATGTTTCTCAGGTCCCATAGTCTCTCTCTGCCCCCACCCATCCCACCCCGTCCTTCCCCATTTCAAGACCTTGCCAGCGCATAGGGTTTTACTTAGGCTCAAGGAGTCTGCTGCACAATCACTTGTCAGATTTAGGTGGAGAACAAATCGAAATGTCCAAGCGCAATAATCCCTCGTAACCCTTTGACACCCACACTCTATCCACCAACTGCAAAAACTTAACCCTTTGACTTCCTCACCCAATGGAGTGAGGGAATCAAAGGGTTAAGTTTTTGCTTGTGCTAGCATGGTTGACAATGCAGGATGCTGGTGGACAGGGTGCAGGAGTCAAAGGGTTAATTAAACAAACTCCACCCTCTAATGAAGAAATTTCCCTGCAAGGTTCAGACCTGATGGTCAACCACTGTGCTGTCCACCTCTAGGTGAGGTCACTGTCGGATGAAGGGATTTTCTCCTGCTTTCCTATCCTGTATGGGGAGGCCTTCTTTATCAAAATACCAATCTTTTGTTCTTAAAAGACACCTCAACAGAAAATTACGATCAATGGCCATAATACCCAAGCACTTGTAATGTTGGACTTCAAATTACTGGGTTGAGGTTCAAACCAGAGTTAATGTTATTTTTGTTTAAAGCCCACCCAACTGCATAGAGCCTTATCAGGGCTCTAATCATTTCACGACATTCACAATACTTAACAGGAAAAAAAAAAGGGAAAAGAAAGTTAAGTACACATACCAATACATTCACACACATAATTTAAGGAGATGCCCCTGGCGCTGACCACCCCGTCCAACTTATCACACAGGAGATTTATAAAACAGCTCTGAATATTAACTGAAACATAACTAAGGACATTAAAACATATACAAAAACGGGACTAAATTATCTGAAATTGCTTCTGCAGATCTCACTTCCCTAGTGCCAAAAATTCACTTAGTACATACATATACCCAATTATAAATCCTAAGAGAAAGTACGTAAGACTTTATCGAACACATACAGGTGAATGGACCGGCAAGACAGAAAATGATAGGAAGAAATGACAGACAGCAAAGAAACAAGGCAGACACAAAGAAAGTGACAGAAAAGAGGAAATTTCTAGCACAGAGTTTCCAGAAGGTGGGGATACTATATACACTGAAAGAGCCCCCAGCATTTCCAAGAACTTATCTTAAGGATGACAGACCTACCTCGATGTTGGGCTGACCTCAATGATGGCCCCCTTCCACGGGGCTTACTGTCATTGTTGTTTTTGTTTAACCCTTTCACTCCCGCACTCCGGTCACACAGCATCCTGCATTGCCAACGATGTTAGCAAAGCAAAAACTTAACCCTTTGATTCCCTCACCCTATCCACCAGCTTCCTGCAGGAAGCTGGTGGATAGGGTGAGGGAATCAAAGGGTTAAGTTTTTGTAGTTGGTAGATAGGGTGCGGGAGTCAAAGGGTTAAAGCCCAGCCGCAGTGTAAAGCCATATCAGGGCTGTAACCATTTCAAAACATACACAATACTTCAACAGGAAAAAAAAAAAGGAAAGAAAATTAAGCAGACATATCATTGTATTCACTTACATATTCAAAGGAGATTCCCCTAATGTTGACCACTGTCCAATTTATCACTAGGGAATTTAAAAAACATCTAAATACAAATTTAAACATCACGAAGGACATTAAAATACATATAAAAACGGGCATAAACTACCTAAACTTTCTTCCACACATCACATTGTGGGAGTCAAAGGGGTTAATATTGGTGTCAAATTACAAAAATGCACCTACTATATGTACCCAATTGTCAATCCAAACAGAAAGTATGTAAGACTTTATCGAACACATACAGGTGAATGGACCAGCAAGACAGAAAATGATAGGAAGAAATGACAGAAAGCAAGGGAGGAAGAAAGAAACAAAGACAGTGACAGAAAAGAGGAAATTTCTAGTACAGAATTTCCAGAAGGTGGGAATACTATTGTACAGAATTTCCAGGTGGGAATACTGTTTATATTGAAAGAGCCCCCGGCATCCCCTCTGTACAGGGGGGGGGGGGGGACATTTAGAACGCACTTATTACTGATGGGTGGCAGTTGTGATAACACAAGAAGCATGCACATAGTCATAGTCCATCATAATTCAATGCCTGCTAGTATTCTATCATAGTTCAGTGTCTGCCCATACATACTGCTTGCCCTCACAACTAGCTGCAGAAATTACTACCACCACCCCTACCCTTTTCCCTTACCATTCTCTCCCCTCACCCTCATATACAACTGGGATGAAAACCCAAATTGGTACTGGAACAGACAACCAGACAGACATAACACGGACAGACAGACAGATTACTGTTATTTCCGTTTAAACCCTAGCCGACTGCGTAGAGTCACTTCAGGGCTATAACCATTTCAAAACACACAATACTTAAACAGGAAAAAAAAGGAAAAGAAAATTAAAGTACACTTATCAGGGACAGACAGACAGGCAGAGTTTCACATAATATAAAAGTCAAACAAAACAGGGATGGCTGGAGGACATACGATCATCCACAAACACTTCATCATTGTTCTGGGCTTTTTTTTAAGTGCAAAACATGGAGCTTGAGTAAACACACCAATATACATGTACAATCACCAACATGGCACATTATCAAAGCTTAAAGAAAAAAAGAGGGGTGGGGGGTGGGAGTTAACCCTTTGACTTCCGCACATATCCACCAGCACCCTGCATTGTCAACCATGCCAGCAAAGCAAAAGCTTAACCCTAAGACCTCCTCACCCTATCATCCTGTGTATGTATATATATGTGTGTGTGTGTGTGTGTGTGTGTGTGTGTGTGTGTGTATGTGTGTGTGTGTGTGTGTGTGTGTGTGTGTGTGTGTGTGTGTGTGTGTGTGTGTGTGTGTGTGTGTGTGTGTGTGTACGTGCGTGTGTGTGCGTGCGTGTGTGTGCGTGTGTGTGTCTATGTGTATGTGTCCACGTGTGTGTGTGTGTGTTTGAGTGACAGACAAAGAGAAGAAAAGAGACCGGGAAATTAGTATATTAAAAATGGTAATAATTCCATTTGTATAAGAAAAACAGGGTAAGAGGGTCATAGGGTTAAGTTTTTGCAGTTGGTGGACAGGTTGTGGGAGTCAAAGGGGTTAATATTGGTGTCAACTTACAATGAATTGTAATATAACACAAGTTGTAAAATCACAATGCTTGGCATTCTGGTGGAGACATACTTGTTGTGTATCATCAACAGTCACATTCAAAACAACACACACGACCAGTCAAGGACAACCAATTCTCTCCCCTTAACTCTCTCTCTCTGTCTATTCTTTCCACCCCTACAACATAATAAATAAATAAATAAACTGATCAATTAAACTGATTAGTTAAAATCACCAAACTTGTACTGAATAAATGGAAACACCGGTGTGAGTATGTGTGTGTGTGTGTGTATGTGTGTGTGTATGTATGTGTGTGTGTGTGTGTGTGTGTGTGTGTGTGTGTGTGTGTGTGTGTGTGTGTGTGTGTGTGTGTGTGTATGTGTGTGCGTGTGTGTGTGTGTATGAGTGCATGTGTGCATGCGTGCATGAGTGTGTGCGTGTGTGTGTGTGTGTGTGCGTGTGCATGCGTGTATATGTTGAAAGTGTTAAGTATGTGCATGTGCATGGGGGGAGGGGGTGATTTCTAAGTGTGTGTAGGTCTGTGTTTGTGTGTCCATGAGTGTGTGTGCCTCTGTGCATGCGTGTGCACACACACACGTGTGTGTGTGTGTGTGTATGTGTGTGTGCGTGTGTGTGTGTGTGTATGTCACTGTGTGTGTGTGTGTGTGTGTGTGTGTGTGTGTGTGTGTGTGTGTGTGTGTGTGTGTGTGTGTATGTGTGTGTGTGTGTGTTGTGTCACTGTGTGTGTGTGTGTGTGTGTGTGTGTGTGTGTGCGTGTGTGCATGCGTGTGTATGTGTGTGTGTGTATATTTGAGAAACAGACAAAGAAAAAAAGAGACCGGGAAATTAGTATATATATATATATAAATGATAATAATTCCATTTGTAAAACAAAAACAGTCTTCGCCATAAGCATGCATCTTTGCACTTTGCTTACAAAAAAAAAAAAAAGAAACGTCAATCTGCGTGTAAAGAAATTCAAAACTCTTCATTGCTCAGGTAGAGTAAAAGAAAAAAAAAGTTAACAACTTGGGTAAATGAATCGTCACAATTCAGCATATTCATGTAAATAGGATCGTCTGCATTGTTTTTTCCAAGAAACAGCTGTATTAAGACTACCATAGAAAATCCATGGACATGATCGTACACAACACAAACTCGTATTTTTGAGATACAATTTCTTTACGTCAACAACAAATAACACCAACACTCAAGTAACATTTCAAAATTATTACCTGGCCTTTAAACACAATTCTTCAAAATAATCAATGTTTTAACTCTTTGACTCCTGCACCCTGTTCACTGGCATTCCGCACTGTCAAACATGGGAGTAAAGCAAAAATTTAACCCTTTGACTCTCTTACCCTATCAATCAGCTTCCTGTAGGAAGTTGGTGGATAAGGTAAGGGATCAAAGGGTTAAGTTTTTGCAGCTGGTGAACTGAATGCAAGAGTCAAATAGTTAACTACTTCTTCCAAATAACCACACAGCCTTTCAAACCAATCTTCAAAGTGACCACACAGCCTTTTAACCAACTCTTCAAAATAATCTAGTAGCCTTTTTGATAACTTGAAATAATCAAGTAGCCTTTTAAACAATTCTTCAAAATAATGAGGTAATCTTTTAAGTTAAACACATTTTCAAAACATCTAATTAAGCCTTTTAATCCTTTGACTCCTGCACCTTATCCACCAACTGCAAAAACTTAACTCTTTGACTCCCTCACCCTATCCACCAGCTTCCTGCAGGAAGCTGGTGGATATCGATACAGTAAGGGAATCAAATAGTTAAGTTTTTGCTTTGATAGTATGGTTCACAATGCAGGATGTTGGTGGAGGCGCGGGAGCCAAAAGGTTAAACAACCTAATCAAGATCATCACGTACACAACACCCATGAACCAAGTGTCTTTATCCTGTTATTTGTTATTACTGTTTAAAGCCCAGCTGAATGCGTACAACCATATCAGCAACACCATGAACCAAATGTCTCTATCCTGTTATTTGTTATTACTGTTTAAAGCCCAGCTGAATGCGTACAACCATATCAGCAACACCATGAACCAAATGTCTCTATCCTGTTATTTGTTATTACTGTTTAAAGCCCAGCTGAATGCGTACAACCATATCAGGGCTATAACCATTGCAATATACACACAATACTTCAACAGGAAAAAAAAAGAAAAAGAAAATTAAGTACACATATAAATGCTTTCAAGCCTATAATCTGAGGATATTCCCCTGGCACTGCCACTCCATCCAATTTATCACAGGGAATTTTAAAAAAAAACCCTGAATACAAATTTAAACACAACTAAGGACACTAAAGCATATAAAATCAGGCGTAAATTACCTAAAACTGCTTCCATATATCTCATTTCTCTAGAGCCAAAAATGCATGATTTAATATGCGTACTCAAATATCAATTCTAAGAGAAAGTACATAAAGACTGTATCGAGCACATACAGCTGAATGGACCAACAAGGCAGAAATTGATAAAAAAGAGATGACAGAAAGCAAACAAGGCAGAAACAAAGAGTGTCACAGAAAAGAGGAAACTTCCAGCACAGAATTTCCGGAAGGTGGGGATACTACATGTATTTATACTGAGAGAGCCTGGAATCCTCACAGTGGATTTACCACAGAACTAAACATGATCTGTCCTCACACACGACAACATAAGTCAATTAATTAATCTTTGGTAATATAATGTTATTAGTATCATTGGAAAGGGCGTGACATTGCCTGGCCAATGAAATCTCTAGGACAAAAGCTGTAGACATTGTGGCCATTTGAAATGCCACATGTACCTAATCCTTGTTTTGAAAAAAAGAAGATCTGAGATCACTCACTTTCGGTTTTCCCTCGTAACCACTGCTAAACTCTTTAGTAACTTCTGATTGGATGTACTTCTTATAGTCACACAGACTAATCAAAGAACAAATGAAAGCACTTTGAATTAACTCACAGTCTACCATCGACTTTATACTATTATTTCTTGTTTAAAGCCCAGCCGACTGTGTAGAGCCATAACAGGGCTATAACTGAGAAAAAGACAGAAACTTCCCTGCTGCTCCATCCTAATTTTTGTATCTGGTGTTTGTTTGTTTATAATCTTATGCTTGACAAAGGCCAACAAAAATTTGCGTCTGTCTCGTCTTGTTGTACTAATAGGCATTTTTAATCTTTTTTTTTTTTTTTTTCATGTTTTTTCAGGTTCAACGTACGGAATGCAACGGTTCTGCAATGGGTTGAGTCATGTTCGTGGTGTGAAAGCTTCCATTTTTTTTAGGTTTTTCAACGAAGCATTCTTAAGACTATCATTCTAATTACTTAATCTCATTGTCGTTTTAGGGTGAATTTCAATTAAAACTTTTACATTGAAATTCACCCTAAAACAATAACATATGCCAACATAAAATATATGCCAACATAAAACATATGCCAACATAAAACATATGCCAACATAAGGGTTTAATCTTTGACTCCCACACCCCATCCATCAACTGCAAAAACTTAACGCTTTGACTCCCACAACCTAATCTATCAGACCTGCAAAAATCTAACCCTTTGACTCCATCAGCCTCCTATCCACCAGCTTTGTGCAGGAAGAGTGATGGAGTCAAAGGGTTAAGTTTTTGCATTGCTAGCATGGTTGACAATGCAGGAATGCTGGTGGACAGGGTGGGGGAGTCAAAAGGTTATAGAATCTGCCCCAAATGTTACTATAATTTCAATTAGCACATATATAATGGAATCAAAAATAACTGCGCCACATTGATGTAAAGATGACCCCACTCTAATCCCCACTCCATTGAACCCCTTTTATCCCTCCAATATAAACATTTTTTGTTTATTTGTTCTGCTTAAAGCCCAGCTGACTGTGTACAGCCATATCAGGGTTATAACTGTTTCAAAACATACACAATAACAGACAAAAAACAAAAACAAAAAAAAGGAAAAGAAAACTAAGTACACCTATCAATGCATTCAACCACATAATCTAAGGAGATGCCCCTGGCACTGACCACCCCATCCAATTTATCGCATGGGGGATTTAAAAACAAACCTGAATACAAACTTAAACATACTAAGGGCACCAAAACACATAAAAACGGGCCTAAATTACCTAAAACTGTTTCCGCATATCTTATTTCCGTAGAACCATATAATAACTGAACTGGAAAAGATACAATAAATACACTTTATGACATACAGTAACTTGATTGCAAAGATAACAAGATAAATGATAAAACACTACATCCAAAAAAACAACAAAAGATAAATACTAAACGACATACCAAAAAAAAAAAATAATAAATAATAAACGACAAATACTTTATACAAAATATAACAAAAGTTAAAGAATAAATGATAAATACTAGTCTATATACAGAAAAAACAACAAAAGATAAATGACAAATACTATATACAAAAAAACACCAAACATAGCTGGGCAAAAAGACAATAATGCACATAGCACAAATATCCAAGGTTAACCCTTTGACTCCCTCACCCTATCTGCCAGCATCCTGCACCGCCAGTCATGACAACAAAGCAAAAACTTAACCCTTGCATTCCCTCACCCTATCCACCAGCTTCCTGCAGGAAGCTGGTGGATAGGGTGAAAAAGTGAAAGGGTTAAGTCTTTGCAGCTGGCAGATAGTGTGTGGGAGCGAAAGGGTTAACTCTCTCAAGAGCGAAAAGGTTAACTCTCTCTCAGACTATCCATTTTTGCTTCCAATCACTCGACGTAGCAGTTTCCTGAACAGCGGCGGAGGAAACTGGGGGGTGGGCTGAAAGAGTTAAGAGTCAAACAGCACTTAATCCCCCACCCCCACCCTGAACATCCCCCACCCCTACAAGCCTGGCTACATGAAGCCTGATACACAAACTCATGGAAACACCAAAATAAAACACGGTTCAACAATGTTCATAATCTGAAGATTAAGATCGCTTTCGTACACACCACATCCATTAAAGTAAGTCATGAAAATGTACAGACAAACAGTGTGCAGCACACTGTGCAAAGAGACACAGCCACAATAAATGACAAAAGCTTAAGAACCATATCCACACAGACACTGAACACATGTTGAAAAAACATCACCCATCTTAAGACAGAACACGGGAATACATGCAGAAAACATCACCCATCTTAATACAGAACACAGGAAAACATGCTGAAAACACACACCCATCTTAATACAGAACACAGGAACGCATACAGAAAACATCACCTATCTTAATACAGAACACAGGAATACATGCTGAAAACACCACCCATCTTAAGACAGAACACAGGAACGCATGCAGAAAACATCACCCATCTTAAGACAGAACACGGGAAAACATGCTGAAAACACCACCCATCTTAAGACAGAACACAGGAAAACATGCTGAAAACACCACCCATCTTAATACAGAACACAGGAACGCATACAGAAAACATCACCCATCTTAAGACAGAACACAGGAACGCATGCTGAAAACACCACCCATCTTAAGACAGAACACGGGAATACATGCAGAAAACATCACCCATCTTAAGACAGAACACAGGAAAACATGCTTGAAACACCACCCATCTTAATACAGAACACAGGAATACATGCAGAAAACATCATCCATCTTAATACAGAACACAGGAAACATGCTGAAAACACCACCCATCTTAATACAGAACACAGGAACGCATACAGAAAACATCACCCATCTTAATACAGAACACAGGAAAACATGCTGAAAACACCACCCATCTTAATACAGAACACAGGAATACATGCAGAAAACATCACCCATCTTAATACAGAACACAGGAACGCATGCTGAAAACACCACCCATCTTAATACAGAACACAGGAAAACATGCTGAAAACACCACCCATCTTAAGACAGAACACAGGAAAACATGCTGAAAACACCACCCATCTTAAGACAGAACACAGGAAAACATGCTGAAAACATCACCCATCTTAAGACAGAACACAGGAAAACATGCTGAAAACACCACCCATCTTAAGACAGAACACAGGAAAACATGCTGAAAACATCACCCATCTTAAGACAGAACACAGGAAAACATGCTGAAAACATCACCCATCTTAAGACAGAACACAGGAACGCATACAGAAAACATCACCCATCTTAAGACAGAACACAGGAACGCATAAAGAAAACATCACCCATCTTAAGACAGAACACAGGAAAACATGCTGAAAACATCACCCATCTTAAGACAGAACACAGGAACGCATACAGAAAACATCACCCATCTTAATACAGAACACAGGAACGCATGCTGAAAACACCACCCATCTTAAGACAGAACACAGGAAAACATGCTGAAAACACCACCCATCTTGATACAGAACACAGGAATACATGCAGAAAACATCACCTGTCTTAATACAGAACACAGGAAAACATGCTGAAAACACCACCCATCTTAAGACAGAACACAGGAACGCATACAGAAAACATCACCCATCTTAATACAGAACACAGGAATACATGCAGAAAACACCACGCATCTTAATACAGAACACAGGAACGCATGCTGAAAACACCACCCATCTTAATACAGAACACAGGAAAACATGCTGAAAACACCACCCATCTTAATACAGAACACAGGAAAACATGCTGAAAACATCACCCATCTTAAGACAGAACATAGGAACGCATACAGAAAACACCACCCATCTTAATAAAGAACACGGGAAAACATGCTGAAAACATCACCCATCTTAATACAGAACACAGGAACGCATGCAGAAAACATCACCCATCTTAAGACAGAACATGGGAACACGTGCTGAAAACACCACCCATCTTAGCTGCAATTGTATTTTACCGGCAAGTGCGACTTTTGTTCAGTCCGTACTTTGAGCTTGACAGATTTCAGTTTTTAGACACACAACCGATTCCTAAAACAAGAGGAATATCCACCACTAAGAAACAGTCACCTCAGCTGCAAGAATGCTTCCCAAGACATGATGACAACTTGACAGATCTGAAATCGGTGCCATCAGTTCAGGTTGGCTGTTTTGTGAACTCCTCTCCTGACCTTAACCCTTTGACTCCCGCATCCTGTATTGCCAACCATACTAGCAAAGCAAAAACTTAGCCATTTGACTCCCTCACCCTATCCACCAGCTTCCTGCAGGAAGCTGGTGGATAGGGTGAGGGAGTCAAATGGTTTAAGTTTTTGCAGTTGGTGGATAGGTTGTGGGAGTCAAAGGGTTAAATGTTATCCTATTCTATCACTATTGTCTTTGTTGTGTCATTTCTCTATACGGTCAGCAACATCTGGGGATATACGACACAATGACAAGAGTTCATAACGACAATAATTTCATGCGTGTCACACAAAACAGTCCATATCAAAAGCACGCTCGTTGCACTTTACATAAAAACAGGTTATTGTTACATTTCATAATCATAATGATAACAGTAGGCCTAACTTGGGGAAGGGGAGGGGGGGGGGGGACTTGTACACATACATTACATGCAGCAAACACAGTTCATCAAGAATAACAACAGATAATAACACAAAATCTGAAATAGGTAACAGTACCACTAGTCTACCACAGTACAAAGGACAAGGGGAAAAAATGTATAAATTGTTTGATGATTTCAGCCTTTCATTCACACACACACACACACAACACACACACACACACACACACACACACACCACACACACAGACACACACAGACACACACACACACACACACACACACAACACACACACACACACACAACACACACACACACACACTGGATGTAACTTGATCCTACCTGGAAAAGTCACAAGCATAAATTTACGCAGTTTTGAAGACGTTTTTGAAAAAGTGAAAGAGCTGTTTTGAGGTGTTTCTAACGTAAGCAGAATACGCTTTGTCATAAAGACATAGAGAGGAGGTTGAATGTTGTTGGGTCAAAATCAAAGAAAGATTTCTTTCCATAAGTATTCAGAGAGAATCAAGATATGGTTAATACAGTTTTTCGAGATATGACAGCTTTGAAAAGTATGTAGGGCAAAAGGAGATCTGACATATCCAATAGCATGGTGTTCAAATTTAGACACTGAAAGTATGGCAACTTTACACTGAAGTTGTGTTTTGACTGCAAGGCAATGCAGATGCAGTTTTCATAAAAGTGATTTTTTTGTTGCATCGTTTGTTCTCTCACAGTCTTTGGATTCATTGGAGTTTGACTTTTATAACTCGTCTCAGAAAACCCAGCAAAGAGAAAGTTACAGAGGTCTTGTCTAGATAGTATAAAAAGATACACAGAGAGAAATTGGTGGATCTTACTTAACTCTACATGACTGGAGACGAAGGACTATGTACAGGTAATGTGAGTTTCCATGGACAATGATTCAGCAAGGAACACACCAAGATTCTCTGCAAATTTGCTGAAGGTTATGATACAGTCTGAAATAGCCATGTCTCTGAGGTGACTTTAGGTTTGATTTTGTCCATACAAACATTTGTTCTGCATTTTTCTTTTTCTTCATTCATATTCAGCTTATCTGCTTTCACCAGGTAGCTATTTCCCACTATTGTTTTCAATCTCACTAGCAGTGCTTGAAGGAACTCATAGAACAGCAGAGCTATGAAACTGTAAGTCATCAGTAAAGACATGGTCAAAAGCTCCTGATAAATGAGGTGGAAAAGTCTTTGGTTTCTGACAATGCTGGAACCAATCAAACATTTAAAGATGGGCCACTCTAGAAGCAATGCAGAACAGATTCCCATGACAACGTCTGACGTCTGTTAGTCTGACTCTTTCACTCCCTCACCCTGTCTTCTACCTTTCTGCATGATGCTGTGGACAGGCTGAGACAGCAGGGTTACACATCATGCAAGAATGGGGGTACATCACGCATCACTCAAAATCATGCGACACATCTGCGCTGAAAGAGTGTGAAAATGTACAGAATTCAAGTCAGCGGATATAAACGTGTCAGCAATTTACAATGAAGAGTCTCATGTAAAGGTTCCCCTGCTGAGGCTTTCCTGAACAAAACTTCTTTTCTGGGATTCTATGTTGATGAAGTGTTTCTAGACAGACTGGCCAACAAGATATCCCTGTCTTTAGTTAGCCTGTGGAATGTCCTGAGGCATGCCAGTCACTGGAATTAGTTACAAACATTAGCTACAGTACACCCACTGATCCTGATAATGTCTACTACTTCTGTATGACAGCAACTGAACCATCATAACACATACAATGCCAAAGAAGTTATAAAAATGAAATACAATAAAACACTGACTTCTATGTGTCAATAAGTCAAGAGAGAAAAAGTAAGTATGAAATCAGACGAGCATGACACCAGAGGGAGGACGTATGAGAACCCCCTTGCTGCTCTACACATTTAAGCATATTGAAAACCAGATAAACCATAACAACGTCAAAAAGTTATATAAAGTGAATTACATTAACCTTTTGACTCCCATACCCTGTCCACCAGCATCCTGTATTGGTCAACCACGCTAGCAAAGCAAAAACTTTACCATCTGAACCCTCACCTTATCCACAACTTCCTGCAGGAAGCTGGCGAATAGGGTGAGGGTATCAAAGGGTTAAGTTTTTGCAATTGGTGGATAGGGTGTGGGAGTCAAAAGATTAAAATATTGACCTCTGTATGTCCACTGGTCAAGCACTGTTGTCAAAAGAGAAAGAGTAAGCAGAGGAAGGAATTATGGGAACCCCCTCCCCCCAAAATTTTATGGGGTTGTATGAAAATCTTAATTTTCATTTGGAGATATATATGAAAACCTCTTGCATTTTACAGATGAGGATATGCAGTCCTGGAGATTGAAATAGCTAACTCAGGCTGACGCTGTTCCAAAGGAATCACCAGGAACCTTGTCTTTAACGTAAGGTAAAACAATTCACCCAAGCCAGTCAGATCCTAAGACTGCGACAAGAAAGACAAACATATCGAATATTGCCACATGTCACACTAACCTACAATCATAATGACGTTTAATAACACTAGTCTACAATGATAATGACGTGCTATAACACCCATCATCTATAGCAAAAACATGACACCTACCTCAAAAGAGCATAATCATAATAATATCAGGACGTGTACCCTGCTGCGGCCCCCCCACCCCCACCCCCTTCAGATGTGGAACATGAGTGGTAACGTGAAAACACACCAATGATGATGTGAACAACAGGCACTTGACAATAAATGACAGGCTTTACCGAAGCTCCTGATAATCAGTCATTCATCACACCATACATCCCCACAGTTTGTTTTTTGTTGTTGTGTATAATTCCATAACAATCTATCGATCCATTTCTTCATACATCCCAAGGATTTGTTGTTGTTGTTGTTATTGTTTCGTGTTCTGATGTCTGCTACTTCATCCTACCCTGACACTGACACTGACATAACATGACAATTTCCATCTGTACAAACTTTCAAACAGCACGACATGGGAACGACATTATGAAACTTATTTCAAATTCAATATGAAGCATCATCATGATGATGACAAGACAGGTTTAACCTTTTCAATCCCTCACTGTATCCACCAGCCCCCTGTACAGATCCGGTGCACAGGGTGGGTGGGATGAAGAAGTTAACTCTTTGCCTCCCGCACCCTATCCACCAGCATCCCGCATTGTCAACCATGCTACCATAGCAAAAACTTAAACCCTTTGACTCCCTCACCCTATCCACCAGCTTCCTTCGGGTGAGGGAGTCAAAGGGTTAAGTTTTTGTGGTTGGTGGGTAGGATGCGGGAGTCAAAGGGTTAAGAGAATGCCTACAGGAGAAGGAAGAAGGACAAAGACAGTGACACGCAGTCAACACACAAACACACTCTCTCATCTATCGCAGTGCCAGTCATGATACAAGGAGAAGAAGATGGGAGCTGCCACATCAACGCAGACAACGGCACGTCTGACAGACATGCTGGCCCAGTGGCTATGATAATGGTCTTCCAACTGGAAGCTCTGGAAACAAACCTGCATCTGTATGTGCCATTTGGCGAGCGATGGCTGGATATTTTTCTGATATCCAAGGTCAACACTGATGCAGACCTGCTAATGCCTGAACTGCCACCATGTGTATATTTATATGCAAACCATCAAGTACGCATGTTAAAGATCTTGTGACTGTGTTCTGTGGCTTATGGGAACTTGGAAACACTGACATCCCGGCCCACTGAGTATGCAGCAATGTTAACATTTGCACAGCGTGAGCAGCACATCCTGTATACATGAAATTTTTTAAAAAGCTCAGAACAACAACAAAAAATATCAAATAGCATGTCCAGTCATGTACTGTGTGTCTTCCTAATTGTGCCTTTCTGTGTCTACCTGTGTGTCTTTCTGTACATCTTCCTCTGTGTGTCTTCTGCATTTTCTTCCTGTGTCTTCCTGTATATATCCTGTGAATGTCTTCCCATGTGTCTTCCTGCATGTCTTCCTTGCATGTCTTCCTGTGTGTCTTCCTATATGTCTTCCTGTGTGTGCTTTCTGCGTGTCTCCTCGTGTCTGTGTCTTCCTAAGTGCATCTTCCTGTGTGCATGTCTTCCTTGTGTATTCCTGCATGCATGTTTTCCTGTCTTCCTATGTGTCTTCCTATGTCTGCTTTCCTACATCTTCCCATGTGTGTGTGTCTTCCTATGTGTGTGTCTTCCTGTACATCTTCCTGTGTGTCTTCCTCTTCCTCCTGTAAAAGTTTTTCCAACTCTTTTTGTCACTCTCAGGATCCACTGAAGATGGAGCCTGCAGACTGTGCAGCGGCATAATGCCTGCACAATGTGCACCAGAACGATGGGCGTACACACGTTCTAAGACTGCATCACTTGAGCACAGAAGACGAAGTCACTGTCAGCAACGTGCAGACGGACGAGTAGAAAATGACTTCAGACATCAGATGATTTACTCATAAAGGCGATGACCCCATCAGAACAAGTAGAAAGTGAAAAGCACAGAACGTCCAGGAAATGGAAAGCAACAAAGACATGCTTATTGTCAAGTCGGTGGTGTCCTGGTCAGTCCTTCCCTTTGTTCTGACCTGAATAATGGCTTGGGTATCCTGTCGCTCCCCTCCCATGTTCTTGCATTCTTTCCTAATATGTGCACAAATTGGTGTGTATGCTCTCTCTCTCTCTCTGTGTCTGTCTGTCTCTCTCTCTCTCTCACACACACACACACACACATATACAAACTCACACACATGCACAAACACACACACATACAAACTCACACACATGCGCGCGCACACACACATACAAACTCACATACACACATACAAATTCACACACATGCACACACACACACACACACACATACATACAAACTCACACACACACACACACACACACACACACACACACACACAAACTCACACACACACATACAAACTCAACACACACAACACACACACACACACACACCCACACCACACACACATACAAACTCACACACATGCACACCACACCACCACACACACACACACACACAAACTCCACACACACACAAACTCACACACACCAACAAACTCACACACACACACACACACAAACACACAACACACACACACACACACACACACACACACACCACACACACACACACACACAAACTCACATACATTTATGCACACACAGGGGTATACCCTGTGCACCAAAAAAAGTGAAACTGTACTCTGCAAACCCTAAACACCGCTTTCTGAACCATTCTTACAAAACACAAACAATGAAGTGCAGCAGGATGACGTGACCAGTTTCTACCACACCCCATATCCTACTGTCAGCGACCACAGCACACACTAATCGCCTGGTGAGGGTCCGTTCCGCCTTCCGTCATTCTTTCTTTTCAACACAAAATTGTTCATCTTCATTCGCAGAGATTACACACAAGCACTGCTTCACCTTTTCTCACTTTTCCATGCTCTCTTTTAGTTTTTCTCCTGTTTCTCTTTGAATATCATTTCATGCACTGGTGTCACTGAGGGTACAGCATCCAGGACAAAGTATCAGATTCAAGAAATGAAGAGAAAGAGGAGAGGGAAAAAAGTCTGGAAACCAAACGACCTCAACGAAGCATTTGTTGCTCGCGTCCTCTCAAGCTATCGCCACGTAAATACAGTCTGGTTCTCCCTCTCCCTTAGTAGGACCACTTGGCTCGCTGTGCTTGAATATCGCTCCGCAAGTTCTGAGCAAAACAGATGCCAAGTATCTGAAAACAGAAAACACGAAACCATGTTTTTCATGTGTTTTCAACAGGACAATTTTTTTTCCTCAAATTTCCTTATGGACAGAAAACAAGAAACCACGTTTTTCATGTGTTTTAACAGGACAATTTTCTTTCCTCAAACTTCCTTTTGGCCAGTGAATATTAGCATGTGTGAGTCACAATACAGTGTTATCAAACAAACAAGCACAGGACTGTAAACTTACCACAGAGCCAACAACAGACATAATGGAACCAAACTAAAACCTGCGGCCCTGACAAAGGTCAACCCCACGACCCCTTGCATCATCAACATGACAAAAGCAGGCTAAAGTTGATTTTTATTTGCCTGTTTATTTTTTCTTTTCTTTTTTTTTGGGGGGGGGGGGGGGGGCGGAGGTTTGTTTTTTCTTTATTTTTCTTCAGGATAACTGGCTCTTGTAATAGAGCTGTAGATTCCAGATCTGATGTCTTGAGTTCGATCCCAGACCGCAACCTAAAAACTGACTTGTACTTTTCCCATCCTAGTGCTCCAATCATTCTGGTGGTGTCAGCTTAGTGTTTTTCAGGTCCTGTCCTAACACCACTCCATTTCAAGACCTCACCAGCACACAGGGTTTCGCACATATTCTAGGAGTCTGCCGGAAACTGCTGGGAGGAGCACATATGGAAACTGTCTCCCTCTTTAGTAAATCCCAAAACTTCAAAGAAACAAGCACACAAACATAACAATAGCTAAACTATACTGATAATGTTCCTGTTTCTATTCTATCAAACATAGCTGTGACTTTGACAGTCAATACATGTGCCCCACTCCCTGTCCACAAAACACAATCAGCTTTGATCACTTCCTTCAAATCAAGGACTCATGTCTCAACTGTAATCTACGTTCTTCGTGTATTCTGTATTGTTCAGTGGTTATAATGTGTTCACACCCTTTCATATCATACAGGGTGTTGCTTCAATTCCTTTAACAAATTTTGATTCTCATTCACTTGCTAACTTGTGACTTCAAACTGCCTTGACTTGCGTCGTATCAATCCCACAACAAAAAGTCTTACTCCATTCTAAAGCTTGTCTCCTCTGCTTGTAACAATATCAATAACTCATTCTGATACCATTTCAACGCTTATCTCCTCTAGCTTGTAACAATATCAATAATTCATTCTGATACCATTTCAAAGCTTATTTCCTCTAGCTTGTAACAATATCAATAACTCATTCTGACACCATTTCAAAGCTTATCTCCTCTGCTTGTAACACACACACACACACACACACACACGCACACACACACACACACACACACACACACACACATGCACACACACACACACACATGCACACACACACACACACACACACACACACACACACACACACACACACACACACACACACACACTCTCTCTCCCTCTCTCTTTCACACACAAATACAAACACTCACACACACACAAACACAAACACACACACACACACACACACACACACACACACACCAATGCACAACAATACCACAATACAACAAATCACACAAATAAACAAAACGAAACAAAACAAAAGAATTAGTGGCCCATTAGCACATTTGTTAACAAACAAACAGTACCTATAATTCCATAAATAGACAATAGTATCCTGCTGAAATCTGATTATGAAATATGTCTGTATGACAGGCACGGCAGTCACATGAATACAGATCAGACTTCCATCAAATGAATACAGTTCAGACTTTTATCACATGAATACAATTCAGACTTCCATCACATGAATACAGATCAGACTTCCATCACATAAATACAGATCAGACTTCCATCACATAAATACAGATCAGACTTCCATCACATAAATACAGATCAGACTTCCATCACATAAATACAGATCAGACTTCCATCACATAAATACAGATCAGACTTCCATCACATAAATACAGATCAGACATCCATCACATAAATACAGATCAGACTTCCATCACATAAATACAGATCAGACTTCCATCACATAAATACAGATCAGACTTCCATCACATAAATACAGATCAGACTTCCATCACATAAATACAGATCAGACTTCCATCACATAAATACAGATCAGACTTCCATCACATAAATACAGATCAGACTTCCATCACATAAATACAGATCAGACTTAATAATAATAATAATAATAATGGCTTCTTATATAGCGCTTAATCAAAATAATTTCTCTAAGTGCTTTACAAAAATATACTGCATTCACCTCTCCTACACACACAACCACACACCTCACAAACAACTACGAATACCACCACTACAGAAACCAACAAATCCTACGAGCACAACACTCACTCATCTCAAGCATTGCTACAAAACCAAATCACACAACGTTCAATTATACAACAAACACATGCAATAGAAAACACATCCTGAAACAGTATGTCAAAACAAGGCTTAGACGGCTATGACATAGGTGGTACCCCTACGCAGCATTGACTAGTTGTGAGAAAATAGATGGGTTTTAAGTTTAGACTTGAAAGAAGAGAAATAATCTGAATGTCTGAGAGAGTCTGGCAGTCTGTTCCACATCGATGGAGCTTGAAAAGAGAAAGACCTTTCACCAGTAGTAGTTCTGAAGCGAGTCATTCGTAGAAGACGGTCGTCTGCAGAGGAGCGTAGTTGTCGATAGGTAGTATAGATTTGAAGGAGATCCGAGAGATAAGAAGGTCCATTTTCAAAGAGAGAAGAGAAAGTGAGAGTTGAGATTTTATACGAGATACGGTTTGAGACAGATAACCAGTGAAGAGAGTGAAGTAGTGGCGAAATGTGATCATATTTACCTGCTCTACAGACTACCCGGGCTGCATGATTTTGGATTCGCTGTAATCTTTCTATCAGGTATTTCGGAAGGCCGGCCAAAAGTGAGTTGCAGTAATCTATTCTAGATAAAACAAAGGCACAAATGAGAGTTTTTGTAGCATCTGTAGTGAGAAGGTGACGTACGGAACTAATTCTTCTTAGTTCTAAATAAGCAATCTTGCAAATATTTGAAACTTGTTTCTCAAAGGAGAGGGATTGGTCAAGAATGACCCCTAGACTGCGGACAGAGGTGGACACAGAAACAGTACAGTCATTGATAGTGACAGTTGAAGGTAGAGAAGGATGGTTAGGTTGTTTTGTCACGAACATGAGTTCCGTCTTGTCGTCATTTAGTTGTAGTTTGTTGGTAGTCATCCAGTCCTTTAGGTCTGCAATGCAGCCCTGCGCCTGAGAAATCAGTGAGTTAATTTTAGCAATGGGAGCCGACTGATGAAGCTGTGTATCATCAGCAAAGCTCTCGTGCAACATGGCATGACCACCAATGACGTCAGACACAGGACCGGCATACAGCACAAAAAGGACTGGCCCCAGTACAGAACCCTGAGGCACACCGCACCTAAGAGGAGAACTGTCTGAGTATCTGTCCTGTACACACACTGTCTGAGTCCGTCCAGTCAAGTAAGAGATAATCCAGTCGAGGGCTGTGTCTTTGAAACCAAAGGAAGTTTGAAGCCGTGAGAAAAAAATATTATGATCGATCGTGTCAAATGCTGCGGAAAGATCCAACAACGCTAACAAGGAAACGTTCCCATCATCAAGCCCACAGAGGAGGTCATTGACTACACGGAGGAGTGCTGTCTCACAGCTATGGCCTTGTCGATAAGCAGACTGATGAGGATTCAAGAGGTGATTCTTTTCGAGGTGTTCTAGAATTTGTTCCAGAACAATCTTTTCCAATAATTTTGATAGAAATGACAAATTTGACACAGGCCGATAATTCATTAGAACGTTTTTGTCTAGTGAAGGTTTCTTGATCAATGGACGTACCACTGCAGACTTGAAGATTTCAGGAACGTGACCAGAGGACAGAGAGGTATTGATAACATGAGTAATATGGGGTAGAACGTCATCGATACACTGGAAGAGCAAGTGAGTAGGAATGGCATCAAGTTCACATGATTTAGGGCTGCATCGCAAACAAAGTTTTTTGACATAGTCTTGGCTAACAGGGCTGAAAGAAGTCAAAGGAGGTCCACCGTAAACTTTGTCATTCAGGGAGTGTACAGGTGCAGTAGAATCTAGGTTTTCACGGATAGTATCAATTTTGCCATTGAAAAACTCTAAGAATTTCTGAGGGAGCTCTTGAGCTTGGAAGATGGTGGGGAGGGTGGAGCAGCTGACTTTACCTAACAGACTATTTGTGACATTGAACAACTGCTTGGCCGTATTACAAGCCAATATCTTTGAAGAATAGAACAAAGTTTTTGCTTGATGAACAATATCAGTAACATGATTTCTAGCGGTTTGATATTTTTCCCGGTACACAGTCAGACCCGTGGCGCGCCATCGCCTCTCAGCCCTCCTCCTCTCCTGCTTGGCCTCCGACAACTCAGGACCCACTGTGCTGTGCCATTGACACAATGAGCGATCAGAGATCAAGCGCCTGCTCACTGGAGCATGCTTATCAAGCATGGCACGGAGGACAGAGGTCAGCTGAAAAGCCGATGGCTCACTCGGTATGGTCGTGATCAGATCAGATTTGAAAGCCTCTATGTCGATAGCAGAAATTTTCCTAACTTCCTTGTACGTCTTTGGAACGGCGGGCCTAATGATGTCTAATTCACACTTCACAGCATAATGATCCGATGCTAAGTTAGTGTCAACAGTTGAAGACTTGAGTAAATGATCACTGTCTCTGTAGACTACCCAGTCTACTGTGTTACCTTGTTTGTTCGTTTTTTCATTCACGGATTGCTGGATTCCAAAAGTATCTAAAATTTCTAACACCTCAGGCGTGTATCCAATTGTGGGCTTATTGAAGTGGAAATTGAAGTCACCAACCAGTAACAATGTTCCTGGAAGGTCATTTACAAATTCAAGAAAGTCTGGAAGTTCATTGATAAACATGCTGGGAGTAAGATTGTTCTTTTTACTGGGTACTGGTCTGTAAATCCCGAAAATATTGGTGACAAGAAAGCCAGGTAGGGACAGCTTCAGGTGAACAAGTTCAAAGGTCCGGTGCTGAAAAGCAAAAGAAGAGTCAAAAGAGCAATAGGGCAGCAGCTTATCAGAGATGACGAAAGCGATTCCTCCTCCGCAGGTGGTGGTGGGGCGAGGGAAGGACTTGGATGTATAACCAGCCGGAGCCAGGTCTTGTAGCTTTGGTTCATCGCCACTTTCCTTGAACCACGTTTCCGTGACGCAAAGAATGTCAATATCATTGGACAGCATAAAGTCATTCACAGCAGATCGTTTCTTTTTACAGGTAGCACCAAGAGACTGGGCATTAAAGACAGTCAGTGTAATGTTTGTCGTTGTTGTCTGTGTGTGAGGAGCCATAGGCACATGAATCAAGTTGCGGCAATTTACTGAGCGAGTGTGGTTGTGGCGAAAGTAGTGAGAGTGGTGGGAAACATTACTGACTGTAGGTATTGCCCTCCGTTTCCTCCTCCCTCCCCGTGCTGTGCGACAGTGAGGAAGGTCACGGCCAATCCTGAAACGCCGCAGTTTCACGTTGAGCGAGGGGTCAAGGGGCGAAGGTCGCTCACTACACTTCAGCAGTTGTTCCCGCGTGTAGACTAGGTGAGAGGTTTGACGAGGGAGAGGGAGGCAGAGGTTGGGTGGTGGTGGAGGCTGGGGCGAGTAGGCATTGGCGAGAAAATGAGTCAGCAAGTGTTTCTGCCCGTGCAACACACAGGCCGAACGGAATGGCGCCTGTTGAGAGCATAGCGTGCTGGCAAGGTTGGCCAAGAAGAAAAACCAAATTATCCTCAAGTCCGTGGGGAGGGAGGCACAAAAATAAATCCAAAATGACACACAATTCCTCACATACATCCTGGTACAAAACTTTACAGTCTACAATCACAAAAACAGCCACAAAACGACGAAAAATGCACAGACACCACACTCAGCCTGCTAGGCGATTGACAGATAGTCTCTTCCATCACATAAATACAGATCAGACTTCCATCACATAAATACAGATAGACTTCCATCAAATGAATACAGTTCAGACTTCCATCACATAAATACAGATCAGACATCCATCACATAAATACAGATCAGACTTCCATCACATAAATACAGATCAGACTTCCATCAAATGAATACAGTTCAGACTTCCATCACATAAATACAGATCAGACTTCCATCACATGAACACAGATCAGACTTCCAATCACATGAATACAAAGCAGACTTCCATCAGACTTCCAATCACATGAACACAGATCAGACTTCCATCAAATGAATACAGATCAGACTTCCATCAGACTTCCATCAAATGAATACAGATCAGACTTCCATCACATGACTACAGATCAGACTTCCAATCACAAGATTCTGGGTTCGATCCACGTAGACATCTCTGCATGGCAGGTAATGGGGAAGGGATTTTTCCGATCTTTCAGATCAACAAAAGTGTTGACCTGCCAATGCCTAAGAACCCCTCCATGTGTATGCACATGCAGAATACCACATATGCATGTGAAAGATCCGGCAAGTCATATCAGCGGCTGGCATATATGGAAACATGAAAACACCCAGCATGCCTGCCCACCAAAGATGTGCACTGTGTAATAACATAGTGGAATGTGGTCAGCTTGCCTAACAATTTGACTTCTCAGTGCTCGGGAAAAAGTCTGATTATGTGTAATACGCAATGAGTCCACATGAGTTTAGAGAACAGCACAATATAAGAATGGTCTATTATCATAAAGATAATGTACATCTGTCTGTCTGTCTGTCGATCAAGTTCAAATTCAAGTTCAAATTGCTTATAACCCAGCCGACTACTAGAGCCATATCAGGGCCAACACCAAGTCAAAAATGACAACCCAGTTAAGATAAAAGACAACAGTTAAAAACCATGCTCACCACTAACCTTGCAAATCTAAAATGTAATTTAAGAAAAACAGACATAAAAATCGTATCAGGTGATATCTACTGATCTCTAGTAAAAACTGGAAAACTGCATCAGGAAGGACGTCTCGGAAGAGATTCCATTAGAGGTATGTATATATATGTATGTATGTATGTATGTATGTATGAATGTATGTATGTATGTATGTGTGTAAGTGTGTATGTATGTATGTATGCATGTATGCATGTATGTATGTATGTATCATTGTATGTATGTATCTTTCTACACGCCGCACGCACACACACACACACACACACACACACACACACACACACACACACACACATACACACATACATACACACACACACACACACACACACACACACACACACACACACACACACACACACACACATACACACACACACACAAACACACAACACACACTCACATATATATATATATATATATATATATATATATATATATATATATATATATATATATATATATATATATATATATATATATATATACACATTATATTTTAGTTATATGTTAGCTTTAGTCGTTGGATTTACATGTCACTCTAACATGAACAATGCATTGAATTAAAACAAGTTTAAAACCAAACAATAACAAAAAATGAAACAAACAGGAAAAAACATTGCAGCAAAAGTAATGAAGGTAAGATCAGTAGAAACAGAAGACAATCAATTCATCAGGAAAAGATCAACGTTCACCAATCATAGCCAAGCAAACAGCTACCACAACCTCCTTTATGGTTGTTATTACACTGAAATTGAAATTTCTACAGAACAATACAAACGTTTGTAAACAACACAATACTTCTATTTCTAGGAACGTAAAAAACACAATACTTCTATTTCTAGGAACAACAACAACTGTCTTAAAAACAAGTCTTTGAGTTTCCTTGTAAACTGAAACTGGGACAGTGGTTCCTGTAAAGTATATTGTTTGTTCCTTATGAACCAATACGCTTTAGCCTCAAGTATTTCAGCATACTAAAGCTGGCTAAACTGAGTCACGAGCAGTTGCTATTTACAGAAACTTGCTGCTCTGTTTTTCAATTTCCCTTTACAAAAATAGAGACTGTTTCAAATCACGGAAATTATTGTTCTGCTTTTTCAATTTCCCTTAACAAAAATAGAGATTGTTTCATATTATGGAAACTTGCTGCTCTGTTTTTCAATTTCCCTTTACAAAAAACAAACAAAAGTCCAAAACAAGTGTGACTGTTGTTATTGTTATTGTTGTTTAAAGCCCAGCTGACTGCGTAGAGCCATATCAGGGCTATAATTGCTTCAAAACATCCAAAACTTCAACAGGAAAAAAGAAAAGAAAATATGTACACGTATCAATGCATTAGCGCACATAATCTTAGGACACGCCCCTGGCGTTGACCACTCTATCCAATTTAACGCAGAGGGGATTTAAAAAACACACCTGAATATAAATTTAAGCATACCTAAGGACCCCAAAACATATATAAAAACGGGCATAAATTGCCTAAAATTGTTTCCGCAAAAATGCACATACTACATGTACCCAATTATCAATCCTACACATACAGGTGAATGGACCATTAAGGCAGAAAATGGTAGGAAGAAATGACAGAAAGCAAAGGAACAAGGCAGACACAGAGAGAGTGACAGAAAAGAGGAAATTTCTAGCACAGAATTTCCAGAAGGTGGGGATACTATTTGTACTGAAAGAGCCCCAGGCATCCTCATGGGGGGAAGTGTGACTGCCCGTGTTCAAGCAAACAGGAACCAGAAAAATAAAAACATGAAAAAAGAATCAGAATGCGTATTTAATACAACTAGACAAGACAGGCGCAAATTTTCGGCCGGCTCTGTCAAGCGTAAGATCACAAACAAGCAAACACCAAATACAAAAATCAGGAGAAAGAGACTGAAACTTCCCTGCTGCTTTGTCCAGTGTGAAACAAGCACTAAACTGACTAAACAAAGAAGACTGTTTCATGTCAATTGGAGAGAGGTGTGTGTATGTGTGAATATCTCCCTGTGTGCCTGTCCATGACAAAAATGTATCCCAAGATTTTCTCAACTGTTTCTGGATAGATCTTTACCAAACTTGGGTCAAAAGTGTTGAGCACTGAAGAATCGCGAATGTGTAAGTCTGACAGTCGTGGCACCAAGATCAAGGTTACATGGACCAAAAAAGTGCCCCAAATCAGCATTTTCTGTCCAGAGAACAGCCAGTGGTCCTGATGAGATTCTGCACTGGCTACAATCGGCCCAATGCCCAAATGAACCACAAGTTCTAAATGATGCCATCGCCAACTTGCCCCTGCGGTCAAGAAGACCAAGCAAGTGAACACATGCTGAACTGTTACTGTTATTGTTGTTTAAAGCCCAGCCGACTGTGTAGAGCCATATCAGGGCTATAACTGTTTCAAAACATACAAAACTTCAACAGGTAAAAAAGAAAAGAAAATTGAGTGCACATATCAATGCATTCACACATATAATATAGGGACATTGACAACTGTCCAATTTATCGCACGGGGGATTTAAAAAACAAACCGGAATACAAATGTAAGCATACCTAAGGACACCAAAACATATATAAAAACAGGCATAAACTACCTAAAACTGCTTCCGCATATCTCACCTCCCTAGAGCCAAAAATGAATTTAATACATGTACCCAATTATCAATCCTAAGAAAAAGTACGTAAGACTTTATCGAACACATACAGGTGAATGGACCAGCAAGGCAGAAAATGGTAGGTAGAAATGACAGAAAGCAAAGGAACAAGGCAGAAACAAACAGAGTGACAAAAAGAGGAAATTTCTAGCACAGAATTTCCAGAAGGTGGGGATACTATTTATACTGAAAGATCCCCCGGCATCCCCACAGGGGTACATACTGCACTGATGTCACTTCTATTAACTCAATGATGCCGAGCCGCTTCCAAGGAAGCAGCCGTCTGTGACATTATAAACGATGTGACGCTTCCAGGGAAGTGGTGGACGTTATCAATTTTTCACTGTGTGAAGCGGCCTTTGCTATTCAAGGGAAATCAACCATAAATCAAGTTGAAACCTTCCACTACACAGTCCCTTCCCTTAGACTGTATAACTTTATGTCTTTATTGCAAATAGAAGGGGCTCAGAATTTTTTGTAAAACTGCTAAAAATAGTGAGTCACAGGAAATTTCTGGGGTCCGTTTAGCCACGCCTTCATTGAGTTAAGTGATGCAACAGAAGACATGACTGACTACAACTCCTCTGACCATCAAGCTCCATGGCAGTCAGCAGGAAATGGAAAGATCAACCACATTCATCACATGTGGATGACCACATAGATGTCAGAAAAAATATAGAGAAGAGGAAGATGTTCAAACAGCACTTTCTCAAGAACATCTGATAATAATATTTATATCGTGTTCACTGTTGTGAGTCTGTCCTTGTCCTGACTTCCCATCAACTTGTGTTTCATCTGATTCTTCTTCCAGATCACAGCAACCTTGAGAAGTACCAAATCTGGATTTGCTGCAATAAATTTTGTATTAAAAGGGAGACTTTCAGAATGGCTTGATCACCTCATATAATTCTACTTCTGTAGTCCTTTCTGTCCTTAAAAAAATGTCTGTAGAAGGGGAAGAAACATCAGCTACAAGCACAGAACATGCAAACACAAAGGAATGTCAAGGAACACTTTTCTCTCTCAGAAACAGTACACCTTGTGCCATCAACTTAAAGGCAACACAGTCAATCTGAACATAAACGAAAATGTGTCTATATGTCTTAGTGTGAAGGCCAACACCAAAGTGGAGGTGTGAAGAATTACCTGTAAAAGGGCCACCCCCACAGCCACCCCTGCCACAGGTATGAGGTTGGACTCCAGCCACTTCTCCCCTGCCGGCACACAGCCCGTGGTGTAGATCTGGATATTGCGGTCGTAGTCCTGTGTCGTACAGACAGGAAAACAGTCATAACACTCATATCACAACTTGTGGTATATAGTCATCACAGTCATATCACAACTTGTGGTATATAGTCATCACAGTCATATCACAACTTGTGGTATACAGTCATCAGTCATATCACAACTTGTGGTATATAGTCATCACAGTCATATCACAACTTGTGGTATACAGTCATCACAGTCATATCACAACTTGTGGTATACAGTCATCACAGTCATATCACAACTTGTGGTATACAGTCATCACAGTCATATCACAACTTGTGGTATACAGTCATCACAGTCATATCACAACTTGTGGTATATAGTCATCACAGTCATATCACAACTTGTGGTATACAGTCATCACAGTCATATCACAACTTGTACTCAGTTATCACAATCACAACAGTCATATCACAACTTGTGGTATACAGTCATCACAGTCATATCACAACTTGTGGTATACAGTCATCACTGTCATATCACAACTTGTGGTATATAGTCATCACAGTCATATCACAACTTGTGGTATATAGTCATCACAGTCATATCACAACTTGTGGTATATAGTCATCACAGTCATATCACAACTTGTGGTATATAGTCATCACAGTCATATCACAACTTGTACTCAGTTATCACAATCACAACAGTCATATCACAACTTGTGGTATACAGTCATCACAGTCATATCACAACTTGTGGTATACAGTCATCACAGTCATATCACAACTTGTACTCAGTTATCACAATCACAACAGTCATATCACAACTTGTGGTATATAGTCATCACAGTCATATCACAACTTGTGGTATATAGTCATCACAGTCATATCACAACTTGTGGTATATAGTCATCACAGTCATATCACAACTTGTGGTATACAGTCATCACAGTCATATCACAACTTGTGGTATATAGTCATCACAGTCATATCACAACTTGTGGTATATAATCATCACAGTCATATCACAACTTGTGGTATATAGTCATCACAGTCATATCACAACTTGTACTCAGTTATCACAATCACAACAGTCATATCACAACTTGTGGTATATAGTCATCACAGTCATATCACAACTTGTACTCAGTTATCACAATCACAACAGTCATATCACAACTTGTGGTATACAGTCATCACAGTCATATCACAACTTGTGGTATACAGTCATCACAGTCATATCACAACTTGTACTCAGTTATCACAATCACAACAGTCATATCACAACTTGTGGTATATAGTCATCACAGTCATATCACAACTTGTGGTATATAGTCATCACAGTCATATCACAACTTGTGGTATATAGTCATCACAGTCATATCACAACTTGTGGTATACAGTCATCACAGTCATATCACAACTTGTGGTATATAGTCATCACAGTCATATCACAACTTGTGGTATATAATCATCACAGTCATATCACAACTTGTGGTATATAGTCATCACAGTCATATCACAACTTGTACTCAGTTATCACAATCACAACAGTCATATCACAACTTGTGGTATATAGTCATCACAGTCATATCACAACTTGTGGTATACAGTCATCACAGTCATATCACAACTTGTACTCAGTTATCACAGTCACAACAGTCATATCACAACTTGTGGTATACAGTCATCACAGTCATATCACAACTTGTGGTATACAGTCATCACAGTCATATCACAACTTGTGGTATACAGTCACAACAGTCATATCACAACTTGTGGTATACAGTCATCACAGTCATATCACAACTTGTGGTATATAGTCATCACAGTCATATCACAACTTGTGGTATATAGTCATCACAGTCATATCACAACTTGTGGTATACAGTCATCACAGTCATATCACAACTTGTGGTATACAGTCACAACAGTCATATCACAACTTGCAGTACAGCAATTAAAACAGTCACAACACACATACTACTGCCTGAATGCTGTCAAGATTTTAGAGAAAAGAGTGGCAGAATGGTTCAGACATTCGCCTGCCAATAACTTAACTCCAGGTTCCAGGGTTTGCTCCCCATAGAGGCCTCGACTTTTCTCCTCAGTTTGACCAGAAAATTGAACTGAATGTCTAGTCCTTTGGAAGGGGATGAAAAACGAGTCGGACCTGCGTACCATCGGGCTGAGCACGCTAAAGATCACACAGCAGTTGAAAATTGTGAAGAGCAGGGCATTGACCGGCTGCCTTGGTATAAAACATTGGAGAGATAGGAAATTTTCCTTCTAAAATTACGTTTAATCTAACATACTTGCTTTTTTGAAGTCTTGGTAAAAAATAAAGTGAATATAAATATGAACTGATGCGAGGGAGACCGGATGGGCACCGCCCTCGTAGTGCTGGCCCCGGGACAAGTTGAGGTCTCTGTCACCTCACTCCTCTACGACCTCATGGTTATGGAACTATCTAGGTAGGACCTCAGGACCCAGCCAGCTCTTGGGTTTATGTGCAGGCTTAAGGCTTGTGCCATGATCATTCGGATATTCTCATTCACATGGCACCTGTGACAATAGTGCATATGGAATTCAATCCGAGCGCGGAGACATCATCTTGAGAAATTGAAACTGAAACTGACAAGATAATCCTCTTTACATTTCTTTATGCTTGTGCCAAAGATGTCATGGACAGATGACGCTGGCAGTCTGCAACTACATAGTAAGCCTGGCATAGCATCATGTTGTAGGTGTGGAGTGTGTCTGCAGTTCCATCTATCCAGTACTGCCGTGGTCTTCCTCTGGCTCTGAAGCCCAGCCACATGGTGTTAAAGGCTCAACAGGCTGGCCATTTGACAGGCATCCTGGTCAGGTGGCTGAATCACCAGTTCTACTGTTGTGCAATAAAGTGTTTCACAGGTGCTGTCCCATCTCACACATCCTCCAGTGTAAATCATATCTCTTCTAGTCTTGTCTGCTGTGCTCTGAGACATTTCATCTAGCAGTTGTATTCCTTCATCTCACGGGTTTATAGTCCAAGTCTGGCACCGTTTAGTCAACGAGGACAGAAATATTATGCAGACAAGCCTGGCTTTTGTTTCTACAGGTATGCATGGGTCATCTGAACTCTGGTCTTAATCTGTTCTGTCCATTTTTTTCCATTCATAGTAAATTAAGGGTGATCTGCTAGAAGGGTGCATCTACCTTCTTTATTCCTCTTTTTGATACACTACTCTGGTAGGTAATAACCCTTAAAATGAGCTTACCAAACACCTATAGTGTGAAGTCTGAAGTTGTTGACTTTGACTCTGATGTCCTTCACAATAGTCACAGTACAAGTGGGCTTGTTGGTTCTACTGATAGAACCATGAACTCAAGATCTTATTTCTCAAATTGAACCCCAGCCTACAACATCAAAAACTGATCAGTCCACCGCCCATCTCCATGTTTCCATCATTCTGGTGGTGTCAGCTTACTGTTTCATAGGTTCCTCTCCCACCACACTCCCTATTTTAAGTCCTTGCCAATGCATAGGGCTTTGTACAGGCTCAATGTCTGCCAGATAACTGCATGCAGATATGGGTGGAGCACATATGGAATTGTCAGAGTGCAATGAATCCCTCTTGATCAAATTCCAAATAAACTCTGGACAGTGAATTCTGTGAATCACTTTTTGTTGTCTGTTCATTTTCGGTGTTTGTTCATTTCTTATGGAAAGAATAAGCCGACCCTTCCTATTCAACGTGAAGTGACATCACTGTGGACTACTTTGCACATATATGATCTTTCATTTTCATGGAGCCTGTTTTTAACCCTTGACTCCTGCACCTTGTTTACCAGCATCCTGCATTGTCAACCATGCTAGCAAAGCAAAAACTAAAGTCTTTGATTCAACAGAGTCAAAGGGTTCAGTTTCTGCAGTTGGTAGATAGGGTGTGGGAGTCAAAGAGTTAACTATGTTTAAGCATGCCTGTGAGTGTGAGAATTAGCATGTTACTAATACTTCCCCTGTATTATTGGTCTTGTAAGAACTTACCATGTTACTAACAGTTCCCAAGTATCCCTGTTCTAAAAGATCACAGTATGCATGCTTGCCAGTGTAAGAACTTACCATGTTACTAACAGTTCCCAAGTATCCCTGTTCTAAAAGATCACAGTATGCATGCTTGCCAGTGTAAGAACTTACCATGTTACTAACAGTTCCAAATATCCCTGTTCTAAAAGATCACAGTATGCATGCTTGCCAGTGTAAGAACTTACCATGTTACTAACAGTTCCAAGTATCCCTGTTCTAAAAGATCACAGTATGCATGCTTGCCAGTGTAAGAACTTACCATGTTACTAACAGTTCCAAGTATCCCTGTTCTAAAAGATCACAGTATGCATGCCTGTCAGTGTGAGAACTTACTATGTTACTAACAGTTTCCAACTATTATTACTCTAAAAAATCACAGAGAAACCTTTCCTAAAAACCACATAGTTGTACATTTCATGTTCATTGGTTTGTTCTGTAGCATGTTTTAACAATTCCCCAAAACAAGCCATCATGGATATGAGTTGAGTGTGTCAATCTAAATGCCATCTGCATCATGTTAATCACTCACGTGTGTGAACTTCATCATGTCGTAACCACAATGCCTGTTGACCATCACCTCCTGAAACACACCAATTCTCCATCAACATCACCACAAAACACACTAGTTAACATTTGTTAACATCTGTCACCATAAAACAACAAGGCAATAAAACCAACCAACCACCCAACCAGCCAAAACTAGGAAACCACACTGATCCAAAAGACATACAATTTTCTCCTCTCTCTCCCCCCACTCTCTCTCTCTCACACACACACACACACACACACACACACACACACACACACACACACACACACACACAAACATAAAACACAACACATACACACACAAACATACACATCTGAGTACGCACATGCACACACACACACACACACACACACACACACACAAACACACGCACACACACACACACACACACACACACACACACACACACACACACACACACACACACACACACACACACACACACACACACACACACACACACACACACACACATAAATGAATGAAATCAAAAAACACAACACTGATGACCAACAAAAACAAACCAACTCCCCCCCCCCCCCCAAAAAAAAAAAGTAATCAAAGAAAGAAAGACATTTATGTAAAAGAAGTGTCAAAGAAGTCAGCAAAGAAAGACAGATAACTGTAAGGTAACTGTCAAAAACAGTCTGCAGGCCACTGAAACTGTCAGTATAAGAGAGACAACTCTGCCGATCTCAAAGTTTTTATCTTACTGATTAGCACAAAAACATGCCACTGGGACGCCAGACTTTCATATGAGATTATAAATTAGTTTTGCACTGTCCTTTTAATCTGTTGAAAATCAAACTTTTTATCTGACCTTTACAGTCACAATTTGGTCATGTTTTCAATCAAAGTGCATAATTTGGGGGGGGGGGGTTCCCAACCAAAGTGCACATTTTGGTGTGTTTTCTTTTCAACCAAACTGCGATAATTTGGTAATTTTTTCAACCAAACTACAGGCTCTAACCTAATAAATACATAGGAGGTAATCCTTGCTGTGCCCCACATACTGCACATCACTGGAAAAGTCTTTTTCTTGGCTTTCCCATGCCGTGTGAGTCACCTAGCACGGCTGCATTTTCCCAGCCATTCTGCCACTCTTTAGTTGCGAGCCAGCGTCGCCTGTATGTGCTATTTTTAGCCAGGCAGGGTCAACTAAAGTCCGTCAGTGTAGCGCGTCTTTGTGCTCCCGCACTAGAGATAAAGAGACGGGTGAGAAGAGTGTGGGGAGTGGAAGGGAAGGGGCGCGCTATTAATAGCCGGCAGAAAGTGGCCAACTAAAGTATCTCAGATTTGTGTGCCGTGCTAGACATAGGCATACCGCTTTAAAGGAACTGTCACTGGCTTAAAAAAAATAAATAAATAAAATAAAATAAAATCTGACATGCTAACATGCAAAACTTTTAGAGTTTTCTCAAAATCGCCATCTGCAGGATATGTCCTTTACAACAGCCACAGATTCCACAAGTTTCACCTTACAACTTGGGGGGTATGTTCTTTCATATCGCAACAGTTTCCATAATTTCTACGCTAAACTATTACCACATAAATACATTGTTATTAACAAAGCAGCAATCTTTACCCCATCTCAACAATGCTTCAAGTACACAGGTGTTAATCCAATAAAAATAGGTATAAATGCTAATGCTGCCATAGGCCTAACTATTGCTGGACAGTTTATCTGTCTTCAGTCTGTGGACAGACAGATAAGAGTTATTGTTACTGATAATTTTGTTTAAAGTCCAGTCAACTGCACACAGCCATATCAGGGCTATAACCGTTTCAAAACATACACAATACTTCAACAGGAAAAAAAAAAGGAAAAGAAAATTAAGTACACATATCAATGCATTTGCACACAATCTAAGGAGATACCACTGGCACTGACCAGCCTGTCCAATTTATTGCACAGGGGATTTAAAAAACATACCTGAATACAAATTTAAACATAACTAAGGACACTAAAACATATATAAAAACGGGCCTAAATTACCTAAAACTGCTTCCGTATATCTCATTTCCCTAGAGCCAAAATTGCTCTTGATACATGTACGCAATTATCAATCCTAACAGAAACTACGCAAGACTTTATAAAACATACAGCAAGGCAGAAAATGATAGAAAAAAATGATAAAGCAAAGGAACACATCAGACACAAACAGAGTGACAGAACCGAAGAAATTTTTAGCACAGAATTTCCAGAAGGTGGGGATACTGAAAGAGACAAAGAGTGGATAGAGACAGTGACAGAGATTGGACAGACAGATGGACAGGGAGTGAAAAGCCAGCCAGACAGAGCAGACAAGATGGACAAACAGTGGCCAGACAGAGTGGACAGACAGACAGAGACTGAGAGAGAGGACAGATGGACGGGTAGACAGTGGACAGAGAGAGAGAGAGATAGGCAGAGAGTACTAACGTCTGTGTGTTTGCAGCAGGAAAAGGGAACGCCACAGGCTTCTACACCTGGTGAGGTGCAGTTAAAGTAAATGTTTGCCTCCCAATCTTTGTACCGATGGACTCCGCAACAGCCAAGCTGTAACACACAACACTGATTCAAGCACTTGTCTACAATGGTAAAAATAAATTTTTGGGGAAAAAAGCAAAGGTAGTTCCATAAACCTAAGGTTACATGCAGTGGTAACAGTAGACATACCATTATTTTCAGTTCAACAGTATAAACTTATTTTTGTCAGGTTTTTTTTTTTGCTTCTTTGTTTACTCTTTTGTTGTTGTTGTTGCTTCTGTACTTCCCAGTCTCACTCCTCTCCCATACTGTTTAATCTTTTCATCAGTGAACATGGCCAGGCACCCAGTTATAGCTGGGTGGATTGGAAGCTACACACACAAAGTTTTCTCAAGTTAGACTTGAACCTGTTCATTCAGACTGGAGGGCCTAAGCTTTACCACTACACCAACCAGGCCTCACTGTGCTAAGACAAGTCTCAGGCTTAGTTTTAGTTACAGCTGTTTCAGTTTCAGTTTCAGTTTCTTAAGATGACGTCTCCACACTCGGAATGAATTCCATATGCACTAACTTCACAAGTGCCATGTGATGGAGAAAATTCAGAATGATCACGACACAAGCCTTAAGTCTGCACATAAACCCATGAGCTGGCAAGGTCCTGAGGTCCTACCTAGATAGTTCCATAACCCTGAGGCCACAGGGGAGCGAGGTGACAGAGACCTCAACTTTTCTCGGGGCCAGCACCATGAAGGCAGCGACCATCCCCTCTCCCTCGCTTCAAATTCATATTCATATTCAGTTCTAGTTTTTTTTAACCAAGACTTCAGAAAGGCAAGAAGGCTAATTGGTCTTCAAGGAGTGGGACCTGGGAAATCAACCTATCTCTCCAATGTTTTATACCAAGGCAGCCGGGCAATGCCCTGCTCTTCACGATTTTCAACTGCCGTGGGATCTTTAGTGTGTGCAACCAGAAGGCACACGGGTCTGACTCGTTTTTCATCTCTTTCCAAAGGACTAGATGTTCAGTTCAATTTTCCAATCAAAAGATGATACAGTAAGCATAGGATTCAAATGACCCACATCACATCATCCACACTGACAAAGATCTAGAATACCTGTAGCACAAAATTTGACATAGATCTAAAGTACCCCCAGCACCAAAATGACATAGACCTAAAATACCTACAGCAGAGATCAGAGGTCAGACAGACAACAAATAAAAAAGGTAAACGGTATCAAGCAGAAGTCAGACAGCAGACAGTCTAAAGGTCAGTGGTATCATTCCACATTCCTCTAACTCAGGATAATTATCTCCCTTCTCACACTGGGTTAAAGTCAGTCACAGCTTGATACCCTGTCCCTGCTGCATTGTTGCTGCTGCACTCTCCCATCACTCCCACAGATGAGTAGGTATACCAGTCTTTAGCACCTAGTGTGAGTCTTCAAGTGGGATGGAAACCAATCCTGGTGGCACATATTCTTTCACGAGCAGGAGCACGAGAAGAAGTTTGCAGCCTAGGGCTCAACTTCTGTTGGTCCATCTTTCGTTAAAAAGCAGCTGTTCTGTGTAGTTCACATCATACTGTGTCCTACATGTGCAGTGCTGTCATCAACATCTTTTTCATTCCTCTTCTCACATTGGAGGGAGCAGCATGGAAGTTTCCGTCTTTTTCTCCTAATTTTTGTGTCTGGTGTTTGTTTGTGATCTTACGCTTGAAAAAGGCCAGTAGGCCAAAAATTTGCACTGCCATCTGGTTGAATTAAATACGCGTTCTGATTCTGTTTTTGTGTTTTTTCTGGTTCCTACCAACATTCCTTGCTAAGGCAAAATCTTCCCAGTTGGTGGTGTTGATGCTGCAGCTGATAAGGTTGGCCTTTATGTTTTATAATGCTTCAGTGGTATTCCCTGATCACCATGTCCTTACTTGCTTCAGCTCTTCATAAAGGAACATTTATGGGATGCACAATCATGCAGCTGTCTTCCATACAGACAACATGCACTGAGCAATGAAGCTGGCACTTGATGGGTAGAGCTCAGTGCTTGGCACATCACATTTCATCAGAATATGCAATCTGTGAGGCTGCAGATCTTGACAGAAATCTCTGGTGGAATTGTTCCAGTGTCGGATGTTTTGCTAGTAAGCAGTCCAGATCTTAACTCTTTGATACCCGTACCTCTCCACCAACATCCTGCATTGTCAACCATGCTAGCAAAGCAAAAACTTAACTCTCTGACTTCCTCCCCCAATCCACCAGCTTCCTGCAGGAAGCTGGCGGATTGGGGGAGGGAGTCAAAGGGTTAAGTTCTTGCAGTTGGTGGACAGGGTGTGGGAGTCAAAGGGTTTAAAGCAGTACAGCAGGGCTCTGTGGCCTACTGCTTTGTGCAAATCTGGATACGTGATGATCTTGAGGCTATAATCTTGCCACAACCTTTTGTTCAACCATTCAAAGGCATGGCTGGCCATAGAGTTGAGCACTACAACAGTACGCATTAAACAGTAGATGTGAACAACTTACCCAGTCTTGCTGCACCCAGTCCACCAGATTCTGGAGATCGGCGTCATCTCTGTAGTTGACTATCATGTTCTTTACCTGGCTTTCTATCTGGTCCCGCACCTACACACCACCAATACAGCCATCAAATCAAATCAATACATCAATCAATCAATCAACCATTCAGCCCTTTGACTCCCACACCCTGTCCACCAACTGCAAGAACTTAACCCTTTGACTCCATCACCCTATCCATCAGCTTCTCTGTAATCGATCAGCATGTTTTTCACCTGGCTCTCTATCCAATCCCATACCAACACACCAGTCATTCATCCATCCACCCATCCATCTATCCATTAAAAACTACCAGGTCCGGTATTTTCTCAACAACAGTTACCAATCAATCAATAAGGTTTTTGTTCATCATG
Organism: Monoplex corrugatus; assembly: GCA_030674185.1. Classification (NCBI taxonomy): domain Eukaryota; kingdom Metazoa; phylum Mollusca; class Gastropoda; order Littorinimorpha; family Ranellidae; genus Monoplex; species Monoplex corrugatus. The sequence continues at coordinate 123,680,239 of CM060306.1, read as the reverse complement.
CTGATGCAAGTATTCAAAACACTTCTGGTTAGACTTAGAAAAAAATGTTAAATGGAAAGTGTCAGAAATGTCACACTGTCAAATTTACAGGAAAAAAAAACTGTTGAATAATTATACACACTGTCACTCACGACTATTTATAATCTACAGCTATATGGTACTCCTGTATCATAAAAAGAAATACTGCAATCAACGCAATTTCAATGAATCAAATACGCATTCAATGATGGCAGTGATAATACAAGACTGAAAAGATGAACATCTTTGTGATTTACTATCATCTTTTTCACTTGGTATCTTATTCATACCTTTCATGTCAGCCATTAACAATTTGTGAAGTCAACTGCTGAGATAGTATATTTTGATATTCCTGTGATCTTTACGTTTTAACAAGAATTTCTGGCATTTCATTCATTTTATTCTATAAAAAAAAAAACATGAACAAAAACAAGCGTCTGCAGTGTGATTACTCACCCAGTCTTTATATACAAAACCCAGGATTCCTAACAAGAGTTCCAGGACAAATATAATACTCAAGGCAATCATGAACTGAAACAGACAAAAAGAGCATGTCATCACTTTTGAGGTCATCAAAATGTGTACACACAAAAAGAACATGTCATCAATTCTGAGGCCATCAGAATGTGCACACACAAAAAGAACCTGCCATCACTTATGAGGTCATCACAATGTGTTTAGACGAAAAGAGCATGTCATCACTTTTGATGTCATCAAAATGTGTACAGATTAAAAAGAACATGTCATCAAGTTTGAGGTCATCAAAAAGTGTACATCATAAAACTACATTTTAGGACATGTTCCATCTCATCCAACAGGTCTGGAAAGCATCTCCACCTGACCAAAGCGGGACAAGGGGAAGAGGCCAGACATGAGCCTAGGAAGCAAAGGCACATCACAATGTGTGACTGCCATGTCTCCACCTTCACTCTTCTACAACACTCAGGTTTTCTTGCAGCTGTGAGAGGAGTTTGGTGTTTAACAGTTCATTCAAAGGAATTCAACCTCTCTGCCAAATCCACACACGCTCCACTCATCTGTTACCTGGCAGACTCACTGAACACTTGCAAAAACGGAGGGGTGGGGGAGAGGCAGGGGGAAGAGAACCTATAAAACAGTAAGCTGACACCACCAGAGTGATCAGAGCATTAGGATGCCCAACGAACAGGGCAGATATTAGATTTACAAGCTGGGATTTCACCCCATTCACCTTTATGTGGAAAACTGTGAATGTACTGAATTTAAAGAACAATCTTAAGAACAAATATTCCACCATGACAGCCTAAAAAAACTTTGACTCTGACATTTCTGTCCTATGTCTTAACATAACACACACACACACACACACACACACACACACACACACACACACACACACACACACACTCTCTCTCTCTCTCTCACTCTTTTCTTTCTTTCTTTCATTCACTCTCTCTCTCTCTCTCTCTCTTTCTTTCTCTCAGTCTGTCTCTGTCTCTCTCTCTTTCTTTATCTCACTCTGTCTCTGTCTCTCTTTCTATCAATCAGTCAATCAATCTATCTATCTATCAATCAATTCAATCAATCAATCATCAATCAATCAATCAATCAATCTATCTATCCACCTACCTATCTATCTACCTACCTACCCATCTATCTATCTCACTAGGAACTGAGAACCTAAATATGATTTTTTTTTTACTGAACAGTCATCATGTAGCAGTGGTTAGCAAAACAGACTCATCATCATCATCATCAGGTGCCCTGCCGCATGGCGTTGGCGACCATGGACTTCCAACCATCTCTATCTCTCGTTGCCCCCAGCATCTCCCCCACCCTCCTCATCCCAGCCACTCTGCAAGTCCGTCCAGCATTCTCTCAGACTACCAAACGGAAAGTCAGTCGTGAGTTCAAATGTCATCAATCCTCTCAAACTTGTTGTGGCATTTTATTTTACCTCAACCAGCCCCTAGTCCTATCCAGGGCTGAGAGTGCTATGGACTTGTTGGGAATACTTGGGACCACACAGTCCCAGTTTCATCCACTATATGGATTGGTCTCCGTGTGCATTGCTTAAATTTCATGATCAACACCGCATATTGTCTGTAAACTCTTATGCACTAGCTGCACACAGCATATATTATGAAAAGATAATGTAGAATACAGCCCTGTCATGCAATCTCAACGCACAACATTATCCACAGCATTGTGATTATCATCCCCATCATCACGTAAAGAGTAAATTGTTGTATTATGAAAAACTGTCACAGACTCTGCAATCAGTGAAATGGCACAGAAATGGGACAGGCGCGCGCACACACACACACACACACTACACACACACACACACACACACACACACACACACACACACACACACACACACGTACACACATGTGCACACACACACATGCACGCACACACGCACACACACACACAAACATGCACGCACACATGCGTGCACACACACACACACATCACATGCACACACACATACACACACATACACACACATGCATGACACACACACACACACATACACACACATGCATGAACACACACACACACACACACACATTCAGGGACAATATACAGATGCAAAATGTTTATACATACAAGTGAAAAAGCATGACTCCAAGATTCAGCCCTGACAAAATAAATCACACACACACACAAACAAAACACTTTAAACCAAAACAACTATATACCTAAGAGTACTAGACACTCACAAAGAGGAGGAGACAGGTGTTTTCCCTGAGCGAGCCGACACAGCCAGCAAATCCGATGATGAACATGGTGAGGCCGATGATGATGAAGATCAGGGCGGGGTCCAGCGCAATGTTGGTCAGCTTGCTGATGTTGGCCAGTGTGTCCTTCTCTGCCCACGCCCATAGCCCCACTGCCAGAAGTGCTCCACCAAACAACTGCACACACACATAATATACACACATATAACACAATATACAACACACACACACACACACACACACACACACACACACACACACACACACACACACACACACACACAATATATATACACAACATACAGCACACACACATATAACACAATATACAGCGCACACACACACAATACACACCACATACACACACATATAACACAATATACAACACACACACACATACACACACATATAGTACAATATGCAACACACACACACAGAACACATACACAACATGCGCGCGCACACACAACATGTACACACACATATAATACAATATCATGAACATGCAACACACACACATACACAATATACACACATATAATACAATACACAAACACACACGCACGCGCACGCACACATACACACACACATATACACACATATATATATAACACAATATACAGCACGCACACACACACACAATACACACCACATACACACACATATAACACAATATACAACACACACACATGCACACACACACACATATAGTACAATATACAACACAAACACACAACACATACATAACATATGCGCACACACACACACACACATGTACACACACATATAATACAATATGAGTATGCAACACACACAGACACACACACACACACACAGACACACACACACAAACACACACACATAATAATGCTACACACACACACACATACACACACTGACACACCATATATCATGTATATATGCAAACACACAAACAATACAACAAGCAGCACACACACACACAGACAACACAAGACACACACATACACACAGATAGATGATCGTTCCAAGATAATTAAACTTATCAACCTGCCGCAAGGTTGTGCCATTTGCTGTTATTTTGGATGAGGGGATTTCATGTTTTTCACTGATTACCATGACATCAGTCTTCTTGCAACACAAAACACAAACTCGTTTAAAAACCAACTTGACCACTGGAAACATTACACTGAACTTAAATATGAATATGATGAATGAATCATCAAAAAAAAAACTGGGCGTACGACAAACCTTGACTACGGGTGTAAGAAAAGAAAAAGAAAAATGATGGGACTTGAAATAGCCGAACAGCTAATGTGTTAAATAATGTCCCCTATTGCTATGCTAAGCTAAGCTAAGCTTGCTAAGCTAAGCTAAGCTTGCTATTTAGCTCCAACCCTTTATTTTTGTAACAAATACCTATCAATTAACATCAGGAAGAAAGTTCTTGAATGTTATATAGAGCCAATAATGTTATGCGGTTGTGAGGCGTGGACAGTCAACAAGCAAAGCCAGAACAAGATTGAGGCAGCCCAGATGTGGTGTCTAAGAAGAATATTGAGAGTTCCATGGACAGCAAAGAAAACAAACCAGACAGTCTTGAATGAGGCAGACACATGAAGGTCATTCATAAGGAAGATTAGGAAAAGACAGGCAACATTTACAGGCCATTTTATGAGGAAACGGGAATTCGGGCACCTAGTCACAACAGGAAAGCTGAGGGAAAAACAGCACCAGGTGGACCCAGGTAAAAAATACTGGAGGGACTTGCAGGGTGGCTGAGGACAGAGGGGGTGGAAGATGTGCTTGCGGCAACAAGAGATAGATACATATGGAGGACCATGATCATCAACACCATGCGGCCAAATGAGAATGGAAAAAAAAGCACTTCACAAGAATGACTTGTATTTTATAATAAGGATGGCTGACCAAGTTTGTGCCCTGACTTGAACACCTTCCCCCAATATAACCTGTTGTAAAATTGGTATCTGTCCCTCTTTCAGGACAGGTAAGGTAAAAAATAAAGAGAGAGAGAGAGAGGAGAGAGAGAGAGAGAGAGAGAGAGAGAGATGGGCCCCTTCTTGTAATGCTGGCATCAGGAGAAGTCTTACCTGTCACACCTGTCAGTGTTATCAGGTTCAGTGTTAACCACTGCAGTCTTTGATACCACCACTCTCTTCCAAACAATTCACCAGTAGAAGTATGAAGCCCAAAATAACCAGAAAAAATCTATCCTATTTCTAATCCAAAACAAGTGTGATTGCCCGTGTTCAAGCAAACAGGAACCAGAAAAAACACACTGGACTGAGCAGCAGGGAAGTTTCAGTCTTTTTCTCCTAATTTTTGTATCTGGTATTTGTTTGTTTGTGATTTTATGCATGACAAAGGCCAGTTGGCCAAAAAGTTTTGCCTGTCTTGTCTTGTTGTATCAAATACGCGTTCTTATTCTGTTTTTTGTGTTTTTTCTCCTGTTTCTAGTTTTCTATGAACTTCAGACATGGAACTGATCAGTGGACCTCCCCAGCTGAACTGCGCGAACCATTTTCTTTTCATTTTATCACAAAACGAAACACACCATCAAATTCACACAAAGTTGCAACAAATCTAATAACATGAGAAATGCTGACACTAAAGTGTAAGCAATTTTGCAATCATATCAGATCAAATGATGACATTTAAGTGAACCATCCCTGGGGTGATGCTGTCAGACAGCATCACAAAAACAATGGCCATCCCTGCTGCTTGTGGGCCAACTTGTCAGAACAGAGGAAAGACATGAGATATAGGATGACAGATGTGCCAAACACTGACCTGCAACATTTGTCACATGGCCTCACAAACAACGACACAAGTTGCATCAAGCAAACTGAGATACAACTTCTAAAAACTGCTGAGGGTTTATGATGTGTGTACTTGAAATTTTAACCCTTTCACTCCCGCACCTTATCCATCAACTGCAAAAACTTAACCCTTTGACTCCCTCATATTATTCACCAGCTTCCTGCATTAAGCTGGTGGATAGGGTGACAGAGTGAAAGGGTTAAATTTTTGCTTTGCTAGCATGGCTGACAAAGTAGGATGCTGGTGGACAGGGTACAGGAGTCAAAGGGTTAACTGCAACTTGTTCTTTCTATTAAATAAATCTTTGTGTATTTCAGATTTTAGTGGCAAGTTGTTTTTTGTATGAATGAAAAGTCTGAGTGTACTGAAGATTTCAACTGCAACTCGTTCTTGTATAAATGATAAGTGTAGATGTACTTGAGATTTTGACTGCAACATGTTGTTTCTTTGAATGACAAGTCTGGGTGTATTGAGATTTTAATTGCTTTTTATTTTTTCATTGTAAGTGTAATTATCAGTGAAAAAACATATTAAAAACACAAAATACTGTGCCAACATATCACCACAACCAACAACAAAACCTTTTAAAGGAGGTGGGAAGAAGATATTTGTATTGCATATTTTCACAGACATATTCAAAATGATGCATGTTTTATATTGTCTTGTTCATATTTCAACAACAACAACAACAACAACAACAACAAAACAGATAAAAAGGAATCTTCAGGGATATAAAAAAAAAATTAAAAAGACACAAGACATGATAAACATGAACACAGATGCAAAATCACAACACAATGGTAATAAACTCTATGCTGTACAATTCCTGTGGGCTGAAAGAAATGACAGACACAGAGACAGATACAGAGACAGACACAGAGACAGATACAGAGACAGAGACAGAGACAGATACAGATACAGAGACAGATACAGAGACAGGTACAGATACAGAGACAGATACAGAGACAGACACAGAGACAGATACAGAGACAGATACAGAGACAGAGACAAATACAGAGACAGATACAGAGACAGACACAGAGACATATACAGATACAGAGACAGAGACAGATACAGAGACAGACACAGAGACAGATACAGAGACAGACACAGAAACAGATACAGAGACATACAGAGACAGACACAGAGACAGAAACAGAGACAGAAACAGAGACAGACACAGAGACAGACAGAGACAGACACAGAGACAGACACAGAGACAGACATAGAGACAGACACAGATACAGAGACAGATACAGACACACAGACAGATACAGACAGACACAGAGACAGATGCAGACACAGACTGACAGAGACAGATACAGAGACAGACACAGAGACAGATACAGACACAGAGACAGACACAGAGACAGATACAGAGACAGACACAGAGACAGACACAGAGACAGATACAGACACAGAGACAGACACAGAGACAGATACAGAGACAGACACAGAGACATACAGAGACAGATACAGAGACAGACACAGACAGATACAGATACAGAGACAGACACAGAGACAGATACAGACACACAGAGAGAGACAGACACAGAGACAGACACAGAGGCAGACACAGAGACAGATACAGACACAGAGACAGTTACAGAGACAGACACAGAGACAGAACAGATACAGATACAGACACAGAGACAGATACAGAGACAGACACAGAGACAGACACAGAGACAGATACAGACACAGAGACAGATACAGAGACAGACACAGAGACAGACACAGAGACAGATACAGATACAGACACAGAGACAGATACAGAGACAGACACAGAGACAGATACAGAGACAGACACAGAGACAGATACAGAGACAGACACAGAGACAGATACAGAGACAGACACAGAGACATACAGAGACAGAGACAGATACAGAGACAGACACAGACAGATACAGATACAGACACAGAGACAGACACAGACACAGAGAGAGAGACAGAGAGAGAGACAGACACAGAGACAGACACAGAGGCAGACACAGAGACAGACACAGAGACAGACACAGAGACAGATACAGAGACAGACACAGAGACAGACACAGAGACAGATACAGACACAGAGACAGATACAGAGACAGACACAGAGACAGACACAGAGACAGATACAGACACAGAGACAGATACAGAGACAGACACAGAGACAGACACAGATACAGAGACAGACACAGAGACAGATACAGACACAGAGACAGATACAGAGACAGACACAGAGACAGATACAGAGACAGACACAGAGACAGACACAGAGACAGACACAGAGACAGACACAGAGACAGATACAGAGACAGACACAGAGACAGATACAGAGACAGACAGATACAGAGACAGATACAGACACAGAGACAGACACACAGAGACAGACACAAACATATACACAGATACAGAGACAGATACAGATCAGAGAGACAGATACAGAGATAGACATAGAGACAGACACAGAGACAGATACAGACACAGAGACAGAAACATAGACAGACACAGCGACAGAGACAGACACAGAGACAGAACAGAGACGACAGAGACAGACACAGAGACAGACACAGAGACAGACACAGAGACAGACATAGAGACAGATACAGACACAGAAACATAGACAGACACAGAGACAGACACAGAGACAGATACAGACACAGAGACAGACACAGAGACAGACACAGAAACAGACACAGAGACAGATACAGAGACAGATACAGAGACAGACACAGAGACAGACACAGAGACAGACACAGAGACAGACACAGACATATATACAGACAGATACAGACAGACATAGAGACAGACACAGAGACAGATACGGAGACAGACACAGAGACAGAAACATAGACAGACACAGAGACAGACACAGAGACAGACACAGAGACAGGCACAGAGACAGACATAAGAGGCACAGAGACAGATACAGAGACAGACACATAACTAAGTTGATACAGAGACAGACACAAAGACAGACACATACAGAAACAGACACAGACAGATACAGACACAGACACAAGACAGATACATACAGAGACAGACACAAAGACAGACACATACATGATACAGAGACAGACACATAGACAGATACAGAGACAGACACAGACATACACAGAGACTAACATAAAGACAGAAACAGACAGATACAGAGACAGACAGAGACAGAAACAGAACAAAAGAGACAGAGACAGATACAGAGACAGACAAACACAGAGACAGACACAGAAACAGAGACAGACACTGACACAGACAGACACAGACAAATACACAGACACAAAGACAGACACAGACACAGAGAAAGATACAGAAGCAGACACAGAGACAAACACAGATGGACACAGAGACAGACACAGACAAGAGACAGACACAGAGACAGACAGACACAGAGACAGACACAGAGACGGACACAGAGACAGACACAGAGACAGATACAGACAGACACAGAGACGGGCACAGACAGACACAGAGACAGAGACAGACACAGAGGCAGACACACAGACGGGCACAGAGACAGACACAGACAGATACAGAAACAGACACAGAGACAGACACAGATGGACACAGAGACGAACACAGACACAGAGATAGACACAGACAGACAAAAATGAGACATAGAGACAGACACAGAGACGGACACAGAGACAGACACACAGATACAGAGACAGACACACAGATGGACTCAGAGACAGACACAGAGACAGCCAGACACAGACACAAGAGACAGACACAGAGACAAACACAGACACAGAGACAGACACAGATACACTATCATACAGTCACACACAGAGAAAAAAGAAGGAAGGACAGCGAGAGCCTAACACTGTATCAGGTTATGACATGTCTGAAAGGCCACAGTCCAGGGTAATACAGTCTCCAATCCAAAATGTCAACTGCGCTTTGATCACTCTGTCATGCAGTAAAAGCTCATTTCCTCTACCCAAGCACTTTTCCGGGCTGCAACTGGCTGACACATGAGAGTTCAAACGTCTGCCACATTTCCCACTGATGCATAATGGTCACAGCCATTACTCTGGTCTATTCTCACATTCTGTCTCTTTTTTCTGATTTCTGCTATAGGACAGTGTTACTGTTAATTTGTCAATCAGTACTGATTTCACTTTCAGTAAATAAATAAAGTGTTAATTTCACTTTCAGTAAATAAATAAACAAATAAATTCTCTCTCTCTCTCTCTCTCTCTCTCTCTCTCTCAACACACACACACACACACACACACGCACGCACACGCACACACACACACACACACACACACACACACACACAACACCACACACACAGCCCTACAACACACAAATAACAACTTTTTCATATCCAAATGTGGGATGAATTCTACAATATATTTTTTTTAAAGAAATCTATCCCACAATTTGCTGTGTCACAAAATCCAACCTATTCACACACACACATAAAAATAATACAAAGTAGTTCCATAACCCTACCACTGATTGTATAGGGAGTGAAGTGGTCAAGACCAGACTATTCTCATGTCTCTGTCAGCTTTAAGAAAGAGCTCCCTTCTGCTATTCATTGCTGCTTTATATTTTCAAACCCAGAACAGTTCTGGATTTACTGCATGATGAACTGGGGACTGAGCACAAAACTCTCCATTCACTTACGAAAGCAATGTACTCATGCCCCAAATACTCAACATTTCTGGTATGTACACATATGTGTAGGCCTGCCGTTTTTGTTTGTTTGTTTCTTTCTTTTACATCATATCTATTAAATCACCTATCTTCTGTCACACGGATTTCATTCCTTGTGGTGCATTTAAAGTTGCGATCATGTCTGTGTTGAAACAGTTTACCATCTCTCTCATTCAGTGTGTGGTGTGTGTGTGTGTGTGGCGGCTGCGTGTGTGGTGGTGCGGGCGTGCCGCTGTGGCGGTGCTGCGTGGTGTGTGTGTGTGTGTGTGTGTGTGTGTGTGTGTGTGTGTGTGTGTGTGTGTGTGTGTGTGTGTGTGTGTGTGTGTGTGTGTGTATGTGTGTGTGTGTATGTGTGTGTGTGTGTGTGTGGTGTGTGTGTGTGTGTGTGTGTGTGTGTGTGTGTGTGTGTGTGTGTGTTGTGTGTGTGTGTGTGTGTGTGTGTGTGCGCGTGTGTGAGTTAAAGGTATTATCACATAAGAGTATTATTACTATGAGTAGTAGAAAGATTAAAGTAATAAACTGAATCAACTGTACTATACTGAACAGTGCACAGTATTAGACTTTTACTCACACACAAAACATAACCAAAATTAACTACTATCACCCCTGAGAGGATACTGTGGGCTCGTTCAGGTATATAAATTTCCCACCTGAAACTCTGTGCTTGAAATTGCCTCTTTTCTCTCACTCTCTTTGTTTCTTTCTTCCTGCTTTGCTTTGTCATTTCTTCCTATCATTTTCTGCCTTGCGGGTCCATTCACCTGTACATGTTTGATATAAAGTTTTACATACTTATTCTTAGGATTGATAATTGGGTACATGTATTAAGTGCATTTTTGGCTCTACGGAAATGAAATGTACGAAACCACTTTTCGGTAATTTAGGCCCATTTTTGGATATATATGTCTTCGTGTCCCTAGTTATGTTTAAATTTGTATACAGGTATGTTTTTCATCTCATTAGATTATGTGCATGAATGCATGATATGTGACTTAATTTTCTTTTCAATTTTTTCCTGCTGAAGTATTGTACAAGTTTTGAAATGGTTAAATACCCTTGATATGGCTCTATGCAGTCAGCTAGGCTTTAAACAAAAATAACAGTAACAACAACTATTCACAAGAAAAAACAGCAAACACTAAAAATAAGACTGCCACTGACATCTCCCCCCCCCCCCCATCCCATCATCACCCTCCCTCCCCCCTTTCTACACAAGCTGAGTCAAAAGTTGTCTTCCCTTGTGCAAATAAAGTGGAGCCTGATCAATACAAATTATGGCAAGGCTTGGCCATTCCCTGCTCTTCCCTGGGATCAAGTCTGGACCAAGGGACCCATTCAGGTCAACAGTCAAAGGTTTTCCCAATAAAACCCCACAGACATGCTGGCAAGAAGCACACATATTTTGTCTCCTTTCACAGTCACACATAATACTAGTGTCCTTGACTAATAAATCGTTTTGACTTTCAAAAGACATTCAAAGAAAATGAAGAAGCATATCCGGTTTATTGTGTGTGTGTGTGTGTGTGTGTGTGTGTGTGTGTGTGTGTGTGTGTGTGTGTGTGTGTGTGTGTGTGTGTGTGTGTGTGTGTGTGTGTGTGTGTGTGCATGTGCTGTGATGTGTGTAGTGTGTGTGATATGCATGTGTGTGGAGTCATGATGTGTATGTGAGTAGTGTGTCATGTGAGAGAGATGAGAGAGAGAGAGAGAGGAGATACAGAGATACCAGGAGATACAGAGAGAGAGAGAATCTATGTGTCATTGTGTGTATGTGTGGTGTGTATGTGTGGTGTGGGTGAGGTAGTGTGTGTGTGTGTGATGTGTGGTGGGTGATTGTGTGTGTGAGTGTGGATGGTAGTGAGTAGAGTGTGTGTGTGGGTGGGTTTGTGTGTTGTGTGAGTGCGCGTGCGTGCGCCGCACATACGATGAGGAGGAAACGAGGACAAAGTCACTGAGAGACAATGTTGATGAACAAAGGCTGTGTACAAATTATGTTAACTTTTTTTTTTTAATCTGTCATCATGTCAACATGACACAATTTCCTAAAGTGTACTCTTCTACACCAACTGCCTCATTAACCCTTTGATTCCCAGACACTGTCCGCCAGTATCCTGCATTGTACACTATGCTACCTAAGCTAAATCTTAACCCTTTGACACTTCCACCCTATCCTCCAGCTTCCAGCGGTAAGTTGGTAGAAAAGGTGAAGGAGTCAAAGGGTTCAGTGTTCGCAGTATGTGGATAGGGTACAGGAGTCAAAGGGTTAAAAGTATTACTACGATGAAACATTACAAACTGAATTGAACTGTACTATACTAAACAGTGTGATCAGTATCACTCACACACAAAACACAACCAAAATCAACAACTGCTCACAAGAAAAAAACAAGCAAACACTGAAAATAAGACTGCCACAGACATCCCCACCTTCCTACCCCCATCATTACCCCCCTTTCTACACCAGCTGAGTCAAAAGTTGTCTTCTCTTGTGCAAATAAAGTGGAGCCTGATCAATACAAATTATGGCAAGGCTTGGCCATTCCCTGCTCTTCCCTGGGACAAGTCTGGACCAAGGGACCCATTCACTACAACAGTCAAAGGTTTTCCAATAAAACCCCACAGACATGCTGGCAAGAAGCACACATATTTTGTCTCCTCTCACAGTCACACATAATACTATAGTGGTTATCCTTGACTAATAAACTGTAGTGGCATCCTTGACTAATAAACTGTTTCGATGTTGGAAGTTCTGAAGGAATCCAACGAAAGTGGAAGTACTGGAACAGTATCCTGTTTATTCTGTGGAGAGAGAGAGAGAGAGATTGTGTGTGTGTGGTGTGTGTGTCTGTGTGTGTGTGTGTGCATGCATGTGTTGTGTGTGTGTGTGTGTGTGTGTGTGTGTGTGTGTGTGTGTGTGTGTGTGGTGTGTGTGTGTGTGTGTGTGTGTGTGTGTGTGTGTGTGGGCGCGCGCATGTGTGAGAGAGAGAGAGAGAGAGTGAGTGAGAGCAAGAGAGAGAGATTCACAGAGTGAAAAAGAGAGACTGATGTTATAGAGTTAAATATATGTGTTGTGTGTGTGTGTGTGTGTGTGTGTGTGTGTGTGTGTGTTGTGTGTGTGTATAGTGGTGGTGTGTGTGTGTGGTGTGTTGTGTGTGTGTGTGTGTGTGTGTGTGTGTGTGTTGTGTGTGTGTGTTGTGTGTGTGTGTGCGTGGTGTGTGTGTGTGTGTATGAGTGCATGTGTGTGTGTGTGTGTGTGTGTGTGTGTGTGTGTGTGTGTGTGTGTGTGTGTGTGTGTGTGTGTGTGTGTGTGTTGTGTGTGTCTATGTGTGTACACACATGCACATACACAAAAATGTATGTGCATAGATAAGTGTAGTGATAGGGAAGATGAGATTAACAGCCAAAGTTGGAAGAAATGCTGATGAATGAATGCTACATAACTTTTATATTTAACACTAGACGAAATTTCCTATCATTTGTATTCCAATACCATTAACTTTCTCCTGGGTGAAAATGAAGTTTTAAAATTGAATCAAACTTTAAAGTTACTCAACTAGCATCAGAACTAAGAGTTAAGAGTTCATTCAAAAGGGATTCATCTCATCTCACTCAGGTATTTCCATACTGACTTCACTCATGAATATAAAAATTTGCAAACAATTAACTAGCATACATCTTAAGCCTACACAAAACTGTTGCAGGCAAAGTCTTGGAATAAGGAGGACGGAGGAGGGAGAAGGCTCATATAAAACACTAAGCTGACACCACCAGAATGAATGAAGTATACATCTACGCCAGATAGACAACTGACAGACTAGTTTTTAACCCTTTGACTCCTGCACCTTATCCTCCAACTGCAAAAACTTTACTCTTTGATTCCCTCACCCTATCGACCAGCTTCCTGCAGGAAGCTGGTGGATAGGGTGAGGGAATCAAAGGGTTAAGTTTTGCCTTGCTATCATCATTGACAATGCAGGATGCTGTGGACAGGGTGTGGGAATCAAAAGGTTAATGTTGCCAGCTGAGACTGATCCTGAGACATCAGATTTTGATTCTACCAAAAGAATCAATCAGCACACAAAATACAAAATACAAACAACCAAAATTAACAACAACTGCTGAAAACAAAACTAGCAAACACTGAAAAAAAAGATTACCACTGACATCCCCTGGAAGAACTTGATAACACCAGAAAACTACGAGCAGACATCAACAAGAGAAGACTAAAATACACTGGCCCTGTCGGCCTGTGTCACACAACAAGAGCACTCACCTCATGGCAACCAACTTTCAAGCAAAAACAGTGGCTAAAAGGAAGAAAGGCAGACCTCCAATCTCGTACATCAAGAACATAACCAACATTGGAGGTCTAAATATTCAAGAAATTGTCCACAAAAGTCAAGACAGAGCGGCCTGGAGGGAGATGGTGGTGTCCCAGTATGCAGTGTTCAACACCGAACCCAGTGATGCCAACAGGTGAGACAGGTGAGACTGACATCCCACCCCCCATCCCACCCCTTTTTCCATACCATCTGACTCAAAAGTTGTGTCCCCCTGTGCAAATACACCGGAACCAGATCAATACAAATTATGGTAACATTCAGTTATTCCCTGCTCTTCTTTGGGATGAAGACAAGACCATGGGAGTAAACAGTCAGACTTTTTTTTTTTGAAAACACAAAAAGCAGGAGATTTAAAAAAGGCATTCTGATAAAATGTCAGAAAAAAACACATCATAACTATGACAAGGAAAGTCATATGCAAAGAGGATGGCATCATTTCCAGTTCCATTGCTTCTTTTTTAACAGTCAGTTTTGTAAGTGAATTAAAATTATACACATCTTTGCCTAAATGTGATTTTGGCTTTAAAATGAACAAGCATACATCATAATTTATCAACTCAAGTTGAAAATACAGATTGCTGCCAGCTGCCAAGTTTTTATTCCATGTCCTCAAAACTGTTCAGTAAGAATATAGAGTTTTTCTTCGGGCATTAAGAACTATCTGTTATCAAAATAAGGCCTGGCTGGCTGACAGATATAATAGCCCTACCTTCTACTGAGTTCCAATCTTGTATTGGTCTGAGTCTTGCTCAAGACAACTTTGTGCATCCAACCTCCAGCCCACCCAGTTGTGAATGGGCACATGACACTCCCTAGGGTCTGGGAAGTTCAGGTTAGTGGAAAGTAAAGCAGAGCCATTTACAAATTACAGACAAAAAGAAGATGAACATCACTGGTGCCAAAATAAGTTCAGGTCTCTATCACTTTAGTCCAGTATAACCTAAGGACTACTGGTCCACTTGCTAAGTTGCTACTTACCTTAGTTCAAGTTAAAAATGTTACATACATTTTTGTCAAATTAGAATAACATTCTCTTTTAAGGGCCTTTAAATGAGATTACCTTTGTCCATAGACAGATCAATATAATAAAGGCCAGTCGAAGACTTGTTCACACAAATAAGGAAACAATAATTCAATCTGCATTAGTCAAGTTCCATTTTGTTTGATCCTAAGGTATTGCTTTATTCATAAAAAAAAACCAACCCTCCAGAGTGCACAGATAGACAGAGCCACTCACGTGACTCAGACAGACAGACAGATCAAGATAGACAGACATAAGAGGGGTGTCTCAAAAATCCTTAATCTCACCAAGGTGTTCAGTTACAGGATTGAAATTTTACATGCATGTGCATCTCTGATGTCAGCAGGCACAATATGAGCAGCAGAGCACTGACATAATATTTATATGATGTCATAAGATTTCAATATATATCATACCCCCAATTTCTGAAAAGAAAATAAATAACTCAGAATGGTGTGCCTTCATTTCCTTTTGCCAGAAAAAAAGCCAGACTACTACTACATTACTAGTACTACTACTAGACAAACATATGATGAACTGGTAAAGTAGTACAAGGAGGATACATCTTCCTATTAAACAATTAGGAAACAATATAATGAAAGTTTCTGAGGAATGAGAGACTTTCATGATGAGTCATGCAGTGGAAGGCCAAAAACAGCCAATGACCAGGCAAACATAAATAGTTTTGGAAAGGGTCATGACTGACAGACAACCTAGGAATCCCTTCTACAAGAATTCAATGCTAGTGAACAGCAAATGAAAAAGGACTCAGCATGGTGGATGCCAGAACTTCTGACAGAGCAGCAGAAACACATAATAATTCATCCTGTCCTAAGGCAATTTATTTATAACCTTTTGAAGCTGATCCACTAGACTCTTATTGACTGATCTGTTACTGATGATAAAACTTGGGTCCACAAATTAGACCAAAGAGTAATTAATCTGATCTAGATCTGGATCTGGATAATTACGCTGCAGGAGCCTTTTCAGGCTATCGTCGCAGCGGGTGGTAGGAGCGCATGGCTTGATTTGAATAAGTAGTCCTCATTTATTTTATGTTATTTTTTTTATTTTTTTTACTATAGTATAATTAATTTTTCTTATTTATTTATTTATGAGTGAAAATAACTAATTTAATTTTAAGTGGTGTTTCAACTACAGTTTCTCTTGAGTTTCTCTTTCTCTTAATCAAAACATTGGAAACATCTTGAATTCCCCCTTCAAAGAAGGTAAGGGTCACACCACAACTTCTCACTTCTGGCAAGGTGTTGGCTAAAATTTTCTGCGATGCTGACAGAATTCTGCTTGTGGACTATGGGGTCTAACAATCAACGGAGATTATAATAACTCTTACTTGCTATGTCAACTTTGATCAGCTATCATCACTAAACGCAGATGAAAGGTAACACAAGGCATTTTGTTTCATCAAGACCACACACACCCATGACACGACTTTTATAGCAGTACACATACTGATAGTGATACTCACAGAGTGATACAAACTAACAAAGTCAGCCTTTCTCAAGTTCAAAAAAACATACTGAGAGGACCTTTTGAAAATACATACAAAAGTCAGTATTCAAATATCGCTTACCCAAAACACTATATTGAAAGCGAACATCAAATACTTGATGCAGCAGCTGACTTCAGTACGTTCCCGACGGCGCTGCTTTCTCGAGCGAGGTCTCATCTTCAAGTTGAACGCTTGAAATAGCTTCACTTATCAAAAGTAAATTTGTTTTCACATGTTTTCACAAACAACTGTCATACAAGACTCGCGATGACCACAACCCATTCTCCATATTTACGAAATACAGTGAAAACTGACGGAAAAGCAATCACAACATGTTAACTACTAAACAATAACAAGATCGGCAACAATAACCTCCTCAGCAGCAGAGATGGGGGAAATGCTCGGTAGTCTACCCTGTGCACTGATAATCTCAAATTCCAAAATGATCTTTCCTCTTTCTTGCATCTCGGCGTTATTTTTGCAAATTATTAGCCAAACTCAACTTATTAAAAAATTTGTTTTTGAGTAATTACAGTGATTATTGTTTGACGTTATCTTTATAAAGAGAATTGAATTAAAATATGTTTCTGAGCTATGTTTCACTCTCGATTTTGATACTGCCACGCTACTTTCGCTTTTAGTGTAAAAGGCTTTCTTCTTCTTCTTCTTCTGCTGCTGCTGCTGCTGCTGCTGTTGCTGTTGCTTCTGCTGCTACTGCCTGATCGCAACAAGAACGAATTTTGATTGTTTTTGTTGCAAGTGATGATTTATGGAAATTCTGAATTTTGAGGAGTGGTGAAAGGTTAGATCTAGAGACGGACAGAGAGAGGTGTGTATAACGAATTTGTTCGGGGTTTGCTCGGAATTTGTTCTAGACAGGCTCATGATTTTATGCAAGATGATTTCAACGCACTCGTCCACTTCCATATGCACTCTACCCAAATCTACCAGCAATTATCTGGCAGATTCCCTGAGCTTGATCAGAACCACATGTGATGGCAACCTTAGTCATGAAATGGGGAGGGAAGGGGGAGGAACCTGTGAAACAGTAAGCTGACACCCCCAGAATGATGGAATCATTAAGATGGGCCACGAACAGGTCAATTTTGAATGTTGCGGGCTGGGTGGATTAACTTAGACGCCTACTACGCATTATACAAGGGTTGTGCGTTCAACCCTCGGACGCACTATGTTTTGCCGAATCAAATCAGTTGTGTACAGTTTCAGTTTCAATTTCAGTTTCTCAAGACGACGTCTCCGCACTCGGAATGAATTCCATATGCACTAACGTCGCAGGTGCCATGAGATGGAGAAGATGCAGAATGATCACGGCACAAGCCTTAAGCCTGCACATAAACCCACGAGCTGGCCACGTCCTGAGGTCCTACCTAGATAGTTCCATAACCCTGGGGTCGAAGGGGAGTGAGGTGGCAGAAACCTCAACTTTTCCCGTGGCCAGCATCACGAGGGCGCGCCCACCCCCTTTCCCTCAATTCAAATTCATATTCACTTTTTTTTTCTTTTTTAACACCAAGACTTCAGAAAGGTAAGAAGGCTAATTGGTCTTCAAGGGGTGGGACTTGGGAAAGCAACATATGTCTCCAATGTTTTATACCAAGGCAACCGGGCAATGCAACTGCCGTGGGGCATTGGGTCTTTAGCGTGCACAGCCAGAAGGCACACCGGTCCGACTCGTTTGTCGTCCCCTTGGAAGGACTAGACGTTCAATTCGATTTTCTGCTCAAACTGAGGAGAAAAATCGAGGTGTTTACGAGCAAATCCAGGAACCTCGAATTTAGTTATTGTCAGGCGAACGTCTGAACCATTCTGCCGCTCTTTTCTCAGAGACAGAGAGGCGAAGGGACAAAGGAACAGAATGAGAACTATGGAGACAGACCAGGCAGATAGTTACTGGCAGAGCGCATATGGAATTGTCTGAGTGCGATGAATCCCTCTTGAACAAACTCCAAACTCCAAACTGTGAAAGGCTCTACCTATCCCGCATAGACCTCGTCAGCCATAAACGTGCCTGCGGTGGATGTGGACCTCCTCCTTCTTGAATCTTTGCTAACAACTCAGAGGCATGCAAACCATGATGATTTAAAAAAAATTATACCACTGTATTGTTGTATTATATCACATTTCGAGTCAGTTGTATTTTAATTCACTGTTCTCTTATTAAGCTTTGTTTCTGAAAAGAAATTTAGAATAAACACTAAAAACGAAAGGGAAGGAGGAGGAGGAGATATTTCATATTAATTAACCAGAAGGTATGTATGTGTGTATGTGTCCGTGTGTGTACGTATGTTGTGTGTGTGTGTGTGTGTGTGTGTGTGTGTGTGTGTGTGTGTGTGTGTGTGTATGTGTGTGTGTGTGTATGTGTGTGTGTATGTGTGTATGTGTGTGTGTGCATGTGTTTAGAAAGGAAATGGAAAAATATGACTTTAACTTTTTAAATTGCATCAGTTTATTCAGTTTATCCACTCGTTTTGTTTGGTATTACCTCAAGACATTGCTAACACATGGGGTTTGTTTTAAAAGGCGGGGGAGATGGATAGAGGAGGTGGGCGAGCGTATGGGGCGCACATCCCACTCCGCATGAAATTTCAGGATCATTTCTGATTTAGGTCCTTTTTTTTTTTTTTGCTCTGTTGCGCCGGGCTGCTATTTTAATCATACACATGACGTCATATGATAGGCTTGCCAACCAACATGGATTCTTCGGACGATCCCCCGACCGCGACGAATGGAAACGCCCCGTCTTCCTACCCGCAGATTGCTAAATTGTCATACGATGACATCTGTTTCAGGATCATGCCGACTATGGGCAGCATTAGCTATGGCTACTTTTCCATCCACATCATGAATGCAGGGTGGTTCAGAAGGTGATTTCTGTCTGTCGTGTGTGAACCAGCGTGTGTGTCGGCTGCTGCTGCTGCGTCATGTATGATGCAAGGGAGATAACCAATAAACTCTCGCTTGATAAGATTAATTGAAGCTTTGATAAGTATTTGGCAGCGTAACTAATTTAAAGCGTGGTGTAGCTTCACAAGAAATCTGTAGAGATCATAAACTACTGTACAGTAAAGCTGTTGAAACTAATACTATCAGAAACATATATTAGATTCTATATGATTATTTTTCTTCTGTATTAATACTATTATTTTCTTCATACTGGGCCCAGTTGAGGCTAGTAAAATAGTAGTAGTAGTATTATTATCTGTCGTTAGGACGTAACTGAATTGACCCAGTAACAATCCCCCTCCCCCCTCCCATACACACACACACAACACACACACACATCTCTAATGTATGTGCACATGTATATTGTGTGAGTGTATTTATGTGTTTGCATTTGCTTGTGTGTGTGTGTGTGTGTGTGTATTAGACTCAAACCGTGTATATTTCGATGATTTCTGTAGTCTTTGTATCACTACCACCTTTGTTGCTATGATCTAATGTTCTTGTTGGTGAACTGTGTAAGGAAATGCTGCATTGATGTATTGGTGTGCAGATCTGACTGTTGTGTGAATATATTCAAATGGCAACCTTCCCTCCCTTTCCCCCATTCTTTTTATTCATTTAATTGCTTTTTTTCTTTGTAGATTGCAATGAGAATTTTTGACATGGACAGTCTGCACTATACAAATGAAATTGTTATTAATATTATCAACCTTACATGGTTTGAAGGACAATTTTCTAACTGATAATAAATCAAATACTTATGTGTTTGGATTATTATTCTTTACTGTATACCATTAATCAAATACTTATGACGTGTTATGTGTATGTATTATTATTTTTTACTGTATACCATCACTATCTCTATGTAAACTATAACTGTCACTGCATCTAGTTTGTCAGCCGGGAGACAGTCTTTACATTATTTTTCTATTTCATTCCTCAGATGATGACTGGGAAGAGCAACAACAGCCTCAAACACACATTGACACTGCCAATATAGTCATCAAAGTTGCATAAAAGAAAGCTGCTGTACTGACATTATGTAGTTTGTTACTCATATGCCTGGTTCCTGGAAATATGTTTGATTTAGACAAGCTGTCCTGAAGAGAAAGCTCTTCCTTTATTTATTCACTTGTAAATTTTTTAGACATTTATTTGAATATGTAGTCACTTTTTTATCTCTTGTATGTTTCAGTGTATTTTACAGAGATGACTATCTCGTAGCAAACACTTTCTGGTTCAACGCCCACATAGGAATCGGTCTCTACCTGTTTGGAAGTCATCACCTGCGACTGGCGCCGGTCAGCCGGAGAATTATGTACAGCGTGTTTGCTGCCTCCCTGTTTAATTTTGGATCTGTCTTGTTCTGGGGAACCTGCAAGTCACTACTGCCAGACAGACCAGGACTGCGCGCCATGTTTGGTTTGCTGTCAGGCTTTGTGCTGCTCTATACTGGTAAAGAGTATGTGGATTACCTGGACCTGAAAGCGAAGGCGCTTGCTTCTGAAGATTCCTAAAGCCAGTGAAATGTGAAGAATTTTAGTGTAATATTATCAGCACAGTGTAGCATTACATGACGTATGTCTTCTCTGATGGAGGAGACATGCACACAATTCTTGTTTTGTCTTGACAGGTGAAAGCAGAAATTCTCAAAAATATAACATTGGACTGCCTTTGAAAAGTTCAATCAAAACCACATGTGTATTGCTGTTTACATGTTTATTACTGTTTACTGTGACCCAAACTTAAGAATTTCACATACATTACTGTGTAAAACATAGATTTAACATTTTTTAAAAGATGTGAGCTTATTATTTGTGTCTGCATCCTTATCTCAAAGAATATGTTTTTATTCTTACAACAATTGGAAAAAATATCAGTGAACACACACACACACACACACACACACACACACACACACACACACACACACACACACACACACACACATACACACAATCACACACACACACACACACACACACACACACACACACACAACACACACTGTGACACATGCTCTTAAAATAATTGAAATAATTAGTGCAAAAAGATGATTTTAGACAGAAAACAGAGAAGTATAACCTCTCATGTGCAAACAAATAATGGTTTTATACCTATCTAGGAACAACTTCCAGAAAGACGGTAATATTGTTGTGTCAGTTTGTTAGAACATCACGTTGATGACACATGGGTTGTGGATTAAGCCCTCAGCTGGCAACATTTACTTTTGTTTTTGTTGTTAATGTTGGTTTCTTTTTAATATGGGTTAGGTGGTTTAGTTGATAGTGTTATAGACACTACATCTGATGTTACTTGGCAGGTTGGTTCTTTTGAAAGAGCCATAGACTCAAGATATGATATCTGGGAGTTTGATCCTAACCCATAGTATTAACCATATGATTCTGGCGTCCTAACCACCAGCTGCAAAAACTTAACCCTTTCACTCCTGTACCCTATCCACCAGCTTCCTGCTGGAAGCTGGTGGATAGGGTGAGGAAGTCAGTGAGTACACTATCATAGTTTTTGTTTTGTTAGCATGGTTGACAGTGCTTGGTGGACACGGTGCGGGGGTTCAAGTGTTTTAGAAACTGGCCTGTTCACTGCCCATCTTAATGTTTCCATCATTCTGGTGGTGTCAGCTTAGTGTTTCATAATCATAGATCCGTTCTACCCCCCACCCCCACTTCCCTTTTCCCATTTTAAGACTTTGCCAAGGAGTATCATGGAAGATTGGTGGCATGTTTGGGTGGAGGGGATACGAATTGTCTGAGTGCAATGAATTGCACTCTTACAGACCCCAAACTCTGAAGTCTCAAGTTTAGGCCTTCAAAATGTAAAAACCGATTTCTATGTTTCCCATCTTAATGCCCCAGTTTTTTTCTGGCATAGTCAGCTTAGTGTTTCATTCGTCCCCTTCCTTCATTTTATTTCAAGATCATGCCAGCACATAGGGTTTTGCATAGGCTCAAGGAGTCTGCCAGACCAGCACTGTCAAATTTGTGTGAAGTGCATTTGGAACTGTTTGAGTGCAATGAATCCTTCTTGTACAATTCCAAATTCAAATCCAGAAAGACTTTGAGCCATTGTACTGGTAGTCTCATCCTGTACTTCCTACGAGTCCCAGTTATATGGCAAGGGTGCAGAGAACTTTTCTGCCAACTTAACAAAGGTGAACTAGGAATTTGAATTAATAGAACTATGCACAGAAACCAGCAAATCCATATGATAGGAACAACACTCATCAGTCATTACATTGCATAACAGTTGATCAAATGGTTTGACTAGGATGCCAGTCAGCCAGCCTGCCCTTTGATTTTATAACACTAGACACTAGGGCCTCAGAGGCAGAGGGAGGTTATGATGACACGGGTCAGAGATTGACAGACACACTACATGTAGGCCTACATATTAATGACACGGTTCTACACAAGGCTTCCCCTCTCACACTACGATATCTCCCAGTACAAGCAGATATCAGAGGTCAAGTAGAAGAAGGAAGCATGCTTGATTTTCTTATTCGTAGTGACATGATGCACTTACCAAGTGACAGACATTGGATGTTTAGTAATTAGTTGTTTTGTTAGGAAATTAAATGTAACAGATCATGTATTGATTCTGCTTTGAATATTTAGTCTGTGTAAAGTTTATGTAGATTTTAGTACAAACTGAACATTGCTAAAGCTAAAGGAAGAATTCAGCATTGTTTGTTTTCAAACTGTTGACATCATGATAATGTTTAGTCACAATTGACCTAGTGCTGAATATTTCCTGTTGTATCCACAAAGGTCAATGTCAGTGTTAATCACTTCATCTTAATTACAATTGGTGTATTGTTGTCATTGTTGTTTATTTGATTTTTGCAGTAGAAATGTCTATTTAGTATTACAGATATATCATGAAACATCATGCAGTGTGTATCAGTTGTCTGGAGTTAATTAACTCCTTCATCGCTTTTGGCATCTCAGGTTGACCATAGAGATTCACAATTTTAGGCGACTTCATGGATGGTTTGTCTGAGAACTATAAGCAAGTGTTGCCAGCCTGAATGATGCATCTTGATGTGTTGCTCCTTTCTGTATGAGACATGACCAGGATTGGGGGAGGTTCCAAAGTTATGACAGCTTAACCCTTTGATTCCCGCATCCTGTCCACCAGCATCCTGCATTGTCAACCATGCTAGCAAAGCAAAAACATGAACTCTTTGGCTCCCTCACTCAACCCACCATCTTCCTGCAGGAAACTGATGGATAGGGTGAGGGAGTCAAAGGGTTAAGTTTTGGCAGCTTATAGAAATGGTACAGGAGTCATAGGATTAACAAGCTGGTATAGAGTATAGCTGGCTGGCTGGATAGAGCATGGATTCAAGATCTGATATCTCAAGTTCAGTCCCAGCCTGCAACATAAAAAAAACTGGCCCTGTTTGCTGCCCATCTAGTGCTCCAGTCCTTCTGATGGCGTGGGTTTAGTGTTTAATAAATCCTGATCTGCCCCTCTCCATTCAAAATCTTCTGAATACATAGGATATTGCACTGGCATAAAGAGTTTTCCAGATATGTTGGGTAGAGTGTATATCCCTGGAAACTTGCCAGAATTTCTTTGGAGTTTGTTGACGTAGGATTCATTTCAATTCCATATGCAGTACTAGTCCATTGAAATCTGCCAGCAGTTATCTGGCAGACTGTCTTGGCCTGCACAAAGTGCTGTGTGCTGGCGAGGTCTTGAAATGGGGAATCAGGGGGAGAGGGATCTATGGCACACTGAGCTGACACCATCAGAATGATAGAGACACCAAGATGGGCAGTGAACCAAAATATACACTCACATTCAAACACGCAGACACATGCATGCACACATGCACACACACATGCACGCATGCACAAGCACACGCACACACACACAACACAAACACACATTGTCACTCTGAGAATGCCCATTTCATACCGCTATATTGATTCTGTGACTGATTCACAACTGTTTTTGAATCTCAGTTTTTTGTTTTGTTTTGTTTTGTGTTTTGCATATCAAGTGTTTGTGTTGTGAAGTAGAATTCAACAGCTTTTTTTTTTATATAGATGTATATCTATCTATCTATCTGTCTGTCTGTCTGTCTGTCTGTCTGTTTATCTGCCAGTCCATCTGTCTGTCTGTCTATACAGAGTGTGTGTATATGTGTGTGTATAATTGTGTGTGTGTGTGTGTGTGTACATACAATGTTTTTTCTATTCCTGTAAAGCACAATGAGCATGCTTTTGACTTGGACTGTTTATGCTTTAGAAGTAAAATTATCATCATCATCATCATCATCATCATCATCATCATCATCATCATCATCATCATCATTGTTAACTTAGCTGAGAAACATGTTTTCATTTTCATTGCTTCATCTGCTTGGGACTCACTGTCAGCTGAGCTAAAGGATTTGCCCACATCTCTCCATTTTTTTTTTTTTTTATCGCTTTAACTCCTGCACCCTATCTACCAACTGCTAAAACTTAACCCTTTGACTCCTTCACCCTATCTACCAGCTTCCTGCAGGAAGCTGGTGGATAGGGTGAGGGAGTCAAAGGGTTAAGTTTTTGCTTTGCTAGCATGGTTCACAATGCAGGATGATGGTGGGCAGGGTGCAGGAGTCAAAGGGTTAATTAACCCCGTAGCTCAAATTGTTAGAGTGTCATGCTCATAATGCAGGGTTGGGGGTTCACTCCTCAAGCATGTCGCGCTTTTTCCTTAGACTCTGCAAGAGTGTAGGGCATATGGCTTATGGTATGATGATTAATTTTGGGGCCTTTTCCATCAGATGGCGTAGTTCAGTCAGTTTGCATGAAATTTATTCTGAGCATGGAGACGCAGTCCTGAGGAACTGAAACTGAAATTTCTTGCCTTACCTGTTCATCAAGACCTTCCATTTTTGACGTTGTAATCATTGGTCCATCTGTCTATACTGTCATTTCGAACCACACATTATGCGGCGTTGTGTAGACGTTCTTGTATACAAATGTACTTGTTTATGGCTATATGTATGTATAGTTTAGTTAGATTCTGTGGGTAGGTATCATTTGTGTCCATGTGTGAGTACTTGTATTCTGGTATATACATATGTATGACATTCTGTGTCTGTGTCTGTGTTTATGGCTATATGTATACATGTGTATGTTTAGTTAGACTCTGAAAGTATGTATCATTTGTGTTCATATATGAGTACTTGTATTCTGGTACATACATGTGTATAACATTCTGTGTCTGTAAATGTGTTTATGGCTATTTGTATGTACATGTTTAGTTAGACTTTGTAGACATTCATGTATGTACATGCTTGTGGCTAGTACATGCTTGTGGCTATATGTATGTGTAGTTTAGTTAGACTCTGAAAGTATACATCATTTGTGTTCATGTGTGAGTGCTTATGTTCTGGTATATATGTGTGATTCTGTGTCTATATAGTTACATATGTATGACATTCTGTGTCTGTATGTGTTATGGCTATATGTAATGTATGTGTATGTTTAATTAGTAAGTATGTATAATTTTTTTGTTTTCATGTGTGAGTTTTTGTATTCTGATATATACGTATGTATGACACTCTGTGGTGTATTACACTTTCTGTCTTGTAAGTGGGTATTGCACATTGAGTTCATAGGAGGTTAGAGAGCAGTGTCACACATGAAATACTGTTATGTAAAAGTGTAGGACCGAAACACTTGCTTGAGAGGGATGCTTCTTCTCTGAGGACGTTCTGCCGTTCAGCTCTCCACCAAATTTCTTAAGAGCTTCAGTGTATTGTGCATTGAAGCCTTATGAGTTTGGGGAATAGCGTTATACAGGAATGATTTGTTGCTGTTGTCATTTTGCATGCCATACGTCTTGTTTTTTAATTGTTATACCGCTTGGGCTTTCTGTTGATTTACATTCTGGTCACGATATTTCTACAAGATATTGACATAGCTTTACATTTTGAATTTGTTGATGTGGCTTTAGTGTACTTGTATTCATTGTACTTTTTTCTTTTTCTTTTCTTAATTTTTTTAATAAAATTATGTTGATTGTACTTATTTCTTTTTTTTTTCTTTTAAATTAATTTCTGTTGGTATAATTTTGTACTTTGAGTTTGTCTCCCCTGATGAAGCTTTATGTTTTGAGATTATTTCTGTTAATGTAACTGTGTATTTTGATTTTGTCTCTTTTGACATCAGTATATATTGTGAGCTTTATCTCTGTTGACATTACTGTATATTTTGATTTTGTTTCCATTGGTGCAGCTTTATATTTTCAATTTATCTTTGTTGATAAAACTGTTACTTTGAGTTTATCTGTGTTGATAAAACTTATTTTGAGTTTATCTGTGTTGACAGAACTGTTATTTTGAGTTTATCTGTTTTAATTAAGGGGGCGCACTGTACAAATGTGGGGTCATGTTCATATCTCAGGACTGACTAAAGATATCTTAATGAAATTTAGCACACATGCTCACAACAGTAACACAAACACATATGCAAAGTTTCAAAACTGTATGATGATTAGATACAATACCATGCTAAAACATTAAAAAAATATACCTCGTCATTTGGGGTGACTCCCGCAATGCATACATGCAACAAATAAAGGAGTCTGATTGTTTTTCTGTATCTACTAACAATGTTTTATGCAATAAAACCATCTATAGATTTTAAAAAATACTCAGCACTTTTTTTCGGTCTTGTCTAGCGGAGGTAAGGATTGACACTTTTCTGTCTCTATGTTAACAATCATTTGCCATGTAAAGTTCTATAGTTACAAAGTTCTGACCTATTGCATTGCACTCAGCACACATTTTTACATAAGTAAGCCTAGTTTCATCAGAATATTTTCACTGTGTCAAATTTTACAGAGAGCCCAATACGGCAACCGTACCAGAAAATGAGTTTTGAGAAAACAGCTGTTGAAGATACAGCAAAAGGTTTTCACCTTATATTTGCAATAATATATCACTGAATGAATTCTTCTGGCAAATGAACAACAAACTTAAACTGCAAGATCATTTGGAAGTATTTGTCCTGCAGTATCTTGCTATTAGAAACCTCCAGGAACATACACCTGTCCCTCACGTGCATGACGGTCTTCACATTCTTGGCATCTCACATCTTCAATTTTTTTTCGTTTTTGTTTTGCTTGTTCTGGAGACTTTCTGGTTGCTGTCTTGACCCTGAGGATGTCAGATTTTGAGTTTATCTGTTTTGACAGAACTGATAAGTTGAGATTTTTATCTGTATTGACATAACTATATTATTTTGAATTTTCATCTTGTATTGCATAACTGTTATGTGGATTTTATCTGTAGTGACATAATTATTATTTTGATTTTATCTGTACTGACAGCACTCTTATTTTGAGTTTGTCTGTTTTGACATAACTGTGTGTTTTGAATTTGTCTCCGTTGAGACATTTCCTCCATTTTTTTAAGACTTTTCCTGTACACAGGGTTTTACACAGGTGCATGGAGTTTGTCAGGTAACTGCTGGCAGAATCAGGTGGACTGCATATAGAATTGTACGAATCCGATGGATTTCTCTAGAACAATTCCAAACTCCAAACCGAGTGATGTAACTTTACATTTGAGTTTGTTTTTGTCGACATAACTTTATATTTTGAGTTTATCTCAATTGACACAACGCTATGTTTCGAATTTATCTCTGTCCATACATCTTTATTATTTGAATTTATCTCTGTCCATACATCTTTATTTGAGTTTATCTCAGTTGATATGATATATCTTTATTATTAGAGTTTATCTCCAATGATACAGCTTTTTATTTTGATGTTATCCTTGTTGATACAGCTTTATATTTTGAGTTTATCTCTGTTGATAAATCTTTATTATTCGAATATATCTCTGTTTATACAGGTTTTTATTTTGAATTTATCCTTGTTGATACAGCTTATATGTTGAGGTTATCCTTGTTGATAGAGCGTTATATTTTGAGTTTATCTCTATGAATACAACTTTATATTTTGAGTATATCCCTGTTGATATGATTTTATATTTTGAGTTTATTTCTGTTGATATAATTTGATTTATGTTTTCAATTTATCCTTGTTAATACAACATTATATTTTGAGTCTGTCTCCGTTGATGTAGCTTTATGTTCTAAGTTTATCTCTGTTGATATAAGTTTGTATTTTGAGTTTTTCTCTCTTCAAATATTGAGTAATTTGAATTTATTTCTGTTGATATAACTTTATATTTTGAGTTTATCTCTCTTGACATACTATGTATTTTGAGTTTACCTCTTCATTTTGGTGCTGTTTTTGTTGTTACTGTAGTTGTTGCTGTTGTTATTGCTGTTGTTTTTGTTGTTGCTATTGTAATTTTCATTATTGCTGTTCATGAAGACTGTTTTTTATAACTGATTTTCATATCTTTTTTCGGTGTGTGTTTGTGTGTGTGTGTGTTTTTTTAAAGAAAAAAGAGGTTAAGGGCTCTGGTTGCATGTGTATGAGTGCGTGTGTGTGTGTGTGTGTGTGTGTGTGCGCGCGTGCGCATGCCTGTGTTACGTATGGGTGTGCATGAAAACAAAAAATGTCAGTGACAACTTCTGGTGTCTTCGATGATGGCTCTTTACCAATTTTGGTCCAAGTGACCAACCCAACATGAAACTGTGAATGGCAAAATTCATAATCAATAAACTAGTTCTTGTTACTGTTTTTCTTTTTTGAAAAAGGAGTCCACTTTGGAATAACCCATGATCTCCACTGTCCATTGATAGGTCTAAAGAACATTTGGGTCAAAAGTTTGTCCCTACAAGGAGTCATTACTATACAGATCCTCTGGTGGTAAATTAGACGGAATGGTCAACGCCAGGGGCTTACCCTTAGATTATGTGCACATGCATTGATATGTGTACTTCATTTTCTTTTACACCTTTTTTATTCTATTCAGATGTTGCATATGTTTTGAAACGGTTATGGCCCTGATATGGCTTTGTGCTGTTGGCTGAGCTTTAACCCTTTGACTCCCACATCCTATCCACCAACTGCAAAAATTTAACCTTTTCACTCCCTCACCCTGTCCACCAGTTCCCTGCAGGAAGTTGGTAGATAGGGTGAGGAAATCAAAAGGTTCAGTTTTTGTTTTCCTAGCATGGTTGACAAGGCAGGATGCTGGAAGACAGGATGCTGGGGGACTGGATGCGGGAGTCAAAGGGTTAAACGATAAGAATAAGAATAGGAATAGAAGTTGGACTGAGACAAATCTGTTAAAGATTGTGAATGTGTAACTCGTGATCAAAGGGGCAAGGAAAGGGAGATTTTTACTGTGGCTTGACCATTTATAAAACGTATATTCTATCTGTATATATTGCGCTTCTGTGATTATCAAAACTCTAGAATAGTAACTTTATATTTTTTCTTTATTCTCTCTCTCTCTCTCTCTCTCTCTCTCTCTCTCTCTCTCTCTCTCTCTCTCTCTCTCTCTCTCTCTCTCTCTCTCTCTCTCTCTCTCTCTCTCTTCTCTTTAATTCCAACTAGCTCCAAGACAGTGGAGAATGTGAAACAAAGTGTTACGTTTTAATGGACATGGTATCAAGTGAATGTGTTGTTACTTTAGGACTTGACATAACGGTAATCTTAGACAAGACGCCCTGAGACTCACATTAAGATAAGCCAAACGGTGACATTGGCTGAAGGTTTATGCTTAGCTACACTTTCATGTTGTTGACTTGCTCAGTATGTTTGCTGCTCATCTGAGATTGATTCCTTTATGTCACAGCATAATTTTGTTATTTGATGTGTTGTCGTTGTGGTGCGCTGTATATTGCTGATACTGAGAATCTCCTTTGGAAACCCTTTGTGATAAATCATGGTTCTTTCGCTTGTCTGTCTTACACAATAAACGCTTTTATTGGTTGGCTTTCCCTTGTCTGTCTTACACAATAAACACCTTTATTGGTTGTCTTTCCTTTGTCTGTCTTACACAATAAACACCTGTATTGGTTGTCTTTCCCTGGTCTGTCTTACACAATAAACACCTTTATTGGTTGTCTTTCCCTGGTCTGTCTTACACAATAAACACCTTTATTGGTTGTCTTTCCTTTGTCTGTCTTACACAATAAACACCTGTATTGGTTGTCTTTCCCTGGTCTGTCTTACACAATAAACACCTGTATTGGTTGTCTTTCCCTTGTCTGTCTTACACAATAAACACCTTTATTGGTTGTCTTTCCCTGGTCTGTCTTACACAATAAACACCTTTATTGGTTGTCTTTCCCTGGTCTGTCTTACACAATAAACACCTGTATTGGTTGTCTTTCCCTTGTCTGTCTTACACAATAAACACCTTTATTGGTTGTCTTTCCCTGGTCTGTCTTACACAATAAACACCTTTATTGGTTGTCTTTCCCTGGTCTGTCTTACACAATAAACACCTGTATTGGTTGTCTTTCCCTGGTCTGTCTTACACAATAAACACCTGTATTGGTTGTCTTTCCCTGGTCTGTCTTACACAATAAACACCTGTATTGGTTGTCTTTCCCTGGTCTGTCTTACACAATAAACACCTGTATTGGTTGTCTTTCCCTTGTCTGTCTTACACAATAAACACCTGTATTGGTTGTCTTTCCCTTGTCTGTCTTACACAATAAACACCTGTATTGGTTGTCTTTCCTTTGTCTGTCTTACACAATAAACACCTTTATTGGTTGTCTTTCTCTTGTCTGTCTTACACAATAAACACCTGTATTGGTTGTCTTTCCCTGGTCTGTCTTACACAATAAACACCTGTATTGGTTGTCTTTCCCTGGTCTGTCTTACACAATAAACACCTGTATTGTTTGTCTTTCCCTGGTCTGTCTTACACAATAAACGCCTTTATTGGTTGTCTTTCCCTTGTCTGTCTTACACAATAAACACCTGTATTGGTTGTCTTTCCCTGGTCTGTCTTACACAATAAACACCTGTATTGGTTGTCTTTCCCTGGTCTGTCTTACACAATAAACACCTGTATTGGTTGTCTTTCCCTTGTCTGTCTTACACAATAAACACCTGTATTGGTTGTCTTTCCCTGGTCTGTCTTACACAATAAACACCTGTATTGGTTGTCTTTCCCTGGTCTGTCTTACACAATAAACACCTGTATTGGTTGTCTTTCCCTTGTCTGTCTTACACAATAAACACCTGTATTGGTTGTCTTTCCCTTGTCTGTCTTACACAATAAACACCTGTATTGGTTGTCTTTCCCTGGTCTGTCTTACACAATAAACACCTTTATTGGTTGTCTTTCCTTTGTCTTACACAATAAACACCTTTATTGGTTGTCTTTCCCTTGTCTGTCTTACACAATAAACACCTGTATTGGTTGTCTTTCCCTTGTCTGTCTTACACAATAAACACCTGTATTGGTTGTCTTTCCCTGGTCTGTCTTACACAATAAACACCTTCATTGGTTGTCTTTCCCTTGTCTGTCTTACACAATAAACACCTGTATTGGTTGTCTTTCCCTGGTCTGTCTTACACAATAAACACCTGTATTGGTTGTCTTTCCCTTGTCTGTCTTACACAATAAACACCTGTATTGGTTGTCTTTCCCTTGTCTGTCTTACACAATAAACACCTGTATTGGTTGTCTTTCCCTTGTCTGTCTTACACAATAAACACCTGTATTGGTTGTCTTTCCCTTGTCTGTCTTACACAATAAACACCTGTATTGGTTGTCTTTCCCTGGTCTGTCTTACACAATAAACACCTGTATTGGTTGTCTTTCCCTTGTCTGTCTTACACAATAAACACCTGTATTGGTTGTCTTTCCCTGGTCTGTCTTACACAATAAACACCTGTATTGGTTGTCTTTCCCTGGTCTGTCTTACACAATAAACACCTTCATTGGTTGTCTTTCCCTGGTCTGTCTTACACAATAAACACCTGTATTGGTTGTCTTTCCCTTGTCTGTCTTACACAATAAACACCTGTATTGGTTGTCTTTCCCTGGTCTGTCTTACACAATAAACACCTTTATTGGTTGTCTTTCTCTTGTCTGTCTTACACAATAAACGCTTTTATTGATTGTCTGCCTAGCCCTCGGTTTGTTTTATACAGGTCTACGTGAGAATGAAGGTTGTTATTGGAATGAATGAGCTTCTTATTCCTCATCTGTGTTTAAGAGTTGTAGCACCTGTATGTGTTCCATAAAGTCTTACATACTTTCTCTTAGGATTGCTAATTGGGTACATGTATTGAGTGCATTTTTGGCTCTAGGGAAATGAGATATGCGAAAACAATTTCAGGTAATATAGGCCAGTTTTTGCATGATTATGTTTTGGAGTCCTTAGTTATGTTACAATTTGTATCCAGGTATGTTTTTTTATATCCTCTGTATGATATATTGGACAGGAGTGGTCAACGCCAAGGGCATCTCCTTGGATTATGCTTAGATTATGTGCGCGAATACATTGATATGTGTACTTAATTTTCTTTTCCTTTTTTTTTCCCTGTTGAAATATTGTGTGTATTGAAATGGTTATAGCCCTGATATGGCTCTATGCAGTCGGCTGGGCTTTAAACATCAGTAACAATAACAAAAGCTCCCATATGCGCTGGTCTGTCTGTTATATGTGAGCTTTACTGTACCGCGTATGGCTGTTTTGTAACCTCACCATTGTGTGTGTCATACATCACAGTTTGTCACAGAATTGTTTCAAGCGATCCTCTGACTTTTCGCTTTCCACACACTAAGCTCAATGCCTATGGTCCACGAACCTTCT
>CM060306.1:123633957-123638957 GCA_030674185.1 Monoplex corrugatus | reverse complement strand
ATTAACCCACCCCTTATCCATCAACACAAAGCTTCTACTTCCACTTCACCCATTAACCCACCCTTATCCATCAACACAAAGCTTCTACTTCCACTTCACCCATTAACCCACCCCTTATCCATCAACACAAAGCTTCTACTTCCACTTCACCCATTAACCCACCCCTTATCCATTAACACAAAGCTTCTACTTCCACTTCACCTATTAACCTACTCCTTATCCATTAACATAAAGCTTCTACTTCCACTTCACCTATTAACCCACCCCTTATCCATTAACACAAAGCTTCTACTTCCACTTCACCTATTAACCCATCCCTTATCCATTAACACAAAGCTTCTACTTCCACTCCACTATCCATTAACACAAAGCTTCCACTTCACCCATTAACCCACCCCTTATCCATTAACTCAAAGCTTCTACTTCCACTCCTCCATCCATTAACACAAAGCTTCTACTTTCACTCCTCCATCCATTAACACAAAGCTTCTACTCCCACTTCACCCATTAACCCACCCCTTATCCATTAACACAAAGCTTCTACTTCCACTCCTCCATCCATTAACACAAAGCTTCTACTTCCACTTCACCAATTAACCCATCCCTTATCCATTAACACAAAGCTTCTACTTCCACTTCACCCATTAACCCACCCCTTATCCATTAACACAAAGCTTCTACTTCCACTCCTCCATCCATTAACACAAAGCTTCTACTTCCACTTCACCCATTAACCCACACCTTATCCATTAACACAAAGCTTCTACTTCCACTTCACCCATTAACCCACCCCTTATCCATTAACACAAAGCACGTACTTCTACTCCTCCATCCATTAACACAAAGCTTCTATTTCCACTTCACCCATTAACCTACCCCTTATCCATTAACACAAAGCATGTACTTTCCACTCCTCCATCCATGAACACAAAGCTTCTACTTCCACTTCACCCATTAACCCACCCCTTATCCATTAACACAAAGCTACTTCCACTCCTCCATCCATTAACACAAAGCTTCTATTTCCACTTCACCCATTAACCCACCCCTTATCCATTAACACAAAGCTTCTACTTCCACTCCTCCATCCATTAACACGAAGCTTCTACTTTCACTCCTCCATCCATTAACACAAATCTTCTACTCCCACTTCACCCATTAACCCACCCCTTATCCATTAACACAAATCTTCTACTCCCACTTCACCCATTAACCCACCCCTTATCCATTAACACAAAGCTTCTACTCCCACTTCACCCATTAACCCACCCCTTATCCATTAACACAAAGCTTCTACTCCCACTTCACCCATTAACCCACCCCTTATCCATTAACACAAAGCTTCGACTTCCACTCCTCCATCCATTAACACAAAGCTTCTATTTTCACTCCTCCATCCATTAACACAAAGCTTCTACTCCCACTTCACCCATTAACCCACCCCTTATCCATTAACACAAAGCTTCTACTCCCACTTCACCCATTAACCCACCCCTTATCCATTAACACAAAGCTTCGACTTCCACTCCTCCATCCATTAACACAAAGCTTCTACTCCCACTTCACCCATTAACCCACCCCTTATCCATTAACACAAAGCTTCTACTTCCACTTCACCCATTAACCCACCCCTTATCCATTAACACAAAGTTTCTACTTCCACTCCTCCATCCATTAACACAAAGCTTCTACTTCCACTTCACCCATTAACCCACCCCTTATCCATTAACACAAAGCTTCTACTTCCACTCCTCCATCCATTAACACAAAGCTTCTACTCCCATTTCACCCATTAACCCACCTCTTATCCATTAACACAAAGCTTCTACTTCCACTTCACCCATTAACCCACCCCTTATCCATTAACACAAAGCATGTACTTCTACTCCTCCATCCATTAACACAAAGCTTCTATTTCCACTTCACCCATTAACCAACCCTTATCCATTACCACAAAGCTTCTACTTCCACTCCTCCATCCATTAACACAAAGCTTCTACTTCCACTCCTCCATCCATTAACCCAAACTTCTACTTCCACTTCACCCATTAACCCATCCCTTATCCATTAACACAAAGTCTCCACATCCTCACATATTGACATAAACCATCAACCTCCATGTCCTCCCTCTATCCTCAAAATACGTCACCAACAAACAAACAAACAACTCATCCAAACCAACCAGCCGACCAACCAACCAACCAACCAATCAACCAACCAACCAGCCGACCAACCAACCAACCAACCAATCAACCAACCAACCAACCAACCAACTAATCAACCAACCAATCAACCACCCACCCACCCACCCACCCAACCAACCAACCAACCAAACAACCAACCAACCAACCAACCGACCGACCAACCGACCGACCGACCGACCGACCAACCAGCCAACCAACCAACCAAACAACCAACCAACCAAAACCCATCGTGGAATATTCCCGTGTCTCTAGGGACAAAGGATACGTACCTGCATTCAAAATTCTGGTCACTGTCTTGCTCTACTATGAGAGGATAGGTACCTACATACATTTCCCCTCACTGTCTTGTTCTACTATGAGAGGATAGGTACCTGTATACATTTCCCTCACTGTCTTGGCCTATAATGAGAGGATAGGTACCTGTACACATTTCCCTCACTGTCTTGTTCTACTATGAGAGGATAGGTACCTACATACATTTCCCTCACTGTCTTGTTCTACTTTGAGAGGACAGGTACCTACATACATTTCCCTCACTGTCTTGTTCTACTATGAGAGGACAGGTACCTGTATACATTTCCCTCACTGTCTGACTCTACTATGAGAGGATAGGTACCTGTATACATTTTCCCCCACTGTCTTGTTCTACTATGAGAGGATAGGTACCTGTATACATTTCCCTCACTGTCTTGTTCTACTATGAGAGGATAGGTACCTGTATACATTTCCCCTCACTGTCTGGTTCTACTATAAGAGGATAGGTACCTGTATACATTTCCCCTCATTGTCTTGTTCTACTATGAGAGGATAGGTACCTGTATACATTTCCCCCCACTGTGTTGTTCTACTATGAGAGGTTAGGTACCTGTACACATTTCCCTCACTGTCTTGTTCTACTTTGAGAGGACAGGTACCTACATACATTTCCCTCACTGTCTTGTTCTACTATGAGAGGACAGGTACCTGTATACATTTCCCTCACTGTCTGGCTCTACTATGAGAGGATAGGTACCTGTATACATTTCCCCCCATGTCTTGTTCTACTATGAGAGGATAGGTACCTGTATACATTTCCCTCACTGTCTTGTTCTACTATGAGAGGATAGGTACCTGTATACATTTCCCCTCACTGTCTGGTTCTACTATAAGAGGATAGGTACCTGTATACATTTCCCCTCACTGTCTTGTTCTACTATGAGAGGATAGGTACCTGTATACATTTCCCTCACTGTCTTGTTCTACTATGAGAGGTTAGGTACCTGTACACATTTCCCTCACTGTCTTGTTCTACTATGAGAGGATAGGTACCTGTATACATTTCCCCTCACTGTCTTGGCCTATAATGAGAGGACAGGTACCTGTATACATTTCCCCTCACTGTCTTGGCCTATAATGAGAGGATAGGTACCTGTATACACTTCCCTCACTGTGTTGTTCTACTATGAGAGGACAGGTACCTGCATACATTTCCCTCACTGTGTTGTTCTACTATGAGAGGATAGGTACCTGTATACATTTCCCCCCAATGTCTTGTTCTACATTGAGAGGATAGGTACCTGTATACATTTCCCTCACTGTCTTGGCTATAATGAGAGGATAGGTACCTGTATACATTTCCCTCACTGTCTTGGCCTATAATGAGAGGACAGGTACCTGTATACATTCCCTCACTGTCTTGTTCTACTATGAGAGGACAGGTACCTGTATTTATTTCCTCACTGTCTTGCTCTACTATGAGAGGATAGGTACCTGTATACATTTCCCTCATTGTCTGGCTCTACTATGAGAGGACAGGTACCTGTATACATTTCCCCTCACTGTCTGGCACTACTATGAGAGGATAGGTACCTGTATACATTTCCCCTCACTGTCTGGCACTACTATGAGAGGATAGGTACCTGTATACATTTCCCCTCACTGTCTTGTTCTACTATGAGAGGATAGGTACCTGTATACATTTCCCTCACTGCTTGTTCTACTATAAGAGGATAGGTATCTGTATACATTTCCCTCACTGTCTGGCTCTACTATGAGAGGATAGGTACCTGTATACATTTCCCCTCACTGTCTTGTTCTACTATGAGAGGATAGGTACCTGTATACATTTCCCCTCACTGTCTTGCTCTACTAGGGGCTCAAACTTGGAATGGGCCACATGCCCAGTGGCCTATTAGCTCAGTTGTCAGAGCGCCTTGCTTATGAACCAGGGATTGTGGGTTCAATCATCGAGCAAGGACACAGGGATTTTCATGCGGACTGGTCAGTTTCTTCCGACAGAGCCGTGTCCTCAAGATGTGACATCTCGAGCAACACTCAACTCTGGTCTTTTTGCTGTCCACCATAACCCTTTGACTCCCGTACCCTATCCGCCAGCTGCAACAAAAACTTAGCTCTTTGACTCCTTCACTGTCTCCACCAGTTCATTCATAATAAAGCAATTGATCCAGTACTATTACTTTGATCGAATTCATATAGTGAAGCCACATGGGCTTTGTTTGAGCTCCAATGGAGCCATCATCATCATCATCAGGTGCCCTGCCGCATGGCGTTGGCGACCATGGACTTTCAACCATCTCTGTCTCTCGTTGCCCCCAGTATCTCCTCCACCCTCCTCATCCCCAGCCACTCTGCAAGTCCGTCCAACATTCTCTCCTTGGGTCTACCTGGTGCTCTCTTTCCCTCCAGCTTTCCCGTTGTGACCAGGTGCTCCAAATCCCCCTTCCTCATAAAATGGCCTATAAATGTTGCTTGTCTTTTCCTAATCTTCCTTATGAGTGATCTACTTGTGTCTGCCTC
>CM060306.1:123606457-123626457 GCA_030674185.1 Monoplex corrugatus | reverse complement strand
GCCGTTCCATCTGTCTCTATCTCTCGTTGCCCCTAGCATCTCCCCCACCCTCCTCGTCCCCAGCCACTCTGCAAGTCCGTCAAACATTTTCTCCCTGGGTCTACCCGGTGCTCTCTTTCCCTCCAGCTTTCCCGTTGTGACCAGGTGCTCCAAATCCCCCTTCCTCATAAAAAGGCCTATAAATGTTGCCTGTCTTTTCCTAATCTTCCTTATGAATAATCTACTTGTGTCTGCCTCCATCAAGACTCTCGTTTATTTTCTTTGCTGTCCATGGAACTCTCAACGTTCTTCTTAGAAACCACATCTCGGCTGCCTCAATCTTGTTCTGGTTTTGCTTGTTGACTGTCCACGCCTCACAACCGTACAACAGTATTGGTTCTATATAACATTCAAGAACTCTTTTCCTGATGTTAATTGATAGGCATTTGTTGGTAAGAATGCTTTTCATCTTCTTGAATGCTGTTTTGGCTTGACCAATTCTGCTGGCTATTCTGATGTGCATCTGCCGTCTGGTGAAATGATCGTTTCCAGGTATATAAACTTATCAACCTGTCTCCAGGTTGTGCCGTTTGCTGTTATTTTGCATGAGGGGATTTCATGTTTTTTACTGATCACCATGACTTCAGTCTTCCTGCTGTTTAGTTCCAAGCTCTTACCTTTGCTTTCTATTTCTAGTATATTCACAAGGTTTTGTAGGTCCCTTTCATTTTCTGCAATTACCACGGTGTCATCTGCGTACCGAATGTTGTTTATCATTTTTCCTCCAACCTTTAATCCAGGGTCTTCCTCTAGGTTTCTCATGATATTTTCGCTGTAAAGTGAAAACAGATCTGTGACAAAACACAACCCTGTCTGATTCCTTTTTGATGTTTTGGAAAGAACTTATGTCGTTTGCTATTCTCATTGCAGCTGTTTGTTCCCAATACATATTTCTGATTATTCGTAGATCTTTTCCATCAATGTTGAGTCTTTCTAGTTGGTTGATCAATTCTTCATGTCTTACCCGATCAAAAGCCTTGGTATAATCAACAAAGCATAAATATAAATCCTTATTCATCTCGATTGACCTCTCTATGATAGTTCTTAGGATGTATATGACATTAATAGTTCCTTTCCCCTCGACAAATCCACACTGTTCTATTCCTTGTCCTCATCATGATTATTCATGATAGGATTTTTGTTACATGACTCATCAAACTGATTGTGCTATGGAGTTCGCATTCTATAGCCCCTGTCTTCTTTGGAAGTGCAATGAAAATTGATTTTGACATATCTTTGGGGATTTTACTAGTGTCGTATACACACACACACACACACACACACACAACACACAAAACATATATATATATATATATATATATATATATATATATATATAATATATATATATATATATATTCATTCATGTATTTGATTCCCCCTGCCCGCTCCCTTTCTTCTATGTGCTGGTCCATTCACCTGTATGTGTTTGATAAAGTCTTACGTATTGTCTCTTAGTATTGATAATTGGGTACATGCATCAAACTTGCATTTTTGGCTCTAGGGATGTGAGATTTACGGAAGCAATTTTAGGTAATTTAGGCCCGTTTTTATAGTGCATTAGTGTCCATAGTTATGTTTAAATTTGTATTGAGGTATGTTTGTTAAATCTCCTGTGTGACAAACTGGATGGAGTGGTCAACGCCAGGGGCATGTTCTTCCATTATGTGCGCGAATGCATTGATATGTATACTTCATTTTCTTTTCCTTTTTTTTTTCCCTGTTGAAGTGTTGTGTGTGTATTGAAATGGTTATAGCCCTGATATGGCTCCACGCAGTCGGCTGGGCTTTAAACGAAAATAACACAATAACAATGTATGCATTAAGTGCATGTGCCTGTGTGTCAGATAACGTATGTGGCCAACACGTCTGTGTTTGTGGGTGCCTGTGTCCGTGATCGTGTATAGGCTTGGTATCAGTGACAGTATGACTGGATTGGAGGTTTACAAAGTGTCAAAAGGAAGCGGTTAGAGCGAACACCGTTTGCGAGACGAAGCGTTTCATTTTGCTCAAAATCACCGTGGTTCGTGTATTGGGACGGGACGTACAAAACATAAACATTAATAAAGGAATATTAACCCTT
The DNA here is from genome assembly GCA_030674185.1 of Monoplex corrugatus. NCBI lineage: Eukaryota > Metazoa > Mollusca > Gastropoda > Littorinimorpha > Ranellidae > Monoplex > Monoplex corrugatus. The sequence continues at coordinate 123,624,335 of CM060306.1, read as the reverse complement.
TGATTCCTGCACTCACGTCTAATCGACTGCAAAAACGTAATCCTTTGGCTCCCTCACCCTATCCACCGACTGCAAAAACTTAATCCTTTGGCTCCCTCACCCTATCCACCGACTGCAAAAACTTGACCCTTTGGACGTGACCAGAGCAGAACCAGATTTGATGATGTGATCAGCTCGCTTAACTGTACAACAACATAGTGGGATGTGATCAGCTCGCTTAACTGTACAACAACATAGTGGGATGTGATCAGCTCGCTTAACTGTACAACAACATAGTGGGATGTGATCAGCTCACCTAACTGTACAACAACATAGTTGGATGTGATCAGCTCACTTAACTGTACAACAACATAGTGGGATGTGATCAGCTCACCTAACTGTACAACAACATAGTGGGATGTGATCAGCTCACCTAACTGTACAACAACATAGTGGGATGTGATCAGCTCACCTAACTGTACAACATAGTGGGATGTGATCAGCTCACTTAACTGTACAACATAGTGGGATGTGATCAGCTCGCTTAACTGTACAACAACATAGTGGAATGTGATCAGCTCACTTAACTGTACAACAACATAGTGGGATGTGATCAGCTCACTTAACTGTACAACAACATAGTGGGATGTGATCAGCTCACCTAACTGTACAACAACATAGTGGGATGTGATCAGCTCACCTAACTGTACAACAACATAGTGGGATGTGATCAGCTCGCTTAACTGTAGAACAACATAGTGGGATGTGATCAGCTCGCTTAACTGTACAACAACATAGTGGAATGTGATCAGCTCACCTAACTGTACAACAACATAGTGGGATGTGATCAGCTCACCTAACTGTACAACAACATAGTGGATGTGATCAGCTCGCTTAACTGTAGAACAACATAGTGGGAAAGTGATCAGCTCACTTAACTGTACAACAACATAGTGGAATGTGATCAGCTCGCTAACTGTAGAAACATAGTGGGATGTGATCGCTCACTTAACTGTACAACAACATAGTGGAATGTGATCAGTCACTTAACTGTACAACACATAGTGGAATTGATCAGCTCGCTTAACTGTACAACAACAGTGGAATGTGATCAGCTCGCTAATGAGAACAACATAGTGGATGTGATCAGCTCGCTTAACAGCTCGCTTCTCTGTGCTCCACTTTTAAAGACCGACTGTATAATGCAAAAGTGAGTCCGATGAATTTGGACGATAGCGCTGGCAAGAATGATTTATATAGTAATATGATAACAATAATAATGATAATATGATAACAATACTACTAGTACTACTACTTAATAATAACAAAAACATAACAACAATAATGATGATGATAATATAATAACAATAACACCCACAACAATAATAGTAGTAATAATAATAATAATAATGATGATATGATGATGATTGCAACTAAAACAACAATACCCCTGTACTACTGCTACTATTATATACTACTGATGACATGATGTGATGATGATGATGATGGTGGTGGTGATAGTAGTAATGATGATGATGATGGCGACGACGACGACGATGATGAAATAATAATAAACAACAATAATAATGATAATAATGATGATGATGACATTGTGGACAGACACTTGCGCCAACTACCAGGACAAAGCAGGGATGAGCACACCGAGTCATCAGGTTGTGAGGACGAGGTGCTGTGATAGTCACTTCAATGCACAGAACAACGTCATCAGCAGCAAAGGATTGTGGTATCCGATGACGTAGCCAGTGAGAACGTCAACACCACTCAGCACTCCAACTCCAGGTCGAGGGCCCAGGCAAAGGTCAGGGATAATAATAATAATGATAATAATAATAAATCATGTTTGACAATTATTATTGTTATTGTAGTTATCATCGTCATCGTCGTTGTCATCATAGTCGTCGTCGTCATCATCATCATCATCATCAACATCACTATTATTATCATATAATTATTACTGTTCTTGTTTTTCTTGTTCTTCTTCCTCTTCCTATCATCATCATCATCATAGTTATTATTATTATTATCATCATCATTATTATTATTATCATCATGATCGTCGTCGTCATCATCATCAATTTGTTATATTATTATTATTATTATTATTATCATTATTATTATTATTATTAATAGTAATAGTAGTAGTAGTTTATCAATATTATCATTATTACTATTGGTATTATTATTAGTATTATTATTGTTATATCCTCCTCCTCCTCGTCTCGTCATCTTCATTAATATTATTAGTGTTTAAAGCTGAGTTGATTGCTCAGAGGTGCATTAGGACTATGACCATCTCAGACATAACACCCACATCTGAGCACATCAATGACTCTGGAAGAAACACATTCTGGCAAAAAAAAAAAAAAAAAAAAAAAAAAAAAAAAGTACACGTATCATTACATTCACGTAAGTAATCAAGGGATGTGCCCCCAGCAATGGCCGTTGTGCTGAATGTTATCACGAGGGGGGATTAAACAAAACAAACCTGAACACAAATGCATAAACATTACTGATACAAACGCACAGACATAAATAAGAACACAATCACATACATAAAAACTAGCTCATACAGTATCTAAAATTTCACATTTCCTAAGACCTAAAAATGAATTTGATACATATATCAGTGTGAGATGTTACCGTTATCAGATCCAAATGTTTTACTGTTATCAGTGTCAGATGTTACTGTTATCAGTGTCAGTATGTTTATCATGTTATTCAGTGTCAAATGTTACCGTTATCAGAGTCAAATGTTACGTTATCAGTGTCAGATGTTACTGTTATCAGTGTCAGATGTTACTGTTATCAGTGTCAGATGTTACTGTTATCAGTGTCAGATGTTACTGTTATCAGTGTCAATGTTACCGTTATCAGTGTCAGATGTTACTGTTATCAGTGTCAGATGTTACTGTTATCAGTGTCAAATGTTACCGTTATCAGATCCAAATGTTACTGTTATCAGTGTCAGATGTTACTGTTATCAGTGTCAGATGTTACTGTTATCAATCTGTGTGTCTATCTATCCATCCATCCATCCATTCTTCAATCCTTCACCCTTCCATCACATCTATCTATCTATCTATCCATTCTTCCACCCTTCCATCCATCTATCTATATCCATCCATCCATCCATCCATCCATCTATCTATCTATCGATCTCTATCCATCCATCCATCCATCTAGCCATGTATGTATGCATGTATGTATGTATCTGTTTGTCTGTCTGTTGTTTGTCTGTCTGTCTCTCTCCCTACACACGTATAAATGTAGACATAGGTATAGTACCCATCCATAACCCTTGGGAATAACAACTGATGTGCTGTGCTGTGTTGTGCTGTCACCGGCAGATGTCTGAAGCAGAACAAGAACGCCTGGAACGTCAGCGCTTCAACAAGAGGAAGTGGGCCCAGAAGGAACGGGCCAGGAGCAAGGCGTTGATGGACACCCTTAAACTGGTCAGTCCTGGGGCCTCTGGACACATGTCACGGGGGTTCTTTTCAATCATTTGTCTGTTTATGTCATATTTCATCATCATCATCGCCGTCGTCATCATCGTCGTCGTCATCATCATCATCGTCGTCGTCATCATCGTCGTCGTCGTTGTTGTTGTTATTGATGTTTCTGTTATTATTATTGTTATTATTACTATTATCATTATTATTATCATTATCATTAGTAGTAGTAGTAGTGGTGGTAGTATATTGTTGTTGATATTTATCATCATCATCCTTATCATCTGTTTGTTTATATAATTTTATTTATTTATTTATTTATTTATTCATTATTATTTATCCATTTATTTATTCGTTTATTTATTTATTTATTTATTCATTTATGGGCGTTCCGGAGCAATGTTTCCTCGGATGCGTGTACGCGCATTGTTTTGCTCACTGTGTGCAGTTTTTATGTCGCTGTACAGTCTGCAGACTCTGTCCTTGGTGAGTGTGCCTGGGGGGGGGGGGGGGGGGGGGTTGTCATGTTGCCACAAGCCACGAAAGACTCTGTGGCGATCTGGATCTTGAACGCGCGTTTTTGAAGCTCTGCGTGCATGTGCACTCTAAAGAGGGTTGAGGCACTCAGCAGGTCTGCGCATGCCGTTGACAAGAGAGATGAATATTAACCTTTTGACTCCCTCACCCTATCCACTAGAATCCTGCATCGTCATCAGTGATCATCATCATCATGTGCCCTGCCGCATGGCGTTGGCGATCATGGCCTTCCATCTGTTTCTATCCCTTGTCGCTGCAAGTACATCTTCCACCCTCTCTGTCCTCAGCCACCCTGCGAGTCCGTCCAGTATCTTCTCCCTGGGTCTACCTGGTGTTCTGTTTCCCTCCAGTTTTCCACTTGTGACCAGGTTCTCTAATTCCCCTTTCCTCATAAAATGTTCTACAAATGTTGCCTGTCTTTTCCGGAATCTTCCTTATGAATGATCTTCTTGTATCTGCCTCCATAAAGACTGTCTCGTTCGTTTTCTTTGCTGTCCTTGGAAATCTCAACATTCTTCTTAGAAACCACATTTCGGCTGCCTCAATCTTGTGATATCAATGCAAAAATCTCACCTTTTGTCTCCCTCACCCAATCCACCAGCTTCCTGCAGGAGAGGGAGACAAAGGGTTAAGTTTTTGCAGCTAGTGGATAGGGTTCGGGAATCAAAGGGTTAATGTGATTGATTTGACTGTTCATGACATATGATGGGCTGGTTTTCTCTCTGATCTGTCTGTGTGTTCTGTTTATTTTATACATTGTTGACTGTGATTACGCATCATGCATGTATGCAAGTCATTTGTTGAAGACGTGAATGGCTTGCGTGTGTTTTAAATGTTTCATGCAGTTGATTCAACTTTGATGATGGTTATTATGGTCATTTGTATTTTGGATAGGCAAAACAATAATGAAAAGAAGTTTGAGAAACAACAACAACAACAACGACGACAACAACAACAACAACAACAATAACAACAGCAGTAACAACAAAACAACAACAACGATGATGGCGACAACATTAAAAACAATAACAACAGCAGCAGCAGCAGCAACAGCAACAACAACAACAGCAGCAACAACCAACAACAAACAAACAACATTCCCTTCATGGTCACGAGGCCAGGTCATTTTCATTTTGACTGTTTCAGACTAACGGAAACCACCACTAACAACAACAAGAACAACAACAACAACAACAAAAAGAACAACAACAACCAACAACAACTAACAACAATCCCTTCATAGTCAAGAGATCAGAAGGTCATTTTCATGTTGGCTTTTTCAGACCAACGGAAATCGACAACAACAACAACAACACCAACCAACAACAACAAACAACATTTCCTTCATAGTCTTGAGGCCAGAAGGTCATTTTCATGTTGGCTGTTTCAGGCCAACGGAAACCGAACAACAACAACAACAACAACAACAACAGCAGCAGCAGCAGCAGCAAACAGCATTCCCTTAATGGTCACGAGGCCAGAATGTCACTGTCATTTTTAGTGTTTCAGACCAACGGAAACCACCACCACCACCGCCAATAACAACAACAACAGCAGCAACAACAAACAACATTCCCTTAATGGTCACATGGCCAGAAGGTCATTTCCATGTTGACTGTTTCAGACCAACGGAAATCAACACCATCAACAACAACACCACCAACAGCAACTACAACAACAACAAAAACAAACAAACAAACGACATTCCCTTCATGGTCACATGGCCAGAATATCATTTTCATGTTGACTGTTTCAGAAAAACGGAAATCTGGAGTTCGAAAACCAGAAGCTGAGGGGTGAAGTGGACGAACTCATGCAGAAATCGCTGGACATGAGAAGTGCTCTGCTCGACCACCAGTGCCAGAAAAAGGCTGCCACGAGCCGTATGATGAACCTCATCCGCCTGCCCCCCACTCACACACGGACACAGACCGAACAAGGCGTGGAGGATGTCATGGAGGTGGACAAAGATGGCGACGCTTACTCCTCCTTTGCTCGGCTGAGCTCCGGCCAGCTTCACCATCGTCTCAAAGATGACGGGAAGAAGGACAACATCAGACACAGTGCCACGACTAACCGTCTACCGTCTGCCGGCACCAGATGCCTTGTGGTCAAGACACATCTTGTTGACCAGCTCGTGAAGGGTAGTGGGCAGGGAGGGCAGCAGACACACAGTGTCCAAATAGTGCCAGGTTCTCACAGACTGACCAGCACATCACCTAAACCAGGTACAAGGATAGTTCAGCAAAGCGACTCACAACCACACACGTCAAACAAAACATATACACAAATAAAAGTGGAGAGTCGCACGGATGTGGTGGAGCTTCTACCGCCCGCCTCGTCCACGTTGGTCGTTGATGATGTTGATAACGATGATGATAGTAATCGTGGTGGTCAGACGCTGACGTCTGGAGGTTTCAGTCTGAGTGATATGACCGACAGCAACAGGACTTTCCTACAGATGTTGGAGGACGATCAGGAAGACGTGGAGATAAAGGACATGCATGTTCGACCAAAGACACAGGCTGTGCAGATCACTGGGGAGCGTAGTGAGAGTAGACAGCGTCTGCCAAACAGTGGACTTGCTGCAGGTAGGACAGCAGCTGGTGCGACACAAATCAGTGAATCCCGTGTGGAGATGGTGACCCAGTCAGCCACGTTCAAACAGGACGTGACCAGAGCAGAACCAGATTTGATGATGGTGTCCCCACCGCCAGTGATCAGACAAAGCGTGGCAAGATCAGTGTCAGACTCGCAGAACAGATCCAAGGCGAGCCCAGAGTCACCCGCGGCAGTTGTGGCGTCATCGACTTCCAACTCACACAAAGTCACTGTGTGGCAGCGTGTATTTAACATCACCCCGCCTGACCGCAACACACCTGACAGTGACAGACAGCTGGAATCGGTCCACACGCCTGCGTCAGAGGTCCCACGGGTGATGGACGTAACTGTACCCAAGTCGGCGAAGCAGATGACTAGAAAGAGCGTCCTGATGGACAGGTGGTTTGCCCAGGAGCAGACAAAAAAGAAACAAGTGGTCCCCCAGAAAACAGACAACAACACGAGACAGACGAATGTCAATCCATGGGCAGTGGTCGAGTCATTAAAAAGGCAGCAGAACTCCGTGTTCAGGAGCTCCTCTGACTCTGTAGCTCTGGACCTCAGCAAGACGTCAGCTCGTGTCAGGGGATACCCCAGGACTCCTGTCAGCACTAACATCGCCGTGTCCAAGCCTCAAGACATGACATTTCTACCGCCCTCTACAGCTACGAGGGGATCAGACAGGAAAGTGCTAGTCAACGGCACGCCAGAAATCAGCGTAAAAGCAAGCGTAAGTTCCCTAGCGGGCTACCAACAGTCCTTAACAACGTCACAAGCTGACGTCAGATCTGCCCTGGAGGCAGCATCAGACGTGTGTGCTATGGACACTGAGACGGACACCGCCACCACGGCCATTGTCTTTTTCGATGGACACTCACTGACACGGCGACATTCCTGGCCCAGACACGTGGCGGGTGGTAACGGGGGTGCAGAAAACTGCCGTGAACGTTGTCCCTCTCTCCCCTCATCATTCTCTGACGTCCCCTTCATGACAGCAGAGGGCTCTGATCAGGCCTACGTCTACCCTGAAGAGCTCTCAAGCGATGATGTGATGATGGAACGTAACGGAACTGACTACGTTACTACTTTTTCGAACGACGCTACACTGCAAGCGATAGAGCCAATGAGGTTTACAGCAGAGACGTTCAGAGCACAGACAGCAGAGCCGAACGTGCGTGTGGGAAACACCGTTCTAGCCACTGACGTCGGAATGACGCCGAGGAAACCGTCATCACACTTCAGTTTAGACTACAGACCGTCCACTCCGTCCAGCCCCTACTCACCACCTCCCAGCTACTTGTTCGGGAACAGCGTGATGACAGTGAGCGTAGACAGGCAGGACAGACAGGCCATGCACGTGAAGTACGATGGTCGGGTGAAAGAGGAGACGGAAGGGGGTCGGGTGAAGGTGGAGAGGGTACCTGACGCCGACATCACCTGGCAGGTTGTGTGCGAGATTCCGCGGCTCTCTGGCCAGACAGAACCCATCTACTACTGACAGTCTACCCGCCACCTGTATGGTCTTTTCACCTTGTGACCTTTTGACTGTTGGCCTTGTGACCTTTCACCTTCGACCTTTGACATCACCTTCCATGAACCAGAAAAACACGAAAATACAATCAGAACGCTATTTAATGCAACAAGAGAAGACATTAAATACGCGTTCTGATTGTATTTTCGTGTTTTTCTGATTCCTGTTTGCTTGAATGCGGGCAGTCGCACTTGTTTTGGATCACCTTCCATGTTACAAAACTTCAACCCTTTGACTCCCGCACCCTATCAACCAACTGTAAGAGAACTTAACCCTTTGACTCCCTCACTCTATCTACATGGTTTCTGTAGAAAGCTGGTGGTTATGTTGACGGAATCAAAGGATTAAGTTTTTGCTTTGCTTCCGTGGCTGACAATGCAGGATACTGATGGACAGGGTGCAGGAGTCAAAGGGTTAATATTATATATTTTTTAAAATTTTATTTTGTGGTCTCTTACCTTGAAGCCTTTCATCATTTAACCTTTCACCATGTAACCTTTCGCCCTTTTGACTTTTGACCTTTTAATTTTTGACTTTTCTCATAGTAGCTATTCATTCGTAATACTTCATTTCATAGCGTTTTTACCTTTTAGCTTTTCAGGATATAGGTCGTCACCTTGTAATCTTTCACTTTATGACCATTCGCCTTGTAGGCATTCATCTTGTAACCTCTGACCTTGCAGCTTTCGCTTCGTTGTGACAATTCCTCGTCTAACACTGTGCAAAAAATAGTTAAGGATGACTATAATTAGTTGCTGTGCTTGTCCCAGAAATGGCGCTGTGTTGCAACATGTTCGCACTGATTGCGAGTGTAAGAGTTGTGTCTTGTTAAATGTTACAGAAAAATAATAATACGCGGGAGAATAACACGTCTATTATTTCAATATGCGCTTGCAGTGTTATTCTGTTGTGTAACTTAAATTCTCTCTTCTCTCTCTCAAAGAATTTGTCTCTGTTTTGCTCTCTCTTTCTCTGTCTTTCTCTCTCCCTGTCTTTCTTTCTTTATTTCTTTCTCTCTGTCTGTCTGTTTCGCTCTCTCTCTCTCTCTTTCTCTCTCCCTGTCTTTCTTTATTTCTTTCTCTCTGTGTCTGTTTCGCTCTCTCTCTCTCTCTTTCCCTGTCTTTCTTTCTCTCTCTCTCCCTCTGTCTGTCTATCTCTGTCTCTTTGTCTATCTCTCTTTCTTTGCCCTGTCTCCTTCTCTCTCTCTCTCTTTCTCTCCTCTATTTCTGTCTTTGTCTGGCCGGCTGGCTATATCTGTCTGTCTCTTTTTTTCTCTGCTTTCTTTCTGTCTCTTTCTCCCTCTATTTCTCCCTCTCTTTGTCTTGTCTCTGTTTGTCTGTCTCCGTCTCTCTTTTCCCTCTCTGTCCCCTCCCTTCCTCTGTCTCTCTTCATGCCTGTGGTTGTGGTTGTACTGTGTGTGCTGTTGTTCTGACGTCTGAATTGTTTGCACTTGTGCTGTAGCCGTCTGATGATTTATGGAAAGTCTGAATTGTAGTCAGTCACAAAATCGTGAACATGCATTCACGCTTGTCTTCACACTTACACACACACACACGTGTGTGTATGTGTATGTGTATGTGTGTGTGTGTGTGCGTGTGTGTGTGTGTGTGTGTGTGTGTGTGTGTGTGTGTGTGTGGTGTGTTCCTGCACACTAAATATACCATCACATAGCAGCAATGTTTTGTGTGTGTGTGTGTGTTTACCTCTTTCAAGACTGTCTGGCTTGTTTTCTTTGCTGTCTTATCATACACCTAATGAAATCCCAAAAAGAAAGAATTGCAAGTAAAATCCCAGTTTCACCCAGGGAGACCTTGACCATCTTTTTCAAGTTGTCTCCGTATGTAAGAAAGGGTCACATTAGTTAGGTAATAGGTATAAAAGAAATATCCACTTTTTTTAAATATTTTTTTTTAGATCAGTGATCACTACTAAAATGTATCTACTTCCCTTAGAAGTGCGTGCTCTGGCCCTGAATCTCCGTGTGGCACTATGCCTATGGGCGTGTGAAACTAGTTCTATACTTAATTAGGCTATAAACTCCACAGAGCAGAAAATAGCACTTACTGGTAAGTTAGGGAGTTCTGCCCAGGCTCTCTGGCCGCTGTCCCGTTTGCTGAAGGGGTGCCGGTCTGCTCAGGGAAGGACCGAAGCACCCCGTATGGCCAGTTCGGCGAGTTGCACCGATATCAATATGGCGGATAACAGCTCTGAGTGGGCCTACTGCGAGGATTCAACGTATCTCGAACCAGCAACAACCCGTTGTGAAGCTACGGTTCGCCTGACGAATGTTAGTTTAGGACACTTGATCCTGAGATAAAGTCGTCAGGGGACACGGACGTCACTCACAGTAGGTCAGACAGATCTGCTAGAGATTTCTACGGTTAATCGTTCTCTTTGGCGCCGCTGGCTGTTCTGCGACTGAGCTTTCTGCACAGGACGTGACGTCACCTGAGTGAACACAGTGGGGTCACTTCCGGGCCAGTCTCGTCTGCTAGACTTTGCCATTACAACACTACTTACCATCTTGTATTCAGGTTTGTTTTTAGAAATCCTCTGGTGATAAATTTGACGAAATGGTCAATGCCAAGGGGCTTATCCTTAGATTATGTGGGCGCATGCTTTGATATGTGTACATCATTTTTTATTCAGCTTTTTTTTTTTTTTACTCCAGATGTTGTGTACGTTTTGAAATGGTTATAAATCTGATGTGGGTTTGTACAGCCGCCTGGGCTTTAAACAGTAAGAATAAGAATATGATTAGTTAGTTAGAGCAGCGTGCAGATAACCAGAGAACGCATAGGTCGCAGGTTTGGCTTTCAGGTGGGTCACAGACATTTTCTTTTTTTTTTTTTTCTTTCTTTCTTTTTCTTTCTTATTTGCCTTCTTCTCTTCCTCCTCCTACTTCGTCTTGTTCTTCTTGTTCTTCTCCTTTCTTCTTCTTCTTTTCTTTTTCTTCTTCTTCTTCTCCTCCTCCTCATCCTCGTCCTCCTTCTTCCTCTCTTCACTTTCTTCTTCTTCTGCTTCTTCGTCTCCTCCTCCTCCTCCTCCTCCTTCTTCTTCTTCTTTTCTTCTTCTTCTTCTTTTCTCTTCTTCTTTTCTCCTTCTTCTTCTTCTCCTCCTCCTCCTTCTTTCCTCCTCCTCCTTCTCCTCCTCCTCCTTCTCCTCCTCTCCTCCTCTCTTCTCTCTCTCCTTCCTCCTTTTTCCCTTCTTCTCTTTCCTTCATCCCCCTCCTCCTTCTCCTCCTCATCCTTCTTCTCACTTCTCTCCTCCTTCTCCTCCTCCTCCTCCTTCTCCTCCTCCTCCTCCTTCTCCTCCTCCTCCTTCTCCTCCTCCTCCTTCTCCTCCTCCTCCTCCTTCTCCTCCTTCTTCTCCTCCTCCTCCTCCTTCTTCTCCTCCTCCTCCTTCTCCTCCTCCTCCTTCTTCTCCTCCTCCTCCTTCTCCTCCTCCTCCTTCTCCTCCTCATCCTTCTCCTCCTCCTTCTCCTCCTCCTCCTTCTCCTCCTCATCCTTCTCCTCCTCCTCCTTCTTCTCCTCCTCCTTCTTCTCCTCCTCCTCCTTCTCCTCCTCCTCCTTCTCCTCCTCCTCCTTCTTCTCCTCCTCCTCCTTCTTCTGTCATATGGGCTGGCTAGTTCTTTTGATAGAGCCGTGGAATTGAGATCTGACATCACGAGTTGAATCCCACCCCACAATTTTAAAAACTGCACATCTTTATCAATTAAATTCTCTATGTTTCTGTCTCCCTCTCTGTATCTCTTGTCTCCGTCTCTCTCGCTCTGTTTCTCTCTGTCTCTCTCTTTCTCTGTTTCTCTCTCTCTCTCTGTCTCTCTCATTCTCTCTCTCTCTTTCTTTCTCTCTCTTTCTCTGTTTCTCTCTCTCTCTGTCTCTCTCATTCTCTCTCTCTCTTTCTTTCTCTCTCTCTCTTTCTCTGTTTCTCTCTCTCTCTCTGTCTCTCTCTCTCTTTCTTTCTCTCTCTCTCTTCTCTGTTTCTCCTCTCTCTGTCTCTCTCATTCTCTCTCTCTTTTTCTTTCTCTCTCTTTCTCTGTTTCTCTCTCTCTCTGTCTCTCTCATTCTCTCTCTCTTCTTTCTTCTCTCTCTCTCTTCTCTGTTTCTCTCTCTCTCTTCTGTCTCTCTCTCTTGTTTCTTCTCTCTCTCTCTTTCTCTGTTTCTCTCTCTCTCTGTCTCTCTCATCTCTCTCCTTCTTTCTTTCTCTCTCTCTTTCTCTGTCTCTCTCTTTCTCTGTTTCTTACTCTCTTTGCTTCTCTGTCTCTCTGTCTCTGTCTCTGTCTCTCTCTCCTCGCTCCGTGTCTCTGTCAGCGTCAACAGCATCATTGATGTTAGTAAACATTATCTTTAGTTATCTATTTACTTATTCATTAATTTACCTACTTGCTCATCTGTCTTCTATCTATCTATCTGTCTTCTATCTATCTATCTATCTATCTATCTGTCTGTCTGTCTGTCTGTCTGTCTGTCTATCTATTTCTGTCTGTCTGTCTGTCTGTCTATCTATCTATCTATCTGTCTGTTGCCTGTCTGTCTATCTATTTTTAAGTGCTGACTGTGTACGTTCTTGATATCATTGTAATGTTATCTTAATTTTAGTATTCAACGTGTATCTTTCCTTGAGCTGTACTTGTTGCTGTAAACAAATGTTATGTGTATAGAATAGCAACGGCAAGTTTGAAAAATGGCCTCTAGCCAATAGCTTTTACCGTTGGAAAATAAGTATCATTGTCATTGTCATTGTCTCTCGTCTGTCTGTCTGTCTCTCTCTCTGTCTCTCTCTCTCTGTTTCTTTTTCTCCGTCTGTATGTCTGGTCTCCGTATCTGTTGTTTATCTATTGTCTGTCTCTCTCTCCACTTACTCTTTTTTTTTCTTTTTTTTTAAGAGAGAACCAATGAATGTGTATCAAGTCTGAAATGTGCTTGTGTCATTTTTTGGATGTCCTGGCAGCGTAGCAATTTGTTGACAGCAAAGGTTGATGGATTGTTTATTGTCCAAAGTGATTGTATTTCAATGTATACATATATATATATATATATAGATGTATATAAATGAAGTAAAATTCTGGGTTTATTGATGAAAGAAATGCTTAAGTGTCTTTGTTTTGCATGGCATGGATGACTGTGTAGTGCGTGCGTGCGCATGTATGTGTGTGTATGTGTTTGTGTGTGTGTATGTGTGTGTGTGTGTGTATGTTTGTGTGTGTGTGTGTTTGTTTATGTGTGTGTGTGTTTGTGTGTATGGGTATAGTGTATGTGTATTATATGTATGTATGCATGTATATATGAATGTATGTATGAATTATATGTGTATGTGTATTATGACATTATATGTATTATGTATAACATTATATATGTATGTTGTTGTAAATGGTTGTATGTATGTGTGCGTGTATATGTATGTGTGTGGCAGAGACCACACACAAAACGTCTATAGCTTTAACTTGTTTTTCATATCTTGTGTGCTCAGAACTACAGCTCTGTGTGCACAGCAATCTTTGTGGAGAGTCTGATGCCATGGTCTGGCCACAACCTCTTAGTGAACTTTCCAAACACAGAACTTGCCTTGGAGACGCGCAGCGCCACCTTAGCATCAAGAGATCAATTTCTGTTCTGTTTTCTGTTCAAGTAGCAGAATACGTCTAAAGTCTTGATCTCCCGGTCATTGATGACAATCGGTGGTGGGGAAATCGCCAAAAACAATGAGATGATGCTGGCTGAAACATAACCTTTGCCTATCCAAGGCTGACTGTTAGGACCGAAGCATTTTCAGGCCGCAGCAAACTGGTCAGTGATGTGGTGGGTGTTTTTTGTGCGAGTGTACGGCTAGCACATGGTCATTTACGAAGAGTAAGTTCTGCAGGGTCTGGCCCCCAGACGTGAGGCATGCAGGCCCACCGGCGTGTGGACACGCCCTGGATGCCCACGAACCAGATCCCCAAGCTATGGGTAAATAGCTCCACTGCCTTATGGACATCTCGGGAGAGAGTAAGGCTAAGGGAGTTAACCCCGAAAAAAAACGATGGAAGGCAAGGGGAAACCACCATCGTAGTTTTCCCCAGGAAAACCATGGAAAAAAGAAAGATCACTCGTAAGGAAGATCAGGAAAAGACAAGCAACATTTATAGGCCATTTGATGAGGAAGGGGGATTTGGAGCACCTGGTCACAACGGGAAAGCTGGAGGGAAAGAGAGCACCAGGTAGACCCAGGGAGAGAATGCTGGACGGACTTGCAGAGTGGCTGGGGATGAGGAGGGTGGGGGAGATGCTAGGGGCAACGAGAGATAAGATGGTTGGAAGTCCATGGTCGCCAACGCCATGCGGCAGGGCACCTGATGATGATGATGATGAAGTTCCGCAGGACGGCTTTGACCACTTCAGTCTTGGCTTGGAGACGCTGCAGGTTGAAGAGTTGTCCATTCTAAGTGAAACTGGATGTACACTTCCCTGTCAAAGTATCTCAGTGCATCCAGCAGCATTGCTGAAAAGAAAAATGGAGAAGAACGTAGGCGCTGGAACGTATCCTTGTTTCGCCCCGTTTTTGCACTGGAAAAGGCTCGGATGCCTTCCCATTCTCTTGCACCGTGGCCAGCATGCAATTGTGTAAGGCAGTTTCTGACGGCAACCAAACTTTCATAGTCATAGTATCTCCCAAACAGTCTTTTGGTTAACAGAATCAAATGCTTTGGTCAAATTTACGAACACAATGTGAAGCTCCTTATTTGATTCATGACTCTCCTCTTGCAGCTGTCCTACGGCATACTCCATGCCACTCATGCCTCTTCCACCACTAAAGCACACTGAGAACCAGGAATGATAGTTCTGCTATATGGGTGATGACTGTTAAGAATAATTCTGTTAAGGATCTTCCTTGCAATACACAGGAGAGACATTCCACGATAATTATTGTGTAAGCTTTCATCACCCTGTCATAAGTGTTGTATCTTACGGAACAGTTATTCTATGTCGTTTCTGACCTAGGAATTTATCTTCAAGCTAGTTCAAAAGATGGTAAAGGAAGATATGGTGTCCAGATGCTTCCGACACACACACACACACACACACACACACACACACACACACACACACACACACACACACACACACACATATGCACAGAAAGAGAGAGAGAGGGAGGGAAGGAGAGAGGACAGAGACAGTGCCAGAGACAGAGATAGACAAACTAACAGAAACAGACGGACAGTTTGAGACAAAAACAGGGACATAAACAGACAGACAGATAGATAGATAGACAGACAGTAGACAGACAGACAGACAGAGAGGACAGAAAGACATATGCAGAGGCAGAAACAGACAAGCAGACAGACATACATACAGACAGAAACAGACAGACAGAAACAGACAGACAGAAACAGGCAGGCAGACAGCAACAGACAGACAGACAGAAACAGACAGACAGACAGAAACAGACAGACAGACAGAAACAGACAGACAGACAGAAACAGACAGACAGAGCAGAAACAGACAGCCAGAAGAAACAGACAGACAGCCAGAAACAGACAGACAGACAGAAGACAGACAGACAGACAGACAGACAGCAGAAACAGACAGACAGACCAGAAACAGACAGACAGACAGAAACAGCAGACGAAACGACAGACAGCAGAAACAGACAGACAGCCAGAAACACAGACAGACAGACAGAAACAGACAGACAGACAGAAGAACAGACAGACAGAACAGACAGCAGAAACAGACAGACAGCCAGAAACAGACAGACAGAAACAGACAGACAGAAACAGACAGCCAGAAACAGACAGACAGACAGAAACAACAGCCAGAAACAGACAGACAGAAACACAGACAGACAGACAGACAACAGACAGACAGACAGAAACAGACAGACAAACAGACAGCCAGAAACAGAACAGAAACAGACAGACAGAAACAGACAGACCAGAAACAGACAGACAGACCAGAAACAGACAGCCAGAAACAGAGACAGCAGAAACAGACAGACAGAACAAGCAGAAACAGGAAACAGACAGACAGAAACAGACAGAAACAGACAGCCAGAAACAGACAGAAACAGACAGACAGACAGACACAGACAGCAGACAGAAAACAGACAGACACAGACAGAAACAGACAGACAGACAGAAAAGACAGACACAGACAGACAGAAACAGACAGACAGAAACAGACAGACAGAAACAGACAGCAGACAGAAAACAGCACGAAACAGCGAAACAGACAGCCAGAACAGAACAGAAACAGACAGACAGAAAACAGACAGACAGAAACAGACAGACAGAAACAGACAGACAGAGAAGAAACAGACCAGAACACAGAAGACAGAAACAGACAGACAGACAGAAACAGACAGACAGAACAGACACAGAACAACAGACAGACAGAAAAACAGACAGACAGAAACAGACACAGAAACAGCGACAGACAGAAGAACAGACAGACCAGACAGCAGACAGAAACAGACAGAGCAGAAACAACAGACAGCCAGACAGACAGAAACAGACAGGCAGAAAAACAGCAACAGCAACAGACAGACAGAACAGACACAGACAGACAGAAAACAGACAGACAGAAACAGCACAGACAGACAGCGAAACAGACAGGCAGCACAAGCCAGAAACAGACAGCAGAAACAGACAGACAGAAACAACAGCAGACAGCCAGACAGACAGACAGGCAGAAACAGACAGACAGAAACAGCAGACAGAACAGAACAGACAGAACAGACAGCAGAACAGACAGACAGACAGAAACAGACAGACAGAAACAGCCAGACAGACAGAAACAGAACAGACAGCCAGAAACAGACAGACAGAACAGACAGACAGAAACAGACAGACAGAAAACAGACAGACAGACAGAAACAGACAGCAGAAACAGACAGACAGAGACAGACAGACAGAAACAGACAGACAGAAACAGACAGACAGAAACAGACAGACAGAAACAGACAGACAGAAACAGCCAGACAGACAGAAACACACAGCCAGCCAGAAACAGACAGGCAGAAACAGACAGACAGAAACAGACAGACAGAAACAGCAGACAGACAGAAACAGACAGGCAGAAACAGACAGAAACACACAGCAGCCAGAAACAGACAGGCAGAAACAGACAGACAGAAACAGACAGACAGAAACAGACAGACAGAAACAGACAGCCAGACAGACAGAAACAGACAGACAGAAACAGACAGACAGAAACAGACAGACAGAAACAGACAGGCAGCCAGCAAGCCAGAAACAGACAGACAGACAGAAAACACAGCAGCCAGAAACAGACAGGCAGAAACAGACAGCCAGACAGGCAGAAACAGACAGCAGACAGGCAGAAACAGACAGCCAGACAGGCAGAAACAGACAGCAGACAGGCAGAAACAGACAGGCAGAAACAGACAGACAGAAACAGACAGACAGAAACAGACAGACAGAAACAGACAGACAGAAACAGACAGACAGAAACAGACAGACAGAAACAGACAGACAGAAACAGACAGACAGAAACAGACAGACAGCCAGACAGAAACAGAAACAGACAGCCAAACAGACAGACAGACAGGCAGACAGACGGAAGTCGATACAACGCTACACTTCGCTGTCTTTATATTTAGTGTGGTGGGAGTCTCAGTTAGCATTGCACAATATCAGTTCTCAATTCACACAGCACAAAACTCCGTTTGACGAGCGTCCCTGTACAACCAGCCAGTCAGCCAGCCATTCAGTCAGCTAGTCAACCAGTGGGTCACTTATTCAGTCAGTCTG
>CM060306.1:123591457-123601457 GCA_030674185.1 Monoplex corrugatus | reverse complement strand
AACAAGAAAAACTGATGTCACGCTTGACTTCTTGCGGCATACCTTGCGTGTGATTTCGTCAGACTACCATCGATATTTTTTTTAAATTAACGCGTTGGGGTAAGTAGATCCATTACATTTCTTTACAAGTCAGTGCAATGCTTAGAGCAACAGACCACCAACTGGAAGAGTGTGGGTGAACCCTTTGACTTCCGCACCCTATCCACCAGCATCCTGCATTGCCAACTACACTAGCAAAACAAAAACATTTTAATTCTCTCGCCCTGTTTACCAGCTTCCTGCAGGAAGCTTGTGGATAGGGCGAGAGAGTCAAAGGGTTACGTTTTTCAGTTGGTGAATAGGGTGCGGGAATCAAGGAGTTAAAAATCATATCAAATAAAAAACAAAACAAAGCAAAACAAAACAAAGCAAAACAAAACAACAAAACAAAACAAAACAAAAACCAAACCAAACCAAACAAAACAAAAACAAAACAAATGCACAACCCAAAATCAGGTATTTCGATTGAAAAGGCGAAATAGGAAATGACAAAACAAGATGTCGGCCGGAGAGGCTGAGCCCCAAGATGGCTGGAAAAAAAACAAACGAGTTTTAGTCTGTTAATGTTAGCTTGTTCTGAAACACTGTGTGTGTGTTTGGGGGGGGGGGGGGAGGGGGTTGTCAAGCAGGCCGGTCGTTTTTATTTGTTTGTTTTTTTGCTGGCTGGAACCACAGACTCAACAGTGATTTCCCCCTTTTCTATGCGCCTTCCTCCTCAACCCACTCCCCTCTTGTCCTTTCCCCCCACCCCCCTCTCGGTGTGCATGTACTTTGTGCCCTTGAGTTTTTGAAATTGTGAATGAATGTTTTAGCGAATGATGACAGTGTGTGCTTTGATTTGATTTTGGTATCAAGATTTGGCGCCTTACAGATATTTCATCACAGTAATTATTGTTAGTTCTGCGGCTGGTACTAACTAGACTTGAGATGTCACATCTCTGTCAAATTATGTGGCCCAATGGGGGTTGAATCCGCGACTTCCGCCCTATTCATGTGAGCTGATGGGTGTCAGTGATAATAATAACAATAACAACAATAATGATAATCATAATAATCATAAGAAGAACAGGAATTATAATAATGATGATAGTAATAATAATAATAATAATAGATAATGAATGTGATGATGAAGATGATGATGATGACGGCAGTAATTATAATAATACTAATCATCATCATCATCATGTCCCCTGCTGCATGGCGTTGGCGATCATGGCCCTCCATATGCATCTATCCCTTTTCGCCGCAAACACATCTTCCATCCTCTTGTCCTCAGCCACCCTGCAGGTCCGTCCAATATTTTCTCCCTGGGTCTACCTGGTGTTCTCTTTCCTTCCAGCTTTCCTGTTGTGACCAGGTGCTCTAATGCCCCTTTCCTCATAAAATGGCCTATAAAACTAATACTAACACTAAATGATAATATAAATATAAAAGACCTCGCCCGAGGATTGAACCTACGACCGCTGCGTTATCAGTCAGTTTAGTTAACAGCAGCCACAGCAGAAAGTGCACGTCATGACCACAACGCCTCCTGGTGCAGACTATCATCTCCTGAGATGTAAAGAGGCCGACGTAGACTGGGCACTAAGTGATCCCCACTGCAGTGTTTACAGTCAGTCACATTAATTAACCCTCTGCTCCAGCACCGTGTCCACCAGCATCCTGCATTGTCAACCCCCCCCCCAAAAAAAAAAACCTTATCTCTTTGACTTCCTGCAGAAAGCTGGTGGAAAGGGTGAGGGAGTCAAAAGGTCTAAGTATTTGCAGTTGATGGATTGATGGGTAGGATGCGGGAGTCAAAGGGTTAAAGTCAAGTCAAGGCAAGTCAAGGCAAGTCAAGTCAAGGCAAGTCAAGGCAAGTCAGGTCAAGTCAAGTCTAGTCACGTCAAGTCAGGTCAAGTCAAGTCAAGTCAAGTCAAGTCAAGTCAAGTCAAGGCAAGGCAAGGCAAGGCAAGGCACGTCAAGGCAAGGCAAGGCAAGTAAAGTCAAGGCAAGTCAAGTCAAGGCAAGTCAAGTCAAGTCAAGTAAAGGGCAAGGCAAGGCAAGTCAAGGCAAGTCAGGTCAGGTCAGGTCAGGTCAGGTCAAGTCAAGGCAAGGCAAGGCAAGCCAAGTCAAGGCAAGTCAAGTCAAGGCAAGGCAAGACAAGGTAAGTCAAGTCAAGTCAAGTCAAGGCAACTCAAGTCAAGTCAAGTCAAGTCAAGTCAAAGCAACTCAAGTCAAGTCAAGGCAAGGCAAGTCAAGGCAAGTCAAGGCAAGTCACGTCAAGTCAAGGCAAGGCAAGTCAAGTCAAGGCAAGTCAAGGCAAGTCACGTCAAGTCAAGGCAAATAAATTCAAGGCAAGTCAAAGCAACTCAAGTCAGGTCAAGGCAAGTCAAGGCAAGTCAAGGCAAGGCAAGGCAGGCAAGGCAAGGCAAGGCAAGGCAAGTCAAGTCAAGGCAAGGCAAGCAAGTCAAGTCAAGTCAAGTCAAGTCATGTCACGTCAAGTCAAGGCAAGTCAAGTCAAGTCAGGTCAAGGCAAGTCAAGTCAAGGCAAGTTCAAGTCAAGTCAAGGCAAATCAAGGCAAGGCAAGGCAAGGCAAGGCAAGCCAAGTCAGGTCAGGTCAGGTCAGGTCAGGTCAGGTCAAGTCAAGGCAAGCCAAGCCAAGTCAAGTCAAGTCAAGTCAAGGCAAGTCAAGTCAAGGCAAGGCAAGGCAAGGCAAGTCAAGTCAAGGCAAGGCGAGGCAAGGCAAGGCAAGTCAAGTTAAGTCAAGTCAAGGCAACTCAAGTCAAGTCAAGTCAAAGCAACTCAAGTCAAGGCAAGTCAAGGCAAGACAAGTCAAGTCAAGGCAAGTCAAGGCAAGTCACGTCAAGTCAAGGCAAGTAAATTCAAGGCAAGTCAAAGCAACTCAAGTCAAGTCAAGTCAAGGCAAGTCAAGACAAGTCAAGTCACGTCAAGTCAAGGCAAGGCAAGGCAAGTCAAGGCAATCAAAGTAACAAGTCAAGCCAAGTCACGTCAAGGCAAGGCAAGGCAAGTCAGGTCAAGGCAAGGCAAGTCAAGGCAAGTCAAGGCAAGTCAAGGCAAGTCAGATCAAGTCAAGTCAAGTCAACCAAGTCAAGTCAAGTCAAGTCAAGTCAAGTCAAGTAAGTCAAGCGTGCTGCGATAACTGTGAAAAATGACATTGTGGTTTATCATTCATGCATGCTGAGGAGAAGGGAACAAATCCGATAGCAACAATTTGTGACACGAAAACGTACATTATATATTCAATTATATGTTTCTATATATTATGTGTGTATATGCAGCGCTCGTGCACGGATGTATGTTTGAAAATGTGTGTATGTAAGCGTGTGTGTATGTTTGATAATGTGTATGTGCGCGGGCTTGTGTTTGATAATGTATGCGTACGTCCTTGTGTGTGTGTGTGTGTGTGTGTGTGTGTGTGTGTATGTGTGTGAGTGTGTGAATGTGAGTGTATGTTTGCGTGTGTATGTGTGAGTGTGTTTGTGTGTGTAAGTGTGTAAGTGTGCGCACGTGTGTACGTGCATATGTGTGTATATTGTTGTGATAATATGCGTGTGTGTGTGTACGCACGCGTGCATGTGTGTGTGTGTGTGTGTGTGTGTGTGTGTGTATGTGTGTGTTGATCGTGTGTGTGTGTGTGCGTGCGTGCTTGATAACATGTGCGCGTGTATGTGTTTGCGTGCGCACGTGTTTTTGTCAATGTGTGCTATATGCGTGTGTGTCACAGTTTGATAATGTGTGTGTACATGTGTGCATATGTGTGTATGCGTGCGTGTATGCATGTGTGTGTGTATGTGTGTGTACGTGTATATGCGTGCGTGCGTGCGTGCGGTGGGTGTGTGTGTGTGTGTGTGTGTGTGTGTGTGTGTGTGTGTGTGTTACCGCTTTGCAGGAGTGCAGGAAATACTGATAGGATAACGCATACTGGAAACGTGGAACGTACACACAACACGACGGTGGTCTCGTCATCGTTTACGGTTTTTTCCTGGTCTACCTCATATTAAATCTTCCTTCTGTACGTAGCCTTCACAAGGCACTTTCCTTTATGAATAGTTATGTCCGCTGTGTGTTTTCCAGTCCCTCTGTCTTTACAAAATGACGTAGACCTGTTAAGACATGCATTTTTTAAAGGATAATCTCACTCAGGGAGGTTGCCTTTGTGCTCACCCTTTTTTTTTCGATTTTATTTTCTACGCCACTTTACTGGCCTCAGAATCTGGCACAGTTTTTACAATGCGGTGATGACGATGCTGGTGAGATATGTAAGTGAAACTGTTAGTATTGTTAACATCATCATCATCATCATCATCATCATCCATCATCCATCCACCATCTCATCATCATCATCATCATCATCATCATCATCATCATCCATCATCCATCACCATCATCTCATCATCATCATCATCATCTCATCCAATGATGGTAATATAATATAAGAATAATAATAACAGTAACTGATAGTGATGATAATAATAATATAATAATGTAATAATAATGATAATAATAATAATAAGAAGAAGAAGAAGAAGAAGAAGAATGATGATGATGATGATGATAATATAATGATGATGAACTTACTACTACTACTACTACTACTACTACTGCTACTGTACTACTACTACTACTACTACTACGACTACTACTAATGATGATGATGATGATGATTATGATGATGATGATGACGATGATGATGATGATGATTACTTAACTCCTTTTGGGCACAAGACAGATGTGAGATGTTGTTGACCATTTCAGGGAGTGAAACAAGTGGAGAGTTGTTGATAAACACCTGGCAAGGGTTTGTGACAGTGTGACAGGACAGTCTACTTTACCGTCAGACAACAGGTAAGTTCCCTTGTATTTGTCACTGTTATTACAACTGGGGATGATGTTGAGGGGGAGGATCATGATGATGACAATGACAATGACGACGACAGCGATGATGATGATGATGATAGTGAGGAGGAGGACGACGACGATGATGATGAGACGACAACGAGGATGTTGACTACGATGGTGCTGTCGACGATTATAATGATGATGACGACCAAGATGATGATGGTGATGGTGATGGTGATGGTGATGATGATAAGATGATGATGATAAAGTAGACGAAAAACTAGAAGAAGAAGAAGAAGGTAACTTTAATTTCCTGCTGTTCAGATCAAAATCAGGTGACACGAAAGTAAACCAACCAAATAACCAACCAACCTGTCAATCGCCTAACCATCCAGCCAAACAGTTGAAAAAAACAAATCTACATGCAGTTAAATTTACATACATGTAGTTGATGAAGAATAACATACATGTAGTTGAATAAAATTCATATACATGTAGTTGAACAAAATTAACATACATGTAGTTGAACAAAATTTACCATACATGTAGTTGTACAAAATTTACATGTAGTTGTACAAAATTAACATACATGTAGTTGAACAAAATTAACATACATGTAGTTGAACAAAATTAACATACATGTAGTTGAACAAAATTACATACATGTAGTTGAACAAAATTTACATACATGTAGTTGAACAAAATTACATACATGTAGTTGAACAAAATTAACATACATGTAGTTGAACAAAATTTAACATACATGTAGTTGAATAAAATTACATACATGTAGTTGAAAAAATTTACATACATGTAGTTGAACAAAATTTACATACATGTAGTTGAACAAAATTTACATACATGTAGTTGAATAAAATTTACTATACATGTAGTTGAAAAATTTACATACATGTAGTTGAACAAAATTAACATACATGTAGTTGAACAAAATTAACATACATGTAGTTGAAAAATGAACATACATAGTTGAACAAAATGAACATACATAAGTTGAAAAATGAACATACATACAGTTGAACAAAATGAACATACATACAGTTGAACAAAATGAACATACATACAGTTGAACAAAATGAACATAAAATACTAAATGTAGCTGAACAAAATAATTCGGTTTAACTATTAATTCACAAATATATTTGTGTCCATCATATTTCTGTTTACCTAATCATTTACAAATATATTTGTGCCCGTTAACAGTTTTGTTTACCTAATAATTTACAAATATATTTGTGTCTGTCATGGTTCAGTTTACCTGCTAATGATAGAACTTTAGCCGGTACAACCACTCAGGAAGAGGTTACCTGAAAAATGACATGGAATAACACGACAGAGCGGATGTTTGGGGAGAGCCACCTGAACAGTGGCTGATATGTTGTGACAGGTGTGCTGGTGCAGACAGTGGAGTGGCATTGCAGCATGGACAGGGGTCATCCTTTTCATCACCAGTTTTTCTTTGGCCACAGTGGTCAGACCACATGGTTTGGTGGTCAAGATACATACCATCATGCTACCCGCCCACCAATACAGGTAAGTCATCTTTGTTAATTAAAAACCGTCTTTTTCATTTCTTCACAAAGTAACACACAGACACCAGTCACCGTGGCGAAGTGGTTATGAAACGGACTGCTGACTGGTAGGTCGTGTGCTCAAACCCCCATCATCATCATTATCATGTGCCATGTGCGTGTCGTTGTCGATCATGGCCCTCCATACGAATCTATTCTTTGTGGCTGCAAGTACATCTCCCACCCTTTCTGTCCTCATCCACTCCGCAAGTCCGTCGAATGTTTACTACCTGGGTTTTCCTGGTGCTCTTTTTCCCTCCAGCTTTCCTGTTGCGACTAGGTGCTCTAATCTCGCTTGCCTCTTAAAATGTCTTATAAATGTTGCTTGTCTTTTCGTTATCTCCCACCCTCTCTGCCTTTATCCACTTTCCCGCAAGTCTGTCCAGTATTTTCTCCCTGGGTCTACCTGGTACTCTTCCCCTTCAGCTAACCTGTTGTGACTAGGTGCTGTAATCTCTATTGCCTCATCAAATGTCCTATAAATGTTGCTTGTCTTTTCCTGATCTTCTTCATTAATGTTATTTGTGTGTCTGCCTCTTTCAGAACTGTCTCAAAGCTCATCGGTCCAAACACGTTGTCTCACCTTATCGTCCAAACACTGTCTCAACCTTATCGGTCAAACGTTGTCTCAAACTTATCGTCAAAACCGTTGTCTCAAACTTATCGGTCAAACATTGTCTCAACCTTATCGGTCCAAAACACGTTGTCTCAAACCTCATCGGTCCAAAACAGTTGTCTCAAACCTTATCGGTCCAAAACACGTTGTCTCAAACCTCATCGGTCCAAAACACGTTGTCTCAAACCTTATCGGTCCAAAACATGTTGTTCAATTTCGGTCAAACCGTTTTCTCAAATTCGGTCCAAAACACGTGTCTCAACTATCGGTCCAAACATGTTGTAAACCTTATCGGTCCAAAACACGTGGGGTTTTTCGGCCTCTCCGGCTTGTACCAAGAGTTGAGCATGATGTGGGCTTGTTGGGCAGACCGGGACCACATAGTCGAGATTCATACACTTTACAGATGCCCAAGTAAGGTTGTCGAGAAGATTTCCCGAACGGACACAGACGTCTGAATCACTCGGGCCTGGTTGACACCAAGATGTATTGTGGGTGACGTAATGCAGTATGTCATCATGACATGGTCTTAGCGTTTTTATATTTCGTTCAGACCAGGTCAGAGGCCAGGGTGACGTAATACAGTTTGTCATCATGAGATGATTGTATCCCCACCTTCTGGAAATTCTGTGCTTGAAATTTCCTCCTTCCTGTCACGCTCTTTGTTTCTCCCTTGTTCCTTTGCTTTCTGTCCTTTCTACCTGTCATTTTCTGCCTTAATGTTCCATTCACCTGCAGATGTGTTCGATAAAGTCTTACGTACTATTTCTTTGGATCGATATTTAGGTACATGTACTACGTACATTTTTGACCCCAGGGAGGTGAGATATGCAGAAGCAATTTTAGATAATTTATGCCTGTTTTTATGTTTTGGTGTCCTTGGGTATGCTTATAATTGTATTCAGGTGTGTTTTTTAAATCCCCTGTGTGATAAATTGGACGGAGTGGTCAACGCCAGGGGCATGTCCTTAGATTATGTGCACGAATGCATTGATACGTGTATTTAATTTTCTTTTTTTTTTTTTTCTGTTGAAGTTTTGTATGTTTTGAAGCGGTTATAGCCCTGACATGGCTCTGCGCAGTCGGCTGGGCTTCAAACAACAATAACAACAACATCAAGAAGGTTCAGGGTAAACGTCAATGTCTGTCATCAGGCACAGCCCAGGGAAACAGAGGACAGAATACAGCACAGAAGAAAAAAGAAACGGGACTCGGCCCGCAAAAAGAGAAGTAACGAGAGAGAAATGGTTTTGGAGCTCAAGAAGGTGAGATTCACACACACAACACACGCACACACGACCGCGCACGCACACACCACACACGCACGCACGCACGCACGCACGCACGCACCACGCAGCACGCACGCACGCACACACACACATAGTATATATATATATATATATCACACACAAACGCGCGCGCGCACGCACGCACGCACGCACACGTACACACACACACACACACACATAAACACACACACACACACCACGCACGACACACACACACACACACACACCACACACACACACACACACACACACACATACACACGTACACATATACACGTACACATACAAACAGATACACAGAGGAAACTTTTGACTTTTTGTGTGTGCTTTTTTAAACACTTTACATTTGTTTTATTTGTCTTGTTGAATGTATTTAACTTTTTTATGCTTGTTAATACATACATTATTGTAGAGAAAGCAAGGACTTCAGATCAGGGTTAGAAGTTGTCCTCTACTACAGGTAAACCAAATACCCAGAACTACCTGTTGGCATGTCGGAGTGACCTGAACAAATATCCGACCTGGGAAAGGGATGGGCTCTGCCAGGTTCAACATTCCAAAGACACGCCTCGATTAGAAAACATGTTCAGCTGCTCGATTAGAAACCACATTTCAGTTGCCTCGATTAGAAACCACATTTCAGTTGCCTCGATTAGAAACCACATTTCAGTTGCCTCGATTAGAAATCACATTTCAGTTGCTTCGATTAGAAACCACATTTCAGTTGCTCGATTAGAAACCACATTTCAGTTGCTTCGATTAGAAACCACATTTCAGTTGCTTCGATTAGAAACCACATTTCAGTTGCCTCGATTAGAAACCACATTTCAGTTGCCTCGATTAGAAACCACATTTCAGTTGCCTCGATTAGAAACCAATTCAGCTGCCTCGATTAGAAACCATATTCAGCTGCCTCGATTAGAAACCACATTTCAGTTGCTTCGATTAGAAATCATATTCAGTCTGCCTCGATTAGAAACCACATTTCAGTTGCTTCGATTAGAAATCATATTCAGTTGCCTCGATTAGAAACCACATTTCAGTTGCTTCGATTAGAAATCATATTCAGCTGCCTCGATTAGAAACCACATTTCAGTTGCTTCGATTAGAAATCATATTTCAGCTGCCTCGATTAGAAACCACATTTCAGTTGCTTCGATTAGAAATCCATATTCAGCTTTCCTCGATTAGAAACCACATTTCAGTTGCTTCGATTAGAAACCATATTCAGCTGCCTCGATTAGAAACCACATTTCAGTTGCTTCGATTAGAAACCATATTCAGTGCCTCGATTAGAAACCACATTTCAGTTGCCTCGATTAGAAACCATATTCAGCTGCCTCGAGTTCCACTGACAGCAAAGAGAAGCAAACACAAAAAGAACATTAATGAAGAAGATCAGGAAAAGAAGCAACATTTGTAGGACATTTTATGAGGTGAGGGAAAATTGAACACCCGGTCACAACAGGAAAGCTGGAGGGACAAAGAACACCAGGTAGACCAAGGGAGAATACTAGACACTTTGGCAGAGTGGATGGGGACGAGAAGAGTCAGAGATGTACTTGCAGCTAGAAAGGATAGATTGGTATGGAAGGCCATGATCGCCAACGCTATGCGGCATGGC
>CM060306.1:123566457-123586457 GCA_030674185.1 Monoplex corrugatus | reverse complement strand
AGATTAGGGAAAGCCAAGCAACGTGTATAGGCTATTTTATGAGGAAAGGGGAACTAGAGCACCAGGTCACAACAGGAGAGCTGGAGGGAAAGAGAACACCAGGTAGACCCAGGGAGAAAATATTGGACGGACTTTTAGGGTGGCTGAGGACAGAGAGGGTGGAAGATGTGCTTGCAGAGCACATGATGATGATGATAATTGAGTGCAGCGGAGCTTGGAAAATAGCGCTGGACAAGAACGATTTATAGTTCAAGCACAGAAGTTTGTCTTTTTCAGGAATACAACCTGCTGAAAGAGCGCAGGAAGTTGATGAAGACTCAGGTACAGCAGCTTCAGACATGGAAACTGTGTGCTGAGTCCTACCTCGACACCTGCAGACAGCTGATAGTCAACATTGCCCCCACCAAAACACACCACCACCACACACAGCCACCACAGCCATCACATACTCTACCACCACCACCACCCCAGCCACTACTACCACCACCACTACCACCACCACCACCACCACCACCACAGCCACTACTACCACCACCACCCCCACCACAGACACTAATACCACCACCGCAGCCACCCCATGCCCTGCCACCACCACCATCACCACCACAGCCACTACTACCACCACCACCAACACAGACACTACTACCATCACCACCACAGACACTAATACCACCACCGCAGCCACCACATGCCCTGCCACCACCACCATCACCACCACTACTGCCAGTATCACCTCCACTACCACCACCATCACCACCATCCGTGTCAGTGTCACAGCCACCACCATACCCACAGAGGTTTCCCAGCCTCACAAGCCTGTCGGCAATGGTGGCAAATGAAGAACCGCCTCGCTCCTGCCAGCCCAAGGTATTGTATTTAATGCACCACATGTTTATAAAGAGAAAATGACCGCCAGGTACCGCATATCCGGGCCCCAGTAGCTCTGTTGGTTTGGGCGTGGATTCACATGCTAATGGTTGTGGGTTCGACTCCCGGGGTGCTCTACATTAAAGCTGGCTTTCTCAATGTCCCATCTTAACATCAATATTGTTCTGGTGGTGTGAGTATAGGATTAGATAAGTCCCCCTTCCCCCACTTCCCTGGGATGGTTATCCCCGTCGGCCATATCACCTGAGGTGGGTGTTGACGTAAAAACTTAACCAAATCAATCACCTGAGGTGGGTGTCGACGTAAAAACTGAACAAAATCAATCAGTTTGGTTTGCATTTCTAAGTACAGAAAATGCGGGTTCATTTTCACATTTCCCAAAGAGAAGGAAGTTAGGATTTTCTCCCTTGCAGTGCTCATAAGAACAAAGAACCAGAAAGACAAAGACAAACAGAACAGACCTTTCACTCGACACAATGACCAGTGTGGTCTGAAACGAACAAAATTTCTAGTTTTAAAATTATAAAATAGTCTGTTCTGCCACTATGGGATGTGGATGTCCTGCTGTAGTTTACCGGCAATGGCAGAAATGTTGTGTCACAGTCTGGACTTTACGGCGACACTTTGTATTTTTGATGATAGGTGGGGGTGAGGTGGGGTGGAGGTTGATGCTTTGTGGAGGAGGAGTAACAGAAGAAGAAAAAGACGACAACGACGAAGAAGAAGGAGAAGAGGAAGAAGAAGAAGAAGAAGAGAAGAAGAAGTGGTCGACCACGACGAAGAAGAAAGACGACAACGACGACGATTACGAAGAAGGAGAAGGAGAAGACGGAGAAGAAGAAACAGAAGAAGAGAAGAAAAGAAGAAGAAGACGATGAGGAAGAAGCAGAATTGGAGAAGAAGAAGAGGGAGAGGGAGAAAGCAGAAGAAAGAGAGAAAAAAGAAAGAAAGAAAGAAAGAAAGAAGGAAGGAAGGAAGGAAGAAAGAAAGAAAGAAGAAGAAGAAAAAAGAAGAACAACAAGAGAAATAATAGAGAAGAAAGAAAAGAAAGAAAGAGAGATAGACAGAGACAGACAGACAGACAGACAGACAGACAGACAGACAGAGAGAGAGACAGTGAGACAGAGAGAGAGAGAGAGAGAGAGGACAATACGTTGTGTGTACCGTGTACAGAAATAGTAGGAAACAAGATGGGGAGTGCCAGTACCCGCCACATGTAACGCACAGCACGTAATGCTTCACGAGCATCCGGGGTCATCAGAAACAAGCGTAACCTCTTCATCTGGTACGTCGACAGCTTCGACATGTTGCTTTGGTAGGGCGTTTGATCATCCATCTGTGTCGTCTTTGGCCACTTATGTTGTCTTTTGGCCACTGTGTTGTCTTTTGGCCACTGTGTTGTCTTTTGGCTACTGTGTTGTCTTTTGGACACTGTGTTGTCTTTGGTACTGGTGTCTTGCTTGCCTCTGGTCGGTTGATCTGTGTTGGCCACTTGTTGTCTTTTGGCACTGTGTTGTCTTTTGGCCACTGTGTTGTCTTTTGGCTACTGTGTTGTCTTTGGCCACTGTGTTGTCTTTTGGCTACTGTGTTGTCTTTGGCCACGTGTTGTCTTTTGGCACTGTGTTGTCTTTTGGCACTGTGTTGTCTTTTGGCTACTGTGTTGTCTTTTGGCACGTGTTGTCTTTTGGCTACTGTGTTGTCTTTTGGCCACTGTGTTGTCTTTTGGCTACTGTGTTGTCTTTTGGCCACTGTGCTGTCTTTTGGCTGCTGTGTTCTTTTGACCACCTATGTTTCTTTTGGCCACTGTGTTGTCTTTTGGCTACTGTGCTGTCTTTTGGCTACTGTGTGTTGTTACTGTTTCTTGACCACCTATTGTTTCTTTTGGCCACTGTGTTTTGTCTTTTGGCTACTGCGCTGTCTTTGGCTACTGTGTTGTCTTTGACCACTGTGTTATCTTTTGCTACTATCTATCTATCTATCTATCTATCTATCTATCTGTCTATCTATCTATCTATCTATCTATCTATCTATCTTCTATCTATCTATCTATCCTGGTCTATCTATCTATCTATCTATCTATCTATCTATCTATCTATCTATCTATCTATCTACCTGTCTGTCTACCTCTATCTGTGTGTCTGTCTATCTACCTACCTCCCCACCTCCTACCTGTCTATCAGCCAGTTAACCACTCATGATGTGGTAAGGGGACATATCTTTTACCAATCGAAGCTCGACCTCGAACCCTGTGGTTTCTAGGGTGTCTATGCGGGGCACCTTATCCATTTGGTCAGTATTCCATGTAATAATGTTGTCAGTCACCTGTTTGTTTGGCTTTGTTCAAGAGAAATTCATGACACTCGGACAGAATCATGCACTGTCTGTCCAACTCTGCCGGCCGTCACCTGGCAGATTTCCTTGAGCCTATGAAAAATCCTATGCGCTGGCAAGGTCTTGAATACGGAGACGGGAAATACTAAGCTGACATCACTTGAATGATCGAAACAGTAAGATGGGCAGCGAACTCTCCACATTTTTAATGTTTGCGGGCTGGTATTGAACTCGAGATATCAGATCTTAATAAAAATAATAAATAAAAAATAAAAAATAAAAATAAAAACAACGGTGTAGAAGTGGCCTGCCTCAGGCTTGAATCCACAATCCCTGTGTTATGACCATGGCGCTCCAAAAATATCACGAGAAACCACATCATGAGCATAGCATAGCAATCCATACATATAACACCTTTGTGTGGCAGATGACAACAGGCCCAAGAGCTACCTGGAGGCCTTGCTGGAGGTCTATCTCCCTGTGGCAGATGACAACAGGCCCAAGAGCTACCTGGAGGCCTTGCTGGAGGTCTACCTCCCTGGGCCAATCCTGGAGGACAGCGAGGGCGAAGACCAGCCAAGAGAAGATAACTGGTGGTTTCAGGACGACCTGATCCAGCGGGCACCCATACCTGAGAGTACCCCGCTCCTGGATGTGCCTGACCTCAAGGACGCCCATGTACCCGGGACAGGCTTTGACCACTTTGGGTGGTAGAAACAGCCAAGCTGTTGGCATTAAGGCTAGAATAGATGTTGGACTAGTAGGATGGAATGATAATGCATGATGAGGCTTTATGATTGATCACATCTTCTGCTCACGAGCCTTTTTTTTTCTCCAGGAACCAGAAACGCACAAAATTAGAATGAAAACGTGCATTCAGGATGCAGAAGAAAAGAGACGCACATTTTCATCCAATTGGCTTTTAATATAATCAAAGGACATAACTCTTGAGAATTACCTCCCATATTGTATAGAACTTCTGAGTTATGTCCTTTGATTATATTATAAAAATTCTCCCTGCTTCCCTCTTATTGGCCTTTGTCAAGCGTACACAAAAAGACAAGAAAGAATGAACACACAAAATTTAGCGAAAAAAAAGCAACAGGAAAAGTTCCTTGATGTTTCGTTAAGAATGTGAAGATGGCAAATGTTTCGTTGAAAGGTTTTGCTGTGGTTTTTCCACTAAGTTGTGTGTATTTATTTATCATTGCATTTTGTGTACAAAGGCCAGTGCCAACAATTTGTGTCTGTCTTGTTTTGTATATCAAAAGACACATGTTTTCTTCTCTCTCTCTCTGTCTTCTCTCTCTCTCTCTGTCTATGGGTCTGAACTATGGGGATTAAGTAAAGCTGCAATTCATTGTGAAGCAGTTCATACTTTTGCTTTGAAAAAATTTCTAGGAATTAATATGCGAACACCTAATGATCTTGTATATGGTGAAACAAATCACCATCCCATATACATAAACTCTGCAGTTAATTGTGTTCGCTACTGGCTTAAATTGTTGCATATGAAAGACCATAGAATTCCACGAAAAGCATATAATATGTTATATGATTTAGATGCTAAAGGTAAGCAAAACTGGGCATCCAATGTACGTATTTGCTTTTTAAATATGGTTTTGGTGCTGTATGGTTTTGTCAAGGTGTTGGCAGACTGAATCAATTCATTCGTGTTTTTCGTCAACGTTTAATTGATTGTAGGTGGCAGGAATGGAACGAATATACTCAACATAGTGAGAGGTATAACATATACAGTACTTTTTCTGGTATGCATGATTTGAAATCCTACTTAAAGATAGATATGGATAGACATCTAAAATATATAATGACACGATTTAGGTTAGGTATATCGGAAATCACAGTTCATTATTTTAGATACAGAGCACACAGTGATCGTGATCTATTATGTCCATTGTGCGAAATATCAAAAGAAGATGAAGTACATTTTGTATTATGTTGTCCAGCACTCCATTCTATTCGTGAGAAATACATCAGCTCAAATATTATAGACACCTTCCTTATTTAAATTTACTTTGTTGATGTCATCAACTTCTACTAAAGTTGTTCGAAATTTAGCTTTATTTCTATACAAAGCATTTAAATTCAGAGAGACAGCAATATCTTGTGTCTTTTTAGAATTAATTCTACCCAACGGATGCAAGGCTCGAATATGAATAGAATGTTTGTATCTTATGTTCTTTTCGCTTATTTGTTATGCTTTTGTACAAAATATTTCAGATTAGAAATATGGTTATTGTTTAGTTAATGTTTATATGATTGTGAGAATGCATAATTCATGTGTGAGGGCTGTGGCCTATATGAATAAACCATATGAAGTCTGAAGTCTCTCTCTCTCTCTCTGTGGTTTTTATTTGCTTGAACACTGGCGGTCACTCTGATTCAGAGTCCTTTTTTCAGGTTTCTCTTCTCTCCTTACTTCGTTGTTGTGAGTGATGATGGTGTGAGGTTCCTTTTCCTTTCTTTACTTGGTTCTTGTGAGTGATGGTGGTTTGGGTTTGTTTTCTTTCCCTTACTTCGTTCGTGTGAGTAATGGTGATTTTGAGGTGTCTCTTCTCTCTTTACTTCGTTCTTGTGAGAGATGGTGATGTGAGGTGTCTTTTCTCTCCTTATTTCGTTCTTGTGAGTGATGGTGATGTGAGGTGTCTTTTCTCTCCTTATTTCGTTCTTGTGAGTGATGGTGATGTGAGGTTTCTTTCTCTCCTTACTTCGTTCTTGTGAGAGATGGTGATGTGAGGTTCTTTTCTCTCCTTACTTCGTTCTTGTGAGAGATGGTGATGTGAGGTTTCTTTTCTCTCCTTACTTTGTTCTTGTGAGAGATGGTGATGTGAGGTTCCTTTTCTCTCCTTACTTTGTTCTTGTGAGTGATGGTGGTGTGAGGTTTCTTTTCTCTCCTTACTTTGTTCTTGTGAGTGATGGTGTGTGAGGTTTCTCTTCTCTCCTTACTTTGTTCTTGTGAGAGATGGTGATGTGAGGTTTCTTTTCTCTCCTTACTTTGTTCTTGTGAGAGATGGTGATGTGAGGTTTCTTTTCTTCCTTACTTTGTTCTTGTGAGAGATGGTGATGTGAGGTTTCTTTTCTCTCCTTACTTTGTTCTTGTGAGTGATGGTGGTGTGAGGTTTCTCTTCTCTCCTTACTTTGTTCTTGTGAGTGATGGTGTGTGAGGTTTCTTTTCTCTCCTTACTTTGTTCTTGTGAGAGATGGTGATGTGAGGTTTCTTTTCTCTCCTTACTTTGTTCTTGTGAGAGATGGTGATGTGAGGTTTCTTTTCTCTCCTTACTTTGTTCTTGTGAGAGATGGTGATGTGAGGTTTCTTTTCTCTCCTTACTTTGTTCTTGTGAGGATGGTGTGTGAGGTGTCTTTTCTCTCCTTACTTTGTTCTGTGAGAGATGGTGGTGTGAGGTGTCTTTTCTCTCCTTACTTGTTCTTGTGAGAGATGGTGATGTGAGGTTTCTCTTCTCTCCTTACTTCGTTCTTGTGAGTGATGGTGATGTGAGGTTCTTTCTCTCCTTACTTTGTTCTTGTGAGTGATGGTGGTGTGAGGTGTCTTTTCTCTCCTTACTTTGTTCTTGTGAGTGATGGTGGTGTGAGTGTCTTTTCTCTCCTTACTTTGTTCTTGTGAGAGATGGTGGTGTGAGGTGTCTTTTCTCTCCTTACTTTGTTCTTGTGAGAGATTGTGATGTGAGGTTTCTCTTCTCTCCTTACTTCGTTCTTGTGAGAGATGGTGATGTGAGGTTTCTTTTCTTTCCTTACTTCGTTCTTGTGAGAGATGGTGATGTGAGGTTTCTTTTAGTTTCCTTGCTTCGTTCTTGTGAATGATGGTGGTGTGAGGGTTTTTTTTAAATACTTTTTTCTATAATTCGTTCTTGTGAGTGATGATGGTGTTAGATTTCTTTTCTCTCTGTTTCGTTCTTGTGAGTGTGAAGTTTCGTTTCTTTCTCGTTACTTCGTTCTTGTGAGTGATTGTGGTGTGGTGTTTCTTGTTCTCTTTTCTCTCCCTTTTCTGTAATAATGTTTGTAAGTAAAGGGAGATTGTTAAAATGGCTTAACCATCTTGTTTCACTTAGTTTGCTTTTCTTTCCCTTTCCCTTTCTTTTTTCTTTCATCTTGTTAGATATTACAATGCTCCGATGATCCATGACCATTTTGATACCGATTTGCTTTTAGAGTGTTGTATTCAGTCAGAATGTCCAGGGTAAATTTGCTAATTATGAAATACCGTTAGGTTTAAAGCTATATCATCATCATCATCATCAGGTGCCCTGCCGCATGGCGTTGGCGACCATGGACTTCCAACCATCTCTATCTCTCGTTGCCCCCAGCATCTCCCCCACCCTCCTCATCCCCAGCCACTCTGCAAGTCCGTCCAGCATTCTCTCCCTGGGTCTACCTGGTGCTCTCTTTCCCTCCAGCTTTCCCGTTGTGACCAGGTGATCCAAAACCCCCTTCCTCATAAAATGGCCTATAAATGTTGCCTGTCTTTTCCTAATCTTCCTTATGAGTGATCTACTTGTGTCTGCCTCCATCAAGACTGTCTCGTTTGTTTTCTTTGCTGTCCATGGAACTCTCAACATTTATAAAGCTATATAACCTCTGAAAATATCACTATCTGTTGATACACTGATTTGCAGTGTGAATTTGGTGTTGATGTGTGGCATTGCAGCACTCTGTGGAGGTGTAATGGCCAGAGCTTTTCTTTACACAGCTGTGCATAGGAAGCGGATGTGTGAACGTATATTTGTAACTGATGTGTTTTGCTGATGATTATGGTGTTTTTCTGACAAATGTTATGGAAGTGCTGCACAGGGGAGAAGAAGAAACACAAATGTTAAACACAGACAGATGTGAGTGCTTATGCGCGTACATACACACACACACACACGCGCGCGCGCGCACACACACACACACACACACACACACACACCCCACACGCACGCACGCACCACACACACACACACTGTCACTCTCTCTGTGTCTCCTTCTCTCTCTCTCTCTGTCTCCTACTCTCTCTCTGTGTCTCTGTCTGTCTCTGTCTGTCTGTCTGTCTGTCTGTCTGTCTCTCTCTCTCCTTTCTTTCTCTCTCTCTCCTTCTCTCACTGTCTGTCTTTCTGTCTCCTCTCTCTGTCTCTATGTGTCTATGTCTCTCTCTGTCTCTCTCTCTCAGAGGTAATATCATTTGTCTTGTAAGAATCCATAATAAAAAAAAATATTGATATCATTGTATTCATTTTCTTCTATTACTGTCATTTCACCTTATCTTTAAGCGTGGTTTCGATTTGTACAAGTGTCTTCTGATTACCATGGGAGAAAGAAACGGTTGTACAGTGAGCAGGGCACAGGGACACGTGTCAACGCCTTATCGGTATCATCATCATCATCAGGTGCCCTGCCGCATGGCGTTGGCGACCATGGACTTCCAACCATCTCTATCTCTCGTTGCCCCCAGCATCTCCCCACCCTCTTCATCCCCAGCCACTCTGCAAGTCCGTCCAGCATTTCTCTCCTGGGTCTACCTGGTGCTCTCTTTCCCTCCAGCTTTCCGTTGTGACCAGGTGCTCCAAATCCCCTTCCTCATAAAATGGCCTATAAATGTTGCTTGTCTTTTCTAATCTTCCTTATGAGTGATCTATTTGTGTCTGCCTCCATCAAGACTGTCTCGTTTGTTTTCTTTGCTGTCCATGGAACTCTCAACATTCTTCTGAGAAATCACATCTCCGCTGCCTCGATCCTGCTCTGGCTTTGCTTGCTGACTGTCCACGCCTCGCATCCGTACAACAGTATTGGTTCTATATAACATTCAAGGACTCTCTTTTTGATGTTAATTGATAGGCATTTGTTGGTAAGATTGCTTGTCATCTTCTTGAATGCTGTTTTGGTTGGCCGATTCTTATCGGTATACTTGGCCGTATCGGTACAGAAACAGTTTTTTTTCCCAGCCCACACATCCCGACTAACAACTCCTCCTCACGAACACATAGCGTTGATCTCAAAGACGTCCTTATACGACATGTAGAAGCATCTCTGTGGTTCGTCGCCGTGGTGTTGTGGTTAACAGCAACGGACCGGACTACCAAATGGAAGGTTGTGGGTTCGAATCCCCATCAGTCCCTTCAAAACTATATCATAGTGGGATTTTTCGGCTCTAGTCGGCTCCTACCCAGAGTTGGGCGTGCTGTGGGCTCTTTGTGAAGACTGGGACCACACAGTAGAGTCTCATCCACTTCACGGATGCGTCATTGAGGGTGTTGCTCAAATCTTCTGACCAAACACTTCATGTGTCTGTATCTCGGGCCTGGTTGACGCTAGGATATGTTATGATAGTAAGCGTAGAGTCCAGCCCTGTCACGCAGTCTCAATCCTAGATGGAACTCCATAGCATCATGATTATAACATCCTCACCGAAATCAGCATCATTGCATTGTAAAAAAAAAAAAAAAAAAAAAAGAAAAGAAAAAAAACCAAACCAACTGTACCAGCTTCTGTAGCCCTTAAAGGTGGCGTAGAAAATGGGAAGGAAAAAAAGATGAGCACAAATGTAACCTCCCTGAGTGTGATGATCCTTTAAAAAAAAAAAAGGATGTCTGTGATTGGCCTAGTGCATTCCTGGAGCCACTTGTGTGAATTCATGACAAGAAGGGATCAGGAGAAGAGCGCAAACGGGATCTGTTACATGTACCTCATCACTGGCACCTGTGGCCAGCCAGCACGCACAGCCATGCAAAAATAAGTACATTCCATTTGATACTTTATGTACATTCCTTCCAGTTTAGAAACATCACAAACGTATTCATGTAGAAAGAATAAAAAGATGTGTTCTATACAGCACATTAAACTGAAGTAGGACTCTCTACCGAAATGATGAAATGGCTGTATATAATTCGTTGGGGATGTAGAAAAATGTATCAACCGTCCACGGTAAAAGCAGACGAAACCAAAAATATGTCGAGATATGAAAGACCAAGGAATTTTCAAAAAGCGCACTTTAACTTAATCGTGACCCTATACTTTTCATTATGTAAACATTTATAATCTTCCAAAGCAGTACGTTGAAACGTTAATTAAGCTTTAGATTTCGTAGATGTTGTGTATGCTGTTTTCAACGAAATATACCAAAAGACCAAGTATACCAATAAGACACAAGTGGATGCGGTCCCTTAATAGAGCAAGGATCTTTTCAACGAAATATACCGATACGGCCAAGTATACCGGTAAGGCATGAACGCACATAGATCACAAATGGATGCAGTCCCTAAGTACAGCAAGAATCTTTTCCATTCTTACTGTGCACAACAGCCGAACACTTGTTGTAGAGGGGTCAAATTTTCGACTTTAATGTCTTTCTCAAGTAAAATCAGAATGTCCACAAGAATCTTTTCAAGAGAAAGAAAAGGAGAGAAAGAGAGAGAGAAGAAAGAAAGAGAGAGAGATCATGAAAGGAAGACCTTATCTCCCTCACACAAACACACACACACATATACACACATAGGCATCTACCGAATGGTTTAGACAGACAGACAAAGAAGAGAAAGAGAGAGGAGAGAGAAGAGAGAGTCCTCGAAAGTAAAACCTTATCACTCACACAAACACACACACACACACCCACACACACACACACACACACACTCACACACACACACACACACACACACAATAGCACTACCAAATGTAAAGAGAGACCTAATCAACAGAGAGACCAACACCACACACACACACACACACACACACACACACACACTCACACACAACACACTCACACAACACACACATAAACACACACATAGGCATCTACCGAATGATTTATATACAAGCAATAGGACAGACAGACAGACTACATGTCACAGACAAGGTGACCCAGTTATATCAAAGCTAGAACGAGCTACACGTGCACGTGGTTGTGGTGTGGCTGACAGGGAGCAGGTCGTCACACGGCACACTCATGCTGCCGGTGTGTCCTTAACCTGTGCCAGCAAACTCTGCAAATAGAGAGATGACATGTTTCTGTTTTAACGTGTCTTGCTCGTTCAGTGTAAATAACAACCACAATAACAACAGCAGCAGCAGCAACAACAACAATAATAGTAATAATAATGACAACGATGATGATGATGATGACAATGAGATGATGGTGATAATAACAAGATTGATGATGGTGGTGGTGATAGTGATGATGATGATGACGGTGATAATGATGATGGTGATAATAATGATGATGATGGTGGTGGTGATAGTGATGATGATAGATGACGTGATAATGATGATGGTGATAATAACAATGATGATGATGTGGTGGTGATAGTGATGATGATGACGGTGATAATGATGGTGATAAAACAATGATGATGATATGGTGGTGATAGTGATGATGATGATGACGGTGATAATGATGATGATGGTGATAATAACAGTGATGATGATGGTGGTGGTGATGATGATGGTAACAATATTAAAAATAAGAGCAGGAAAGAAGAACATGGGACTCTTAATCAAAGAAAGGGAAAAAAAGGAAATGTTCAATGGAAAAACACAACAAATCACACACACACATACATACATACACACACACATACATACACACACACACACAACACACACACACACACACACACACACACACAACACACACACACAACACACACACACACACACACACACACACACACACACACACACACACACACACACACACTAACAAAGAGTGTTCTATGGCAAACAAACAGAGAAAAAAGTTTAATGTTTGTCTCCGTTTGAGAATGTTTTCTTAATTAATGTCTGTGTCCGTAGGTCTTCTGTTTGAGTCTGTTATCTCATTTATCTTTGTACAAACAGGGAAAAAATCAAAATCTAAACATCAAAAACAAACCATTCTGTGTGTGAGAGTCCCCCACAAAAATAAAATCGAAACATAAATTTCTTCTTCCTCTTCTTGTATCTGTCTGCTCGTGCCATCTTGGGTATTGCACAGAGAACTGGTGATAAACAGAAAGCTGAAAGACCTGTTATTGCTATTGTTATTGTTGTTTTAAAGCCCAACCGACTGCGTAGACCCATATCAGGGCTATAACCGCTTCAAAACACACAAAACTTCAAAAGGGGGGGAAAAAAAAGAAAAGAAAATTCAGTACACATATCAGTGCATTCGCGCACATAATCTAAGGACATGCCCCTGGCGTTGACCATTCCGTCCAATTTATCGCACAGGGGATTTAAAAAAAACATACCTGAATACAAATTTAAGCATACATAAGGACACCAAAACATCTGAAAACAGGCATAAATTACCTAAAATGCTTCCGCACATCATACCTCCCTAGAGCCAAAATGCACTTAACATACGTATGTACCCAATTATAAATCCTAAGAAAAAGTACATAAGACTTTATCGAACACATGCAGGTGAATGGACCATTAAGGCAGAAAATTATGGGTAGAAATGACAAAAAGCAAAGGGACAAGGCAGAAACAAAGAATGACAGAAAACAGGAAATTTCTAGCACAGAATTTCCAGAAGGTGGGATCCCGGCATTCCCACGGGGAGAGCTGAAAGGCCTGAAGTGGGAGAAATGCCGTGTGACATCCATGTCTCCCTATCAATACACGTCCTCCTTAGTCTCCCTCACGCTTTGAACCCATTCTTCTGATTTCAGTCTCCTGTTCAGTCTTCTATCTTTTCACAGAAACGCTATGGATGTGTTTGAATTCATTCATCCATTCATTCACTCGAGTTTTGTACCGTTGATGTTGATGCTAGGGTCCTCTAACGTTCTGCTGAGAGGAAAAAAAATCATCATTTCCAAATGAAACAGAAAACGACTATGATGACTTACGTCTGATGGTGAGACGGCCAGTCTGGTCCTTGCACAAGTTTTCCACGTCCTGGTAGGTACACTTGAATTGGAACCTCTCTGAAACCACACAAAATATTGACAGTTTGTCTGTTGGGACGGCCGTAATGAAAGAGATAGATTGTACATGTACATTCCCCCAAGCAAGTAAGTAGCCGGCATAGCAAATAGCTAAACAAACGAAGTACGAGCCCAAAACCTACTAACTAACAATTGCAACAAACCAGTCTGCTAACTTTCAACCTATGTAAACAGCCACATACTTGACCTGACCAATCAATCAACCAAGTAAAAAAACAACAACAACAACAAACAAAACAAAACAAAAAACAAACAAACAAACAAAAAACAACAACAACCCACCAACCTATTGACCAAAACAACCTATGAACAAATCAACCAATAATCAACAAATCAAATAATTGATCAACCAACAATTTCATCAACCAACTTACCTGAGAACAGGCTAATTGATCAAAACCCAAGCAGCCAAAGAATCATTGACCAACCAACCAACCAACTAACCAACCAACCAACTATCCAATCACCCACCCGCCAATCAACTAATTAACCAACTATCCAACCAATCATCCAATCAACCAACCAACCAACCAACCAATCATCCAACCACCCAATCATCCAACCAACCAGCCAACCAACCAGCCAACCAAACAACAAACCAATCATCCAACCAATCATCCAACCAACCAACCAACCAACCAACCAACCAACCAACCAACCAACCAACCAACCAACCAACTCAACCAACAACCACCAACCAACACCAACTAACCAACCAACCAACCAACCAACCAATCATCCAACCAACCAACCACCAACCAACCAACCAATCTTCACTCAACACCCAACCAACACCAACCAACCAACCAACCATCCTATCCATCTCCAACACCCATCCAATAATCCAAACCAACCACCAGCTATCATTCTTCATCACCCATCCAAACCACTTCAACAGCCCGCTTACCTGCGTAGCCAACACACTAGTACCGCGACAAAACAGTCCCAGACAAAGTCACTCCCATCCCACCCATCTTCAACCCCGCTCTACCTCCCCCCCCCCCATACGCCGAAGACACGCACAAAATAAAGGATCGGAAGAAATGAAACACAATGATTGATGGATTTGGTTCAGTTTTTACGTCGGCACCCACCTCGGGTGATATGGCCGATGGGGATAACCATCCCAGGGAAATAGGGGAAGCAGGGGGTGAGGGGTTGGAGCTTCACCCTCTGATTCCCTCGCCCTATCCATCACCGTCCTCCAGGAAGCTGACCAGTAGAGTGAAGGAGTCAAAGGGTTAATTATGCTGACCAATAGAGTGAAAGAGTCAAAGGGTTAATTATGCTGACCAATCGAGTGAAGGAGTCAAAGGGTTAATTATGCTGACCGATAGAGTGAAGGAGTCAAAGGGTTAATTATGCTGACCAATAGAGTAAAGGAGTCAAAGGGTTAATTATGCTGACAATAGAGTGAAGGAGTTAAAGGGTTAATTATGCTGACCCATAGAGTGAAGGCGTCAAAGGGTTAATTGTGCTGACCAATCGAGTGAAGCAGTTAAAGGGTTAATTATGCTGACCAATAGAGTGAAGGAGTCAAAGGGTTAATTATTTGTCAGCTGGTGGAGAGGGTCAGGGAGTCAGAGAGTGAACAAGCCGTCAGAGGCTGCTAGAGTGTGTGAGCAGTGAGTAGCGAGAGCGGTGTGCAGAAGGCACCAACTTACGCAGCAGGTAGCTGAGTGTTTCCTTCAAACCGTTCCAGCACCTTTTGCTCAGCGTGGGGGTCGAGATCCCGTTGAGACAGGTCACTACTCTTCCTGCCGCCCTGGAACCCAGTCATCATATTCATCGTCATTGTCATCGTCAACATCATCATCATCATCATCATTACGATCATCGTCTCTCGTCGTCGTCGTCTCATCATCATCATCATCATAGTCGTCTGTCGTCTCGTCGTCGTCATCTCACGTCATCATCATCATCATAGTCGTCTGTCGTCGTCGTCGTCATCATCATCACGTCATCATCATCATCATCATCATAGTCGTCTGTCGTCGTCGTCGTCATCATCATCACGTCATCATCATCAGCACAGCAGCAGCGCAGCAGCAGCAGCAGCAGCAGCACAAGCAGCAGCCAATTATCATCAACATGAACACAGATGTTAATATTAATCCTTTCACCCCCTCAACTCCCCCCCCCCTCCCTTTTTTTGTTGTTTTTGTTTTTGGCTTCTTTTATTTCTTTTTTTGTTTGTTTTTGTTGTTGATTTTGGTCACAATGGATTTTCCTTTTAAAGCACCGGCTGCTCTCTCTTGGTGAGTGCGTCGCCGCAAGGTAGCGCCACACATTTTTGTTGTTTTTCCTTTTTCTTTCTTTTTATAAAATCGCACGTGGTGAGATTTCCTTGGCTTCTTTGTGCCTATTTTTGTTTTTTCAATTTTGACCCCATTTTCTATGGTACCTTAATGACCACAGAAGCTAACAGTTTTTACAATGTGATAATTGATGATGATGATGATGATGATATGATGATGATGATGATGATGATGATGAGATATGAGATGAGGAGGATGAGAGGAGGAGGAGAGGGGAAAGGATAATCATGATGCTATGGAGTTCCATAAGTTCGCTTCGTTCGTTCTTTGATTTATTATTGTCTTTTCACTATAAGTGACATTAGACGGGGGAGGGGGAGGGGGGAATAAAAAAGGAATAAATAAAATAAAATGTAGAACGATAGTTGGGCGGGTTGGATTGGGGCAGAGGGGAGATAGAGTAAAAAGACATAAATAGGTGGGAGAACAGGAAAATGGAACGAAAACTTAACTCTAGCAATTAACTTCAACAATATGAAGGGAAATTGTAACACTAATACACAAACCGTATCAAGTTAAAGTAATGCGTTAACAGGACTGTGAACTAATGATTCTGAAATTTTAACTAATAAAGATTGATCTGATGTAACTTTTTGGAAATGAGTTTCAGAATACTTTTCTTGAGTAAACATTTTTTGAGTAAACACAAGTTCGCTCACTATCATGATATATCCTGGTCTCAACCAGGCCTGAGAGATACAGGCACCTGCGGTGTTGGTCAGAAGATTTGTGCAACACCCTAAATGACGTATCCATGAAGTAGATGAGACCCGAAAGTGTGGTCCCAGACTTCCCAATGAACCCATAGCACGCTCAGCTCTGGGTAGGAGTTGGCTGGAGCCCCGCAATGATTCTTGAAGGGACTGATGGGGATTGAAATCCACAGCATTCCAGTCATTAGTCTGTTGTGGAATCACTACACGACGGCGACTAGTGCATGCATCTTTTTTCTCTGAGTCTGTATCTTTGTTGACCTAAGAGTAGATTATTTACAGAATCTTGGTAACCACAG
The DNA here is from genome assembly GCA_030674185.1 of Monoplex corrugatus. Classification (NCBI taxonomy): domain Eukaryota; kingdom Metazoa; phylum Mollusca; class Gastropoda; order Littorinimorpha; family Ranellidae; genus Monoplex; species Monoplex corrugatus. The sequence continues at coordinate 123,569,964 of CM060306.1, read as the reverse complement.
CACGTTTGTTGCTTTAGGATCCTTAACGTGCGCTTAATGAGCGAAACACACGGGACTTCGGTTTAAAGTCTCAACATTAGCATCAAGTCCATCACCAGAGGGGATTTAGAGGGACGGACTTGCAGACAGGCTGAGGACAGAGAAGGTAGGAGATGTACTTACAGCGACAAGGGAAAGATTCGTATGGAGGATCATGATCGCCAACGTCATATGGCAGGAACATGATGGTGATGATGATGATGATGATGATGATGATGATGATGATGATGGTTACACAAAGTAATATCCTTTTACACGATAGTTTAAAACCACATTTTTAATAACCCAAATAATCAATCCACGTTATTCTCTACATCATCATCATCATCATCATCAAGTGCCCTGCCGCATGGCGTTGGCGATCATGGCCCCCCATATGTGTCTATCCTTGTTGCCGCAAGCACATCTTCCACCCTCTCTGTCCTCAGCCACCCTGCAAGTCCGTCCAATATTTTATACCTGGGTGTACCTGGTGCTCTCTTTCACTATACTCTCTACGTCAAGAAAACAAAATGACTAAATTCGCAGTATACCGAGGGTCCACACCAACTCTTCCAAACCCTCCCATACAAAACCACAGTAACAACAAAAGCTAGTTGCTTTTCAGGACAGTGGTTGGTGATGAAACAACTGATGAGACCAGCATTCTGAACGTCATCAGAGGTGCCAATATGGGTGTGTACAGTATGTATGAATGTATGTGTGTATGTCTGTGTGCTGGCATGTGGGTGTATATATGCATGTATTTACTGTTGTTTGTTATTTTCATCTCTTACATGTTTATTTTCTACATACTCCATTGTTTTGTATCAATTTGTTTATCTACTTACTCACTTCTTATTCACTCACTCACTCACTCACTCACTCACTGACTTACTGACTGACTGACTGACTGACTGACTGACTGACTTACATACCTATCTATGATTAAAGAAATATTGTCTTCATCTAGTTAATAGCTGAACATTTAGGAATTTTCTGGGGGGGGGGGGGGTCTGGTATGAGAGTCGAGTTTCTACAGAATAGCTGTTTGTTTTGTGATTCAGACCTTTAATTATTTATTTAGTTATTTTATATATATGTTCCTTTTTTTGAAGGTAAGATACACGCATTCACGTATCAATTACATGTAACCAAGATTATTCAAGCGGTAGGCTGATAAAACACTAGTATAAAATAAAGGCTAGGTAAAACAGTTTGGTAGGGCCTCAGGACCTGGCCAGCTCATGGGTTTATGTGCAGGCTTAAGGCTTGTGCCATGATCACCATACAGTTGGCACCCGTGACGTTAGTGCATAGAGACGTCATCTTGAGAAACTGAAACTGAAACTGAGACTCAGAGAACGCAGGGGGAAAGAGGGGGGGTACCTACGGACATTTCAGCAAGTTTTTGGCGCAGGAGGTCGCCTTCCTCATGGCAGTGTGGACATTCCAGTGGGCCGAGCTAAAGGCCATGAGACACTTGTTCAACAGGTAACTCTGCTCCGATATCGTGCACGGGATCACGTTGTGCTGGTGAGGTTGGGGGTGCTGATGGCAGCACACTGCACACACATACGCACACACATATACACACACACACACACACGCGCGCGCGCGCGCGCACACACGCACACACACACGCACACGCACACGCACACGCACACGCACACGCACACGCACACGCACACGCACACGCACACGCACACACACACAGACGCACGCACGCATCACGCACATACACGCACTCACGCACATACACACATTTATACACACACGCATGCACACACACACACCCATATGCAGACGCATATATTATGTGTATATAAGATATAGATAATAGATAGATAGATAGATAGATAGATTAGATTAGATTAGATTAGATTAGATAGATAGATTAGATAGATTAGATAGATAGATGGATTGGAGGACGTAGTTAGTCGGCTGACTGTTTAGTTGGTTGGTTGGTTGGTTGGTTGGTTGGTTGGTTGGTTGGCTGGTTGGTTGGTTTTAAAAAATGAATCATACAAAGTGCTGCATTCCCTAAGCATATTGTTCTTCGGAGTATTGAAAATTAATGAAGATGTGTTGTGACCGAAACTGTGCGTGCGGCTGATGTTTGTTACTGTAAAGGTTTATATATCAATATTCTTTCTCATATTCACATCATATTGATTTCTTTTGTCACACTGGATTTACCATGTGAAACTCGGGCTGCTCTCCCCTTTGAGAGTGCGTCGCCGCAGTGCAGCGCCACTCAATTTTTTGACAAAGACTTCAGAAAAGCAAGAAGGCTAACTGGCTTTCAAGAGAGGGAAATGAACCTTTCTCTATAATGTTTTTTACCAGGTAGCCGGGCAAATGCCTTGCTGTTTACAAGTTCCGTGGGATCTTAAGCGTACGCAGGCCAGAAGTCACACAGGTCCGATTCTGTTTTTATCCCCTTCCGGAGGACTCGACGTTCAGTTGTATTTTGAGGTCAAACTGAGGAGAAAAGTCGAGGCCACAACGGGAAACGAACCCTGGAACCTCGAGTTTAATTACTGACAGGCAAACGTCTGAACCATTCTGCCACTCTTCTCTTTATCCATCTTCAAAGTGTTGAGATGAAATTGTGTTATGGCTGAAACTGTTCGTTAGTGTAAAGATTTACGTAACGTTGTCAGTGTATATTTCATCTCATCTGTTCGATCTGCACATTTCAAAGACAGGAATCTAGCTATGGCGTGGCGACACTTTCCCCAGGAAGAACAACCAGCATTTCACGTAGAAAAATTATTTTCTGACTAAAACAAAAACAGAAAAAAGAAAACACACACAACAAATGAACACACAAAGAAGAACAAAACCAAGTAAACAAAAAATACAAAAAATGACAAACTAACAGAGAAAGAGAGAGTGAGAGAAGGAGAGAAAGGGAGGAGACAGAGACAGAGAGAGAGAGAGAGAGGAGAAGAGAGACAGAGACAGAGACGAGAGAAGAGGAGAGAGACAGAGACAGAGAGAAGGACAGAGAGACAGAGACGAGCAGAGCAGAGACAGAGAACAGAGCAAGAGACAGAGGAGAGAGAGAAGAGAGCAGAGACAGAGACAGAGAGACAGAGAGGGACAGACAGAGAGAGAAGAGACAGAGAGACAGAGACGGAGACAGAGACAAAAAACAAGAGACAGAGGCATAGACAGAGAGGGAGACAGAAACAGAGACACAGAGAGGGAGACAGAGAGGCAGACAGACAAAAAACAGAGAGAGAGAGAGAGAGAAACAGACAGACAGACAGACAGACAGAGACAAAGACTCAAACCCAATCTGACTAGTCCAGTCCACCTACCTGTATAAGCCAGCAGGAGTAGAGCGGCAGTCAGACCGCAGAACCGTGCAGAAAAAGACATGGTGCTCGTACACGCAGGATCACAAAGTGGCAGGCAAGACCTCACAGCAGAGTCTTTTTAGCCACCTTGCACACACACGCACGCACACACACACACACA
>CM060306.1:123558957-123561457 GCA_030674185.1 Monoplex corrugatus | reverse complement strand
ATGGGGAGAAAGAATAAAAGCAATGGAAAATTATAGAGAGCATATTTAAAAGATGTTGTACATAAATCACGACCATATTGAATACTCGAGCTAATGGTAATGTGAGGAAATTTAGACTGTGTTACTCTCTCTTATTCTGCTGCTGTAAATTAAAATATTTTAGTGTGAACACAAACAAACAAACAAACAAACAAACAAACAAAACAAACAAACAAACAAACAAATAAACAAAATCAGTAGGAATTTCAGTCAGCTGTTCGTATGTACTGAAGCAAGATTTAGTAATATGTGAAGTAATATGTGAAGTAATATGTGAAGTAATATGTGAATAATATGTGAAGTAATATGTGAAGTAATTGTGAAGTAATATGTGAAGTAAATTGAAGAACATTGTGTATGTGCCATGACACAAACAAAAAAATCGATCTGTATCATTATGATTATGTATGTATGTTAAAAGAAGTCATACATTTTTTTAATTTAAGACTACTCAGCTATAAAAGATATTCATTCCATATATGTAATTGTACATTGAACATCGAATTATTGTTGCATGTTTTGCAAGGGAGAAGAGTGGCAGAATGGTTCAGACGTTCGCCTATCAACAACTAAACTGGAGGTTCCAGGGTTCGCTCCCAGTAGAGGTCTCGACTTCTCTCTTCAGCTTGACCGGAAAATCGAACTGAACGTCTGGTCCTTCGGAAGGGGACGAAAAACGAGTCGGACCCGTGTGCCTTCTGGCTGCGCACGCTAAAGATCCCACGGCAGTTGAAATGGGTACGATTCATTTTCCAGGTCCCACCCTTTAAGACCAATTAGCCGTCTTGCCTTTCCGAAGTATTGGTTAAAAATAAGTGAATATGAATATGAATTTGAATCGAGAGAGAGGGGATAGGCGCCGCCCTCATGGTGCTGGCCCTGGGAAAAGTTGAGGTCTCTGCCATTTCACTCCCTTACGACCCTAGGGTTATGGAACTATCTAGGTAGGACTTCAGGACCTGGCCAGCTCATGGGTTTATGTGCAGGCTTGAGGCTTGTGCCGTGATCAATTTGGATATTCATCACATGGCATCTGTGACGTTAGGGCATATGTGGAATTCATTCTGAGCGCGGACACGTCATCTTGAGAAACTGAAATTGAAATTGAAATTGAAATTGAAATGTGTATGCATGTTTTGATATGGTCATGTCTACATTTCAAACAAAAGAACCTTCTGAGCAAGGGTGGGAAAAAACATGCCCCACTGGGTCTGGTCAAGAAGGAACACAAAGTGAATTTCAGAAGTCGTACAGTGTCTCTATGTAGAGCAGATTCCGATAGCTAAACAGTGAAGACATTTCTCACAAGATGGACTTGGCCTTGGAGGTGCGGCCAGAATTCGAACTGATATAGGGAAAAAAATAAAATGGTGACAACAGAAGGGCATCAAGGAATCAAGACCTAGATGCGACCCTGTCGCCTTAGCATTACAGAGTTTAGGGCTGAAACATTTGCTTGAAGGGGTTGTTCGGCTGTCCCCTGAGTTTCTTGCTTTTGTGTTGTGATTCAGACCTGTAATTGTTTATTTATTTACTGTATATATATATGTTCCTTTTTCTGAAGATAAGATACACAGATACTTGTCATTTACATGTAACAAGGATTATTCCAGTGATAAGCTGATCCAATGCCGGTAATAATACCAGTATAACATATAACCTAGGTAAAACATTGCTAGGTAGGGACCTAGACCTGGCAAGCTCATTGGTTTATGTGCAGGTTTAAGGCTTGTGCCATGTTCACCATACACATGGCACCTGTGACGTTAGTGTAATGGAATTCGTTCCGAGCACAGAGACGTCGTCTTGAGAAACTGAAATTAAAACTCGTGCTTTTATAATCAAAGAACAAGTTTAGGGTGTGACACAGTTTGGACAAATCAGTTTTGCTAATCTTAACTGCTTTAATAAAAACCGAGGACGTAACCTCACATCCCAAAAAGACAAGTTACACTACAACAATGTTCTACAACAATGTCAAAACAATCACGATCTCTCAAACGTTTTAAATATTCACCGTTTTGGTGATGACAGGTATCAGTTCAAGAATACCAGGACGATATTACGGTTTCGAGCAAGTCTCGTGTAAAGTGAATGACCCCATGAAAAGCAAGAAAAGCTTCATTGGTTATCATTCTCTTTTCTCTTATGTCAAGAAACTGGAAGCGATCCAACGCCGGGCTACTCGCTGGGTCACCCATCGACACCGGAAAACGTCCAGTGTTCAAGACATGCTTGAGACTCTCCAGTGGTCCCCCCTCACAGAGCGAAGGAGAAAGGCGAGGCTGACAAACTTCTATAAAGTTCCACAATGGAAGCCTTGTCATCAACACGTGCCACAAACCCTCTCAAAATCCTTCTGCATCCAAAGGAACCTGACGGTCGCACCAACAACGTACCATCTTTCCAACTGCAGGACGCTATACAGACAAGTCTTTCTTCCCCAGGACCATAACCGACT
>CM060306.1:123526457-123553957 GCA_030674185.1 Monoplex corrugatus | reverse complement strand
ACGTTCTAAGATCAAGATAAGACATACTGAAAACAAGCATGTCCTTTTCTGGTCCGTATCTCCTTGACCCAGCCTTTTAGCACAACCAGTGTGGATTGGCCTTTAAGTACAGTCATTGATGTGACGCATGGCCTTTAAGTACAGTCATTGTGACATGGCCTTTAGTAAGCTTACATCCATCATATTGTGACATGGCCTTGAAATTGCACCAAACTCATTGTGACATGTGTACTCTTTAATGGCTTAAGTACACATGTGTGTGACAATGGACTGTTGAAGGCAAAACATAAGCTTAGTGTGACATGGCCTTTATGCACAACTAGTGTGACATGACTTTAAGCACAATCAGTGTGAAACGACCTTTAAGCACAAGCTAGTGTGACATGACTTTAAGCACAATCAGTGTGAAAGCTTAGCCGTGACACGACCTTAAGCACAACTAGTGTGGCATGGCCTTTAAGCACAACCAGTGTGCATGGCCTTTAAGCACAACTAGTGTGACAATGGGCCTTTAAGCACAACTAGTGTGACAATGACTTTAAGCACAACTAGTTGACATGGCTTAACACAACTAGTGTGACATGGCCTCTAAGCACAACTAGTGTGAAATGACCTTTAAGCACAATAGGTGACATGGCCTTTAAGCACAATCAGTGTGACATAGCCATAGTTGTGACCTTGAGATACATCCAAGGTCACCGAAGTTTTGCCATTCGCGAGTCCAACTCAAGACTGTTTCACAGTGTTAACGCTGATTATGTTCACTTCGTGTTTTGTTTGTTTGTTTTTGTTTTGTTTTTAATGGATCTGTTACTTCTCGATTAACCTTTGACTCCCGCATCCTTTCCACCAGCATCCTGTATTATCAACCATGCTAGCAGAGCAAAACTTTAACTCTTTGACTCCTTCACCTTATCCACCTGCAGGAAGCTGGTAGATACGGTGAGGGAGTCAATGAGTTAAGTTTTCGTGGCTAGTGGACCAGGTGCGGGAGTCAAAGGGTTAAATATTGTCATAATCCACAAAACATAATAACTTTACATGACTTGATTATTTTTGGTATTGCAGCTTTTATTGTGTATGTACAAAGACTCCGCCAGGGGTAATGTTTGTTCATTCACAAACGGTTGAGAAAATCCTGTTTGAAATTTTTGCTTGACAGTAATTTCACTTCATGTTTTGATGGAGATGTTGAAGTACACACAAATGTGTTTTCATAGATTATGTGCGCACAATGATTCTGCCAAAGATCAATTGTGTTCAGTCATAAATCGATGAAAAAGTCATGATCTGAATTTGTGTCTTCCACCTTAAAACTTATATGCTGTACTTTTTATGGTCACTTTGACCTTAAAAAATGCATAAGATATAAGCACACTTTGACGTGACGTGAGAACAATGAAGGATTGAAACGAAAGCGAAAAGAAAAATCAAATATTGTCAGAGATTCATAAGAAAGTGTGTTCCTGCACCTTTCTCTGAACCTGCTGATTTAGACACTTTTTTATTGCTGTTTTTTTTTTTTTTTCTGTCCACGATGTTATCTTTACATCAAAGTCATGACTTCCAAACTCATGCATACACGACTCGTCAATGGTCAACACTGTTGACCCAATTTGGAAAAGACCATCCAGAAACATCATGGACAATTTTAATATATTCTTGTCAGAGACACACGAAAACCCTCTCAACACCCAAAATATACAACAGAAAACCAACCAACCAACCAACCAACCAACCAACCAACCAACCAACCAACCAACCAGCCAACCAACCAGCAAGCAAATACCAACAAGCAAGCAAGCAAGAAAGCACCAACCAACCAACTAACCACCAACCAACCAAACCACCAACCAACCAACCAGACAACCATCCAACCAACCAACCATCACCAACCAACCACCACCAACCAACCAACACCAACCAACCAACCAAACCAACCAACCAATCCAACCAACCAACCAAACCAACCAGCCAGACCAACCAACCAACCAACACCAACCAACCAGCCAACCAACCAACCAACCAACCAACCATCTAACCAACCAACCAACCACCAACACCAACCAACCAACCAGCCAGCCAACCAACCAACCAGCCAGCCAGCCAACCAACCAACCAGCCAACCAGCCAGCCAACCAACCAACCAACCAACCAACCAATCCTCCCTCTGTGGTTGATATGAAACAATCTCCAACATTATTTTTTTGAAAAGAAAAGAAAGCTTGTCAAACCAAGCTAATGTCTGAAGGAGAAAAAAAGCTCTCGAAATATGTAAACCAGCCTGGCTACCGCACAAACACCACAACACACCACAACACACCACATCGACAGCTGACATGAACAACAGACAGTTTTATTCAAACGTTAAAGCAATAACTTGAAGCTTGAACGTTCCTTAGCTTACGATCATTCCCACTTCCATACACAAGTTTAAGCATCGTGATATAGGCTCTGATGTATTTTTCACACAGAAGAATGCGGGCCTCAGTAGCTCAGTTGGTTGAGCGTCCGATTCACATGCTAATGGTTGTGGGTTCGAATCACAGGGTGCGCTACGTTAAAACCAGCCTTTTCACCGTCACATCTTAACAAAGTCATCATTATCAATCATTTTTAGTCAGTTTATTCCTCTCTCACACAGAACGGAGCAGCAGGGAAGTCTCAGTCTTTTTCTCCTAATTTTTGTATCTGGTGTTTGTTTGTTTGTGATCGTACGCTTGACAAAGGCCAGTTGGCCGAATGTTCGCGCCTGTCTTGTCCGGTTGTATCAAATACGCGTTATGATTCTTTTTTCGTGTTTTTTTCTGGTTCAATGTCATCAATGTTGTTCTGGTGGTGTTGGTATAGGATTAGATAAATCCCCCCCTTTCCCCACTTCCCTGGGATGGTTATCCCCGTCGGTCATATCACCTGAGGTGGGTGGCGACGTAAAAACTGAACCAAATCAATCAATCAAAATCAAACCACACAAAACAGGGCTGCTTGGTTCTTTTGACAGAGCTGTGGGCTGAAGATCTGATATCTCGAGTTCAATCCTAGCCCGTAACATTAAAAAAAAATGTCCTGCCCGCTGTCCATCTTAAGGTGTCATCATTTTGATGTTTCAGTTTCAGTTTCAGTTTCTCAAGATGACGTCACCCCTACGCCAGCTGGTGGCAGGGCGGACTGCCCGAAAGAGAGATGAAGCCCAGAGTGGGTCCAGAGAGGGGTCTTCCATTCCCTCTTGGTCCAGAGAGGATGGGCTGGACCTGGATGATGCGCGTTGTGTGACTATGTCCCGGGGTTTGTCATCTCCCCACCTTGCCATTCGATTTGTAAACAAGGTAACTGATGACTGGGTTCGAATGGGTCATGCAACGCATTGACAGTCCCCCTTTGCTTGATAAAATGACTGTCGAGTGGCGTCGGGAGCTTGGGAGGTGACTGTCTGGAGAGTGGTGAGGCATTGGTGCTCCGGGTCCATCAGCTCCCTCGTGGTGTTTCTTGTTAACTTGTTAACATCTATCTATGTATCTTCTATCCATCTGTCAGTCTATCTATCTATGTATCTATCTATCTATGTATCTATGTATGTATGTATGTATCTATCTATCTATCTGTCAGTCTATCTATATATCTATCTATCTATGTATCTATATATCTATGTATCTATGTATCTATCTATCTGTCAGTCTATCTATGTATCTATCTATCTGTGTATCTATTGATCTATCTATCTATGTATCTATCTATCTATCAAACTATCTGTCTATCTATGCATGTATCTATCTATCTGTCTGTCTGTCTATCTGTCTATCTGGTTGTCTGTCTGTCTGTCTGTCTGTCTATCTATCTGTCTATCTGTTTGTCTGTCTATCTATCTATCTATCTATCTATCTATCTATCTATCTATCTGTCTGTCTGTCTATCTATATTCATACGTACGAACGTACATACGTACATACATACATACATACATACATACATACATACAAACATACATACATATAATGTGTGTGTGAGTGTGTGTGTATATATATATGTATACACACGCACACATACACACACACACACACACACACACACACACACACACATATATATATATATATATATATATATATATTATATATATATATATATATATTCTGACTTTCATGATTTTCTATCTTTTCTACGATTTTGTAGTCTTATGCAACTTCGTGTTTAATAGTTCTGTAATTCCTCCATTTGTATTTCACACTTCATGATTAGAGGTTCTATGGTTCACTGTTGTTGTTTTTTTACGACATACACTTCTATAATTTCATCATTCATAGATTTACAGTTTCTCCTCTCAAAATCCATTTTTCACAGATTATAGTTTCATCAGTTTATGTCAGACGATTGATAATTTCGCATTTTTCATGATCTCCATTTTTACTGTTATCGTTTTTTGCAGTTGCTGTTTATGATTTGCAATTTATAATTTAACATTTTTTATGATCTCCGTTTAGATTTCAGTTTATGATTTATGCCCATAAACTCGTTTTCCAACGCGAGGCAAACGATTCCCCCACCCCCACCCCCTACGCACACACATATACACACACACACACACACGCACACACAGACACATACACACAGACACAGACACACACACACACAGACATATAATATATATATATATCTATATATATATATATATATATACATATATATATATGTATACATATATACTTACACTCACACGCACATACTTATGCGCACACACACACACATACACACACACACACACACACACACACACACACACACACACACACACACGGACGAACAAAACACAAACACACAATCACACGAACGTACACAGCACACACACACACACACACACACACACACACACACACACACACACACACACGGACGAACAAAACACAAACACACAATCACACGAACGTACACACACACACACACACACACACACACACACACACACACACACATACGCACACACACACACACATGCACACACACGTACACACACACACAATGCACACACACGTACACACACACACAAACACACACACACACACTACACCACACACACACACGTACACACACACACACACACGTACACACACACACACGCACACACACACACACATATGCACACACACGTACACACACCACACACATACGCACACACGTACACACACACACACACACGCACAGACACACCAATTCACGATGAATACGCAGGTCCATCCACCAAGATGTAAACCTGAGAGGATGATATTCTGATGCTCTGATGGATTCCTTGGTTAGCTTCTCTCTGTCACCTTGTGACATATGGCAACCATGACTCCACCACTCTCTCTCTCCCCCTCTCTCTCTCTCCCTCTCTCTCTCCATACTCCCGGGAGAAAACCTGATATATTTAGCATTTCAGTTATTCAGTTTGTACACGTGAAATATGTCAGACTTGGGACATTAGCATAGCGTCGTTTTTTTCCAGTTTCGTCGCTGTAACTGTCATATGAATTATTTAATATATATATGTGTGTGTGTGTGTGGTGTGTGTGTGTGTGTGTGTGTGTGTGTGTGTGTGTATGTGTGTGTATATTTATATATATATTATATATACATACATGTATATGTATATATGTGTATATACATATATATATATATACCAGTATATATATATATATATATATATATATATATATATATATATATATATACACACACACACATATATATACACATATATATATCGTACCTCTATACAGAAGTTAAACGTTTTGCTCAGCACCAAGGCCGGACATTCATCTTGTTTAACCCAAGGGCCTGAACTATACCAAAGGTAGAACTCATTTCTTATTCCCCTTTAGTCGCCCATACTTTATTCCACAGACTAGTCACCTTCTCGAACGAAAACGAAGACGACAGGTATATCAGGGTCATGTCGAAAAGTGCCTATTGCATTTTTTCCCCACAATAATCTGTAGTATCAACCAACTGGGCACAAAGCATGATCATAGCCATTTAACAAATAAATTTTGCATTCAGTGAAATGATCAACTCGCTAGAAACGGTTGTTTCGATTTTTTTTTTTCAAATACCTATGATGAAATGTAAATGACAAAACATTTAAAAACGTTATTTCCCCCAAGGCTATAAACGCTCAAATGCATGGGGTTCAACGTTCAGATAACTCACACATTCAGGATGCTGCTGTATGCTCAGCACTCAGCTCCGGCATCTACGCACAAACAAACACTACTCTATCTTACAAGACATCATGCTGTAATCATCATCATTATGTGCTCTGACGTTGGCGATCATGGCCCTCAATACAGATGTACCCCTTGTCGCTGCAAGCACATCTTCCACCCTCTCTGTCCTCAGCCACCCTGCAAGTCCGTCCAATATTTTCTCCATGGGTCTATCTGGTGCTCTCATTCCCTCCAGCTTTCCTGTTGTGACCAGGTGCTCTAATTTCTCTTGCTCGTAAAACGTCCTATAAATGTTGCTTGTCTTTTCCTAATTACCTTCATTAATGTTCTTTTTGTGTCTGCCTCCTTCAAGACTATCTCGTTTGATTTCTTCGCTGTCTATGAAACTCAACATTCTTCTTAGAAACCACATTTCAGTTGCCCTATCGTGTTCTCACTTAGCTTGTTGACTGTCCACGCCACACAACTGTACAACAGTATTGGATTTACATAACATTGAAGAACTCTTTTCCTGACGTTAATTGATAGCTTTTCATCTTCTTGAATGCTGTTTCAGCTTGGCCGATTCTGCCAGCTATTTCTGATGGGCATCTGCCTTCTGGTGACATGACCGTTCCTAGATAACTTACCAACCTGTCTCAAAGTTGTGTCATTTGCTTTTATTTTGCATTAGGGAGTTTTCATGTTTTTTACTGATCACCATGACTTTATGCTGCAATATCACTGGCATAAACCAAGTTTCATGAACAAAATTAATGGAACACCCCAACAACATGTACACACCGTCACCTCTGTGACATACGTTATCAAAGAAACCAGCTGCCATTATAACTACAAATATTACAGCAATTTATATGGCAACCCTACACTTATGAATCTCGTGCGCATTTCCACACACACCTTCAAGAAAACATACCGAGCAAGGTCGGTACTTACACATCAGAACATAATTCGCCTTCCCATTTCTGTAAGCAAACCATTTCCGCGCGTATGGGCACTCTCCATCCACATCTTGCCAATCACGTCTCCTGGCTGCACCTAATTAGATGAATACGGGCACCATGCCTCATGATGACACCAGAAAAGGGCACAACAACTACGACACATTAACCCTTTGTCTCCGCACTCTATCCACCCGCTGCAAAAATTTAACATTTTGACTACCTCACCCTATCTACCAGTTTCCTGCGGGAAGCTGGTGAATAGGGTGAGGAAGTCGAATGGTTAAGTTTCTGCTTTGCTATCATTGATGACGATGCAGTATAATAGTAGACAAGGTGAGGGAGTCAAAGGGTTAAAACACTTACGTCACAATATGATATGAAACACACACACACACACACACACACACACACACACACACACACGCTCGCTTGCATACATACACACATACGCACCTACACACACATACACACACACGCTTGAATACATACACACATACGCACCTACACACACACACACACACACACACACACACACACACACACACACACAACACACACACACACACACACACACACACACACACACACACACACCCACACTGTAAACTTCCACGTACCACGCGTAAGGCAGCTAGAATCGCTGTCTTTCCTGTAAGTCAGAGAAAGAAGAAAAGAAAGAAAACAAAAACTTACATGCTGAGAGTTTTCTTGTTTCAGCCATATAGGCGTTACTTAATTTTATGACCAGTGTTTTTGAAAAATTATAATAGGCACAATCTTATTATAATTTACACATATCACGCCTAAACGAATATTATCCATCAAGGAATTTCTCTTACTTTTTGTTAGGCCTGATCGGTTCAGCGAACCCTCGTCTCGTCTGACGTTTAGGCGTGATATGTGTAAATTATAATAAGTTTATAATTTCTCAAAAACAATGGTCATAAAACAAAAACTTAAGATCAAAACTTACCCATGTCCCTCTGTTAGACAGATTAGATAAAGAACAGGATCAGGTACACATTGTTAGCTGGGTGGAACAGAGGCTGTACGCTCAACGTTTTTCTCTCCGAACAGACTCTCCCGCAACAAAGCCAAGCAGAAAACATTTTGAATCGTTTGAATTGTATATAATTTCATTCACCAACCAGTCATTGTCAGATTATACAAAGTTGTACCGACGAGTGCATTAACGAAGTGATTCATGATAACTGAGACAACGAAAAACAAACAAAAAACAGAAAATAATTTACGAGCGTTAAAAAAAAAAGGCAACAGGAAGAGAAAAGAGACAAGGAGTCACTTATGACATCAGAATAATATAGAGAACCCCTCAGGAGGGAAGCAGATAGGAGACAGAGCGAGGGAAGAATGTAGGAGTGGGAAGAGAGTAGAAGAGGGAAAAAAGACAGGAGAGAGAAGAAGATAGGAGAAGGGAAAAAGTGAGAGAGGGAAGGTGGAAGGTAGAAGAGAATAGAGGAAAGTAGGTTGGAGAGAAAAAAAGGTTGGATGGAAAAGAAAGCAGGAGAGGGAAGAGGGAAGGAGAGGGAAGAGAGAAGAAGGTAGGACAGGGGAGAAGGCAGTAGAGGAGAGGCTGCAAAGGAAGATGGTAAGACAGGGAAGAGGGTGTGGGAAGAGTTAGAGAGGGAAGAAGGCAGGAAAGGGAAGAAGATAGGACAGGGAACAGAGTAGGAGAAGAAAGAAGGCAGGAGAGGAAGAAGGCAGGAGAGGGAAGAGAGTAGGAGAAGGAAGAAGGCAGGAGAGGGAAGAGGTAGGAGAGGGAAGAAGGCACAAGAGGAAGAGAGTAGGAGAAGGAAACGAATAGGAGAAGGAGAAGGCAAAAGAGGGAAGAGAGTAGGAGAGGGAAGAAGTCAGGAGAGGAAGAGAGTAGGAGAGGGAAGAAGTCAGGAGAGGGAAGAGAGTAGGAGAGGGAGAAGTCAGGAGGGGAAGAGAGTAGGGATGGAAGAAGACAGGAGAAGAGAGACAGAGAGGAAGAGAGTAGGAGAGGGAAGAAGGCACAAGAGGGAAGAGAGTAGGAGAAGGAAACGAATAGGAGAAGGAAGAGGCAAAGAGGAAGAGAGTAGGAGAGGGAAGAAGTCAGGAGAGGGAAGAGAGTAGGAGAGGGGAAGAAGAGAGTAGGAGAGGGAGAAGTCAGGAGAGGGAAGAGAGTAGGAGAGGGAAGAAGTCAGGAGAGGGAAGAGAGTAGGAGAGGGAAGAAGTCAGGAGAGGGAAGAGAGCAGGAGAGGAAAGAAGGCGGGAGAGGGAAGAGAGCAGGAGAGGGAAGAAGGCAGAAGAAGGAAGAAGGCGAGAAAAGGGAGGAAGAGCAGGAGAGGGAAGAAGGCAGAAGAGGGAAGAAGGAAGGAGAGGGAAGAAGGCAGGAGAGGGAGAGAGAGAGTAGGAGAGAGGGAGAAGTAAGGGAGAGGGAAGAGAGTAGGAGAGGGAAGAAGGCAAAAGAGGGAAGAAGACAGTAGGAGAGAGGAAAAAGACAGGAGAGGGAAAGAAGGCAGGAGAGGTAAGAAGGCAGGAGAGGTAAGAAGGCAGAAGAGGGAAGAGGCAAGGGAGGGAAGAGAGTAGAGAGGGAAGAAGGCAGAAGAGGGAAGAAGGAGGAGAGGGAAGAAGGAGAGAAGGGGAAGAGGCAAGGAGAGGGAAGAAGGCAGTAGAAGAGGGAAGAGGAAGAGGAGAGGGAAGAGGAGGGAGAGGGTAGAAGGGGAAGAGGCAAGAGAGGGAAAGAGCAGGAGAGGGGAAGAGGCAGGAGAGGGAAGAGAGTAGGAGAGGGAAGAAGGCAGGGGAGGGGAAGAGAGTAGGAGAGGGAAGAGGAGGAGAGGGAAGAGGCAAGGAGAGGGAAGAGAGAGGAGAGGGAAAGGCAGAAGAGGGAAGAAGGTAGGAGGAGGGAAGAAGGCAGGAGTGGGAAGAGAGTAGGAGAGGGAAGAAGGCAGGAGAGGGAAGAGAGTAGGAGAGGGAAGAGAGGAGAGGGAAGAAGAGGCAGGAGAGGGAAGAAGGCAGAGATGGAAGAAGCAGGAGAGGGAAGAAGGCAGGAGAGGGAAGAGAGTAGGAGAGGGAAGAGGGAGAGGGAAGAAGGCAGGAGAGGGAAGAAGGCAGGAGAGGGAAGAAGGCAGGAGAGGGAAGATAGGAGGAGAGGGAAGAGAGTAGGAGAGGGAAGAAGGCAGGAGAGGGAGAGAAGAGGAAGGGAAGAGAGGAGGGAAGAAGGCAGGAGAGGGAAGAAGGCAGGAGAGGGAAGAAGGCAGGAGAGGGAAGATGGCAGGAGAGGAGAAGGCAGGAGAGGGAAGATGGCAGGAGAGGGAAGAAGGCAGGAGAGGGAAGAGAGTAGGAGAGGGAAGAGAGGACAGGGAAGAAGGCAGGAGAGAGAAGAAGGCAGGAGAGGGAAGAAGGCAGGAGAGGGAAGAAGGCTGGAGAGGGAAGAAAGCAGGAGAGGGAAGAAGGCAAAAGAGGGAAGAGAGTAGGAAGGAAGAAGCGGACAGGGAAGAGAGTAGGAGAGGAAGAGGCGGAGAGGGAAGAAAGTAGGAAGGGAGAAGGCAGGAGAGGAAGAGAGTAGGAGAGGAAGAAGACAGAGAGGGAGAGAGTAGGAGAGGAGAAGGCAGGAGAGGGAAGAGAGTAGGAGAGAGAAGATGGCAGGAGAGGGAAGAAAGTAGGAAAGGGGATGAAGGAAGAGGGAAGAGAGTAGGAGTGGGAAGAAGACAGGAGAGGGAAGAGAGTAGGAGAGGGAAGAAGGCAGGACAGGGAAGAGAGTAGGAGAGAGAAGATGGCAGGAGAGGGAAGAAAGTAGGAAAGGGGATGAAGGCAGGAGAGGAAAGAGAGTAGGAGAGGGAAGAGAGTAGGAGAGGGAAGAAGGCAAGACAGGGAAGAGAGTTGGAGAAGGAAGAGAGTAGGAGAGAGAAGAAGGACAGTAGAGGGAAGAGAGCAGGAGAGGGAAGAAGGCAGGAGAGGGAAAATGTAGGAGAGGGAAGAAGACAGGAGAGAAAAGAAAGTAAAAAAATAAAAATAAAAAAAAGAGATGGGATGATGGCGGAGAAGAGTGGTGAGGAGCCTGTTAGTACAGGACACAGGAGGGACGAATGTTTGAGAGGTACTGAGGCAGTCGGAGAGGGATGGAGGGAGGGAGAGAGGGTGGGAGTGTCTAGAAGCCAAACATGGCGCCCATGCCCCCACCTCCATCATGCTCATCATGACCATGGGCATCACGTAACGTCTGACGATGGGCATGATCACCGCCATGGGGTTGTTGTTGATTCCCTGGCCTTGCTGCTGCCGCTTCTCTGCAACGCACACATGCACACGCGCACGCACACACACACACACATACATACACACACACGCACGCACGCACGCACGCAGAGGCACACACACGCAGGAGCACACACAACACACACATATATTACACACACACAAACACAGACACATACACACACAAAAACACACACATATACACACACACGCTCGCGCACACACACGCAGAGGCACACACACGCAGGAGCACACATAACACACACATATATTACACACACACAAGCACATACACACACACACACACACACGCACACACACACACACACACACACGCACGCACGCAGAGGCACACACGCGCAGGAGCACACACAACACACACATATATTACACACACACAAACACAGACACATACACAAAAACACACATATACACACATATACACACACATACACACACACACATACACACACACACACGCAGACGCACACATATACACGCGCACACATACGCACGCATACACACACACACATCTGATGTCACATTATGTGGATATACATTAAATGAAATTGAACACACACACACACACACACACACACACACACACACACACACACACACACACACACACACACACACACACACACACACACACTCACACACACACACACACTCGTATGCACACACACACACACTCGTATGCACACACACACACACACACACACACACTGTTATGCACACACACACACACGTACACGTGAATTCAACCCCAGGGATACACGCATGTATGCATGCAAGTACATAAACGTACATGCACGCGAGTCTGCGACGACACAGATACGGATGTACGCGCGCGTGCACGCACACGTACACTATTCAGTAAAGAATACTACCAAAAATTCATTAGTCAAGAGAAGCTGTTAAGACGAGCAAAGGGCAGGCCACTCTTGATGTTGAGGGCTGGGATTGAACTCGAGACATCAGACCTTGATTCCACGGCTCTGTCAACACTGGCAGCCACAGAAATCAACGTTGAATGTGTTCAAGAGCGATTCATCGCACTCGCACAATTCCATATACGCTCTGACCAAATCTGCCAGCAATTTTCAGGCAGACTTACTGAGCCTGTGCAAAGTCTTAAACTTTGTCAAGGTCATAAAATGGATAGGTGGAGGGCAGGGGGGGGGGGGAGGGGAGGTGAGGAGAAAGCACTAAGCTGACGCCATGAGAATGAGATAGACATTAAGACTGGGCAGCGAACAGGCCAATGTTTCATGTTGCAGGCTGGAAACGAAGTCGAAGTATCAGATCTTGAGCCCACGGCTCAATCTTTTAACTGTAGTTAATTCTTTTGGCGAAAGTGTTATAAAACAGTTTCTTAATAATAATAATAATAATAATTACAATATTTATATAGCGCAAAATCTTGATAAAATCAAATCGCTGAAACAGACACACACACGCACGCACGCACACACACGCACGCACGCACACACACACACACACACACGCGCGCGCGCGCGCACACACACACACGCACACGCACACGGCTATAAATGGGGAGAAAGAATAAAAGCAATGGAAAATTATAGAGAGCATATTATATACAATTATATATTACAATGTGATTCCCCTCCGAGTGGAGACAGGCTGCAGAGGGGATTGAGTGAGGTCAGGATTTTATGCAGAGGAGAAAAGGTGAGTTTTGAGAGCGGACTTGAAGGAGACAAGAGTAGGTTGCTGACGGACTGAGAGAGGAAGTTTGTTCCAGGAGAGCGGACCAGAAACAGAGAAGGCTCGTGGACCATAGGTATTGAGCTTAGTGCGTGGAAAGCGAAAAGTCAGAGGATCGGAGGCAGAGCGGAGGGTACGTGAGGGAACATAGATCTCAAGTAGGCTTGACAGGTAATCGGGGGCTGCGTTATTGAGGCTTTTGTAGCACATGGTGTCTAGTTTGTACTGTATGCGCTTTGATACAGGGAGCCAGTGAAGTTGTGCCAGGAGAGGAGATATGTGGTCAGCTTTTTTCTTTTTGAGTACAAGGCGTGCAGCATTGTTTTGAATGCGCTGTAGGATGTGAATGGTGGAGGCAGGAAGACCGGACAGGAGTGAATTGCAATAGTCAATGCGAGACATTATGAAGGTGATAGTAGCAAGATCTGGCAGTTTGAGAAACAAAGTTGTTCATGGAGAGGATAGAGTCAATGCAGACACCAAGGTTTTTAGCTGAATCAGAAATTGGGACTGATATGTTACATAATGGGAGAGAAAGAGGAGGCAGCTGAGAAAGTTTCTGACGGGTGCCAATGAGGATAGCTTCTGTCTTGTCATCATTAAGCTGAAGTTTGTTGTATGTCATCCAATTTTTAATGTCCGAGTAACACTCAGTGGTGCGAGTCAGGAGGCGCTGTATATTGTCAGGTGAGTCACTGTCTTGAAGTTGGGTGTCATCAGCATAGAAGTGGTCTTTTATAGAGTGGGAGTTGATGATGGTGGACAGGGGGGAAGTGTAAAGAGTGAAAAGAACAGGGCCAAGGACAGATGCAGGTTGAGAGTAAGTGCCATTGATGAGAACAGTTTGTTTTCTGTTTGATAGATATGAAGTGAACCAGGAGAGAGCAATGTCAGAGATGCCAAAAGTATGATGAAGTCTAGAAAGGAGAATACCATGATCAAAGGTATCAAAGGCTGCAGACAGATCAAGGAGTGTGAGGAGAGAGACTTTGCCAGAATCAGTTGCAAGGAGGAGATTGTTGAGAATGTGTAGCAAGGCAGTTTCAGTGCTATGGCACTGGCGGTAGGCTGACTGGAAAGGATTGAGGAGATTGTTGGCAGACAGGTGAGAGTTCAGTTGGTTGAGGACAACTTTTTCAAGCAGTTTTGACAAGAAAGAGAGATTAGAGATAGGCCGGTAATTTTTCAGTTTATTTGGGTCTAAATTGTATTTCTTGAGGAGAGGGTGAACAATAGCAGACTTGAAAGAATCTGGGACAGTTCCAGTTTGGAGAGAAGTGTTGATGATGTCAGTGATGAATGGGAGGAGAGTAGGGAGACAGTCAGAGTAGAGAGAACCTGGAAGAGGATCCAGTTCGCAGGTTTTGAACGACATGGATCTGATTGTGTTGAGAATTTCTTCTTGAGAGACTGGGGTAAAAGTAGTAAGAGGTGTGCCAGAGAAGGAAGGGTCAGGTGGGCATGGTTGACAGGGTGTCCTGTGAAGCCTGTCACGAAGAGTTTGTATTTTGGTGGTGAAATACTTGGAGAATACAGATGGGAGTTCTTCATTTGTGTGTTTTGTTGGGAGAGGTAAATCTTTTCGTGTGCCAAGGAGATGATTCATGGTTGTAAAGAGTTCTTTTGAAGAAGAGGCATTCAGGATTTTGGTTTGGAAATAGCTTGTTTTTGCAGATGCAATGAGGGTGGATACTTTTGTTTTAGAGTCTTGGAAAAGTTACCTATTTACAGTGAGTTTGGATTTGCGCCAGCGGCGCTCTGCTCTGCGGCGGGCACGTTTTGCACAGGCAATCTCATGAGTGAGCCAGGGGGTAGGGGGGCGGTCAGGTAAAAGACGGGTTGTGGCTGGAGCATGAGTGTCCAGAAGATGGTGGAGAGTAGTATAGAATTCATCGGCAAGGAGACGGGAGGCATCAGATGAAAATGTGGAGAGGTCGATAGATTTGAGATTGCGTCGAGTCACTGTGCGCATGGTACGGGAAGGAGGAGGAATGTCAAGAGAACAGAGAATTGCAGAGTGGTCAGATGGAAGGGCTGAAGTTAGACGGGTTTAAAGAACTAAGCAGTTGTCAGTAGCTGAATTGTGGTGATCACGAGAAATGATCTTTTTGATGGGTTGGTTCAGAAATGTGTTGAGTCATATTGTGATTGGACAGAGAGTTGATGATATGTCTTGTGTCATAACGGTGAGTGTTGTCATAGTGGACATTGATGTCACCTAGAATGATGAGATTTCCAGGTAAGAGGCAGTAGTAGTCAAGTAGTTGATCAAAGTCAGAGAGAAACATGGATGCCGCCAGTCTGTCTAAAGCACTTACTTTCTATGAATTCTACGAGAGACACCTGGCAAAGGAAGACAGAGACTCGAGTCGACAGGACCATAACACTGAACATAATAGTTGACATTCAGTCTGTCAGTAATGGCGCTGGATCAGGAAAACATTGTGAGTGAAAGGCTGTTGTACCACATCACTAATCACTTGTCTTCTTCTTGACATACGACTATTGTTTGACATTAACCCAAAAAACAAAAACAAAAACAAAAAAACGCGGGGAAAAAATCATAACGCGTATTTCATACAACAAGACAAGACAGGCGTTTAGTTTTGGCCAACTGGCCTTTGTCAATCGTAAGATCACAAACAAACATACATCAGATACAAAAATTAGGAGAAAAAGACTTTGTTTGTTTGTTTGTGATCTTACGCTTGACAAAATTTGCGCCTGTCTTGTCTGGTTGTATTGAATACACGTTATGATTCTTTTTCGTGTTTTTTTCTGGGTCATATTTGCTTGAGCGCGGGCAGTCACACTTGTTTTGGATTTTGTTTGATAGTGTAAGAGTATTCATTTCATTTCCTTCCGGTCAAAAGTTTTTTCCACCTGTTACTTTTCCTGGTAAATGTAATGTTGTACTGTTGGGGCTATATGCCCAGAAGGTTTTAACTGGATGGATATTGAATGATAAACAGTAATAGGGCAAGGCGTGCATGGACTTTCTTGAATCTGTACCTGTTGGTATAGAAGTGTCTACCTGCAACAACTAACCAACCGTAAAATCTCACAGATTAAACAACATTGGTAAATTAGCAGAAACAGAATTTTAAACCGAAACGAGAATTTACTTCTCGAAGTCTGTGTAGAATTGCATGACGCAGTTTACCGGAAGGAAGGGATAACTTCCCCGATAAGTGACCTCCCTTTTTATAAACCTTCCATAGATAAATAAAATGTATTCACAGTGAAAGAATATCTGACTGGGTTGTTCATTTTGAAGAAACACAACAGTTATTTTTAGTAGTTTGTTCACAATATGAGAAAACTGTACTTCTCTAAAGTTAAAATATGACGCACTGAATGCTGGGAAACATGTGACACTGGTGCTGACACTATGGAGCATCACTGTAGCTAAATCTTCTGGTTTCAATTTCAGTTTCTCAGCATGACGTCTCTGCGCTCGGAACAAATTCCATATGCACTAACGTCACAGGTGCCATGTGTATGGTGATCATGACACAAGCATTAAGCCTGCACATAAACCCATGAGCTGGCCAGGTCCTGAGGCCATTACCTAGACTATGTTTTACATAGTCTATATTTTATACTGGTATTTTATTCCTCTGGCGTGGGCTAATCATCTGTGAGTAGAGGCTCCAACCTGCCCACTGTATGTAATCGTGGGAGGTCTGGGCCGGAGTTCGAGGAGATGCACTGCTCCTCCGCGACTCAACTCGACTCGACGAAACCCTTCGCAAGAAATCTTTTGGCAGATGATTTAGCCTGTAAAGTATGGCTATCACGACCTATGCACATCTCACATATTCCTCTGTTCTGGTAAATTGTATCACAGAATTCTGCGCAAATATTGTCTTCCCAAGGTCAGCGCTCTTGTAAGTTTCAAATTATGAGCTGGTAAAAACAGTTTTGTGCGATGGCCGTCTAAAAAAAAGTGTTTAATTTTGCGTTCCTGGTTTATATTCTTGAATAAGTTTTGGGCCATTTAATGGTGTAAATTGTTCAAAAAAGATTGTTGTCGGTTTGAATGCTTCACAGAAACAGTTGATGAGTGTCTTCTTTGTGTATCATTGAATTATCAATTTAAACATTGACATTTTTGTTATGAGACCTACCTTTCTATATTTTTGTTTATTTCTTTTGTTATAAACGTTAAGTTTATTTATGCATGTATTTATTTATTTGTTTATTTATTTTCTTTTAATTTTCATTCATTTCATTTTCTTGTTTATTTGTTTGTTTGTTGGTTTTTTTAAGATTTGGGGACATGTAATTTAGTTTACACCACTTATTTAAATGATACATCATGAGCGAGAGAGAGAGATACAGACAGACAAGAGACAGAGACCGAAAAAAGCAAAGGCAAAAAGAGAGACACAAAACAGACACAGAAAGAGAGGAAAACAAAGTGGCAGGGACACAGAGAGAAAGAGAGAGACAGACAGACAGACAGACAGACAGAGAGGACAGAGACAGAGACACCACACAGACACAGACACAGATACAGAGACACACAGAGCCACAGAGAGACAGAGAGAACCAGAAAAACAATTTCTTTCCCCTCTTTTCCTGTGCTGTGTGTACCAATCAGTCACACACAACCTACCCATAGGAATGATCTCAGCGGAAGAACTCTGGCATTTGTTGTATAGATCCTGGTAAGTGCATGGTAATCGGTACTGCCCTGTGAGACAGAAAGCCACCATTGTTGCCATCATCATCGTCATTACCGTCATCATCACCATCCTAAACTACTCACTGACTGACTAAAACAATTTCCAGAAAAAAAAAGAAAAAAAAAGAAAAAAAATCACACCTTCGTGTTGAATTTATGAACATCTCCAAAATTGTTTTAAATAACTCTATTAAACACAGATTCTTTTTGTATTAATTCTAACTGCAAATACCGAACCATGTTTTCACACAAGCACGTGGCAGGGGCTGATAATCCTCATCACAATCATGCTCCAGTTGTGCTTTCTCTAGATCAAAGCCTTGATCGTTGGTATCTAATTCGTGAAGTTGAACTTCGAATTTCGTCAAGATCAAAATCTTCACCACCACTGTGATTATCATGAAGAGCTCCGTCCACTATTTTCTCAGGTATACACGTTCATTTTCGATCTGTAGAATACTTAGTGCTAGATCTGCAAACAAAAAGTCGTTTTTGATACATTTCCTGTAAGTAGACGCTTTGACACCCACCGTACCAGAGACAGAACTAAAAACAAAACAAAACAAATATATCTTCACCACATTGCTACACAGTCTTTGTCTCAGCGTTCTGAGCATTACATGATATCAGATTCACAACGAACCATTTCAGCGGTAGAGATTACAGAGCTTAGTGTCATCCATGACCTTTTAACATTTTGATGTTTGGTTGTTGAATCAACACTTCCTAGACATTATTCAGCTTAACTGATAACTAATCATTCACCACTTTAGATCTAAAATTTGCTATTTTATGATACATACGGGACAAATAGAACAGAACACGGCACTAGGCAAGATGGAATTTGTAACCAAACCACAGAAGCCTTGTAAAGCAATGTGGTAAAAAAAAACTGGAGAGTATTTGAAACAGAGTTTGACACATTTGTTGATGCCGTGTATGAATACACAAAAGCTATCATACTCCAAAATCTGGCTGGACGAGAAGTAACTGAAAAAGAGACGACTCACGTACACTGAAATGCAGATGGAGTCATCATTCAAGCTGCTGAAAGACGTGAAAATTTGGCAGTGCCAAAAGTTATAATCAGCATTATACAGGTCAATCCCAAAAGGCTGTATCTGTAAAACTGTGGGTTGCACCAGATTAGCAGAGAAGAGGTCTGTCCAGCATTTGGAAACAAAGATGCTGTGTACATAATTATAGCCTAATCAACTCACAAGAGTGCAAGTCAAATCTAATCAGAAGAACTGTAAAACAAGTCAGTCAAGTTAAAAAATGATCAAACACTCAGTTGCAGTAAACTCCAAGGACATTATGCTGAAGATTGACACTGGAGCAAGTGCAACGTCATGCCTGAGGAACAGGTCAACAAAATCAGACAAACAGAACAAGCAGACAAAAACAAGATTGTAAATCTTATTCCATATGGAGGATTCAGGGTTTTTTTCCAATTCTTGAAAGTTGTCCAAACCAGGCTAATCTGAAATCATCTTTCATGGGACTAACAGACGGGCAACTCCAGTTCTTAATCTCCTTGATGCGTTGTTGCTAAGTCTCATTAGCTAAGTCTCATTAGCAATTGTTAGACAAGCTGAACCAAAAGAATGGGTCTCCCAATCGGTCAGTACGGTGATACTCACATTTGTCCAGAGCCTAGAGATCTCGACAAAGTTCTGAAAGTTTTCATCCACTCCGCAAGTCCATTAAATATTTTCTTCCTGGGTCTACCTCGTGCTGTTTTCCCTCCAGATTTCCTGTTGTGACTTGGTGCTCTAATCTATTTTGCCTCATATAATGTCCTATAAATGTTGCCCGTCTTTTCTTAATCTAATTTTATTTATAATGTTCTCTTGTGTCTGCCTCCTTCAAGACTGTTACTTTCTTTGCTGTCCATGGAACTCTTAACATTCTTCTCAGAAACCACATTTCAGCTGCCTCGATCTTGTTCTGACTTTGCATCAGAGCTGGCCAAATGCAAGACAGAAATGGAGAAATGCAAAACAGATGGATCAGTGTTCTTGGTTTGCTTAATATATGCAGTACTCCAAGGATGGCACTTTGGGATCACCTGCTCATTGGTGACTATCAGTATTTAACTGGCCACGAATGAGACGTTACTGGTGCCTAAACTTTTTAATACAAAAGAAACATCATGTCAGCCAAAGAAGTATCGTCTGCAGAAAAAAAGGTATCACGACAAATCAGCTACAGACCTAATACAGCTGGTTTCTAACACTTGTCCAAATGCAGACAGATAAAACCTGATCGTGTTACACCCAGGTCGAACATTGTCACAGCCATAGGTGCTGATTACATCAGAAGTGGACGGTATATTCTGCTCAAAGACTGGTGGCCTTCAGACCCTGAAATGGTCAACAACTGTACTAACTGTGATATCCAAATGGTCAACAGTAGTACTAACTGTGACATCCAAATGGTCAACAACAGTACTAACTGTGACATCCAAATGGTCAACAACTGTACTAACTGTGACATCAAAATGGTCAACAACTGTACTAACTGTGACATCCAAATGGTCAACAACTGTACTAACTGTGACATCCAAATGGTCAACAACTGTACTAACTGTGATATCCAAATGGTCAACAACTGTACTAACTGTGACATCCAAATGGTCAACAACTGTACTAACTGTGACACCCAAATGGTCAACAACTGTACTAACTGACATCCAAATGGTCAACAACTGTCTAACTGTGACATCCAAATGGTCAACAACTGTACTAACTGTGACATCCAAATGGTCAACAACTGTACTAACTGTGACATCCAAATGGTCAACAACTGTACTAACTGTGACATCCAAATGGTCAACAACTGTACTAACTGTGACATCCAAATGGTCAACAACTGTACTAACTGTGACATCCAAATGGTCAACAACTGTACTAACTGTGATATCCAAATGGTCAACAGTAGTACTAACTGTGACATCCAAATGGTCAACAACAGTACTAACTGTGACATCCAAATGGTACAACATAACTGTAACTTAAACCTAGTGACATCAAATGGTCAACAACAGTACTAACTGTGACATCCAAATGGTCAACAACTGTACTAACTGTGAATCCAAATGGTCAACAACTGTACTAACTGTGACATCCAAATGGTCAACAACTGTACTAACTGTGACACCCAAATGGTCAACAACTGTACTAACTGACATCCAAATGGTCAACAAACTGTACTAACTGTGACATCCAATGGTCAACAACTGTACTAACTGTGACATCCAAATGGCAGCAACAAACGCTAATAGTGACACATAAACACCAACTGACACCGGACCCCAGAACGCACCCAACATGAATTCTGCATAGAATTGTCACCCGTAAATGAAATGTACACTAACATGGAAACTTGTCAGCCCACAACATTGACACCTGTCAACCTTAACATGAAAACCTGTCAGCTCTTACTGAAAACCTGTCAGCCCTATGTAACTGTCAGCCACATGGAAACCTGTCAACCCTCTAACAATGAAAACTGTCAACCCTCTAACATGGAAACCTTCAGCCCTCTAACATGAAAACCTGTCAGCCCTCTAACATGAAAACCTGTCAGCCCTCTAACATGGAAACCTGTCAGCCCTCTAACATGGAAACCTGTCAGCCCTCTAACATGAAAACCTGTCAGCCCTCTAACATGAAAACCTGTCAGCCCTCTAACGTGAAAACCTGTCAGCCCTCTAACGTGAAAACCTGTCAACCCTCTAACATGGAAACCTGTCAACCCTCTAACGTGAAAACCTGTCAGCCCTCTAACATTGAAACCTGTCAGCCCTTAACATGAAAACCTGTCAACCCTCTAACTGGAAACCTGTCAGCCCTCTAACTGAAAACCTGTCAGCCCTCTAACATGGAAACCTGTCACCCTCTAACTGAAAACCGTCAGCCCCTACATGACCTCTTAACATGGAAACCTGTCAACCCTGTAACATGGAAACGTCCTAAATGTCAACCCTCTAACATGGAAACCTGTCAACCCTCTAACATGGAAACCTGTCAGACCCTCTAACATGGAAACCTGTCACTGTAAATGGAAAACCTGTCAGCCTCTAACATGGAAACCTGTCAACCCTGTAACATGGAAACCTGTCAGCCCTGTAACATGGAAACCTGTCACTGTAACATGGAAACCTGTCAACCCTGTAACATGGAAACCTGTCAACCCTCTAACATGGAAACCTGTCAACCCTCTAACATGGAAACCTGTCAACCCTGTAACATGGAAACCTGTCAACCTTTAACATGGAAACCTGTCAACCTCTAACATGGAAACCTGTCAACACTGTAACATGGAAACCTGTCAACACTCTAACATGGAAACCTGTCACCCTTAACATGGAAACCTGTCAACCCTCTAAACAACGGAAACCTGTCAACCCTCTAACATGGAAACCTGTCAGCCCTGTAACATGGAAACCTGTCAACATTAACATGGAAATCAATCTACAAACCTTCAACCTGTAACATGGAAACCTGTCAACCATTAAACATGGAAACCTGTCAACCCTGTAACATGGAAACCTGTCAAACCTTAACATGGAAACCTGTCAACCTCTATACATGGAAACCTGTCAACTGTAACATGGAAACCTGTCAACACCCTAACATGGAAAACCTGTCAGCCCTTAACATGGAAACCTGTCACTCTAACATGGAAACCGTCAACACTCTAACATGGAAACCTGTCAACACTGTAAAGTGGAAACCTGTCAACCCTATACATGGAAACCTGTCACACTGTAACATGGAAACCTGTCAACACTTAACATGGAAACCTGTCAACACTCTAACATGGAAACCTGTCAACACTCTAACATAGAAACCTGTCAACACTCTAACATGGAAACCTGTCAACCCTATAACATGGAAACCTGTCAGCCCTCTAACATGGAAACCTGTCAACACTCTAACATGGAAACCTGTCAGCCCTCTAACATGGAAACCTGTCAACACTCTAACATGGAAACCTGTCAACACTGTAACATGGAAACCTGTCAACCCTATAACATGGAAACCTGTCAGCTCTATAACATGGAAACCTGTCAGCCCTGTAACATGGAAACCTGTCACTGTAACACGAAAACCTGTCAACCCTATATGAAAATCTGTCAATCCTGTAGCATGGAATCCTGTCACTGTAACATGAAAACCTGTCAACCCTATATGAAAATCTGTCAACCCTGTAACATGGAATCCTGTCACTGTAACATGGAAATCTGTCAACCTTGTAACATTAAAACCTGTCACTGTAACATGGAGACCTGTCAGCCCTGTAACATGGAGACCTGTCAATCCTGTAACATGGAAACCTGTCAATCCTGTAACATGGAAACCTGTCAATCCTGTAACATGGAGACCTGTCAATCCTGTAACATGGAAACCTGTCAACCCTGTAACATGGAAACCTGTCAATCCTGTAACATTGAAACCTGTCAACCCAGCTGTTGTATTCCCCAGGTCTATTGTTCCTTTCAATGATTCTTCCATTTATATCCACAGACCTGTTGTCCCTCCACCCCCTCACCCAGGCCCGGGTCACCCCACTCAAGTATCAGGTTTCTTTCTGGCCAGCCTCCTGTGATGTCAGTCATGATCACCAGTCACTCCAGTCTGCAGACACAGAGGCAGTCTGGCTCAAAGCAACTCTGCAACAGCCCAGGTCCACTTCCACGTCCACCTGCATAAGCTAGGTTCGTTCTGGTCACCACCAGTCCCATGTCCTAACCCAGCCTGTGATCACCTTCTATGGGTGTGTGGTAAAACTCAGTCCTTTCTACTTTGATATTCAGTCTGTGATCACCTTCTATGGGTGTGTGTTAAAACTCAGTCCTTTCTACTTTGATATTCAGTCTGTGATCACCTTCTATGGGTGTGTGGTAAAACTCAGTCCTTTCTACTTTGATATTCAGTCTGTGATCACCTTCTATGGGTGTGTGGTAAAACTCAGTCCCATCTACTTTGACATTCAGTCTGTGATCACCTTCTATGGGTGTGTGGTAAAACTCAGTCCTTTCTACTTTGACATTCAGTCTGTGATCACCTTCTATGGGTGTGTGGTAAAACTCAGTCCAATCTACTTTGACATTCAGTCTGTGATCACCTTCTATGGGTGTGTGGTAAAACTCAGTCCTTTCTACTTTGATATTCAGTCTGTGATCACCTTCTATGGGTGTGTGGTAAAACTCAGTCCTTTCTACTTTGACATTCAGTCTGTGATCACCTTCTATGGGTGTGCGGTAAAACTCAGTCCTTTCTACTTTGACATTCAGTCTGTGATCACCTTCTATGGGTGTGTGGTAAAACTCAGTCCTTTCTACTTTGACATTCAGTCTGTGATCACCTTCTATGGGTGTGTGGTAAAACTCAGTCCTTTCTACTTTGACATTCAGTCTGTGATCACCTTCTATGGGTGTGTGGTAAAACTCAGTCCTTTCTACTTTGATATTCAGTCTGTGATCACCTTCTATGGGTGTGTGGTAAAACTCAGTCCTTTCTACTTTGACATTCAGTCTGTGATCACCTTCTATGGGTGTGCGGTAAAACTCAGTCCAATCTACTTTGACATTCAGTCTGTGATCACCTTCTATGGGTGTGCGGTAAAACTCAGTCCTATCTACTTTGACATTCAGTCTGTGATCACCTTCTATGGGTGTGTGGTAAAACTCAGTCCTTTCTACTTTGACATTAACAACCTAGTGCTGGGGTTGTCGACATTTCACTCATATGGTGGCCCCTGCCAGCAATGTACTCTTCTAGCTTGAATATCCATTAGTACTTGGCCTTGTTCCTTCAGTTTCACCTTTAAAGAGAAAGAGGAAAGGATATTTATTCTCTTCTTCTTCTTCTTCTTCTTGGCGTACGCTGCTACACAATCATCTGAGTCCGGGCGATGAATGCAGCCGTCACATTGCAACATATAATTGTATATAATATGCTCTCTATAATTTTCCATTGTTTTTATTCTTTCTCCCCATTTATAGCCGTGTGTGTGTGTGTGTGTGTGTGTGTGTGTGTGTGTGTGTGTGTGTGTGTGTGTGTGTTGTGTGCGTGGGTGCGTGTGTGTGCGGGCGTGCGTGCGTGCGTGTGTGTGCGTGCGTGCGTGTGTGTGTGTTTCAGCGCTTAGATTTGATTTTATCAAGATTTTGCGCTTATAATATTGTAATATTATTATTATTATTATTATTATTATTGTCCAGCTCCTGTCTGCAGCCATGGAGTTTGGTTGTCAGCGGAGTGTTCAAACACAGACCTTGATAAAGACTGGAATTTAATCATGTTTACCATTTAACCCATTTGTTCACTTTTTTTCCTAGTTGTTACTGTTTGTTGTCATTTTATGTTTTCTTTTTAAAATCTAAGAGACAGAAGATGTACAATGTACAATAATATTTGTATTTCTGCAAAACATCGTTTTTCTGTATGTTTCCTATAGGTAGACACTTAGGCACCCACTGTACTGGAGATTGTTAAAGAAGGGGAAACTACATCCATGAATCTCCACCACTTTGCCTTTACAGTCCTTGTCTGAACGTTCCATACACTCCGCTATTGCTGTCAAACAGAACAACTGAGTTCACAAAAACCTTCTCCAAGTTTCTCGAAAAGTACCAATAATGATGGAAGCTTGCCGTACTCAGAAAACAGACAGCTGTCAGTATGCTTACATCTATTCATTTAGAGTCGATATTCCTGCAGTCTGAACAACAAAACATCAACGCCCCTAGGTATGACGTACGGTGTACGTCAACTCATTGGCGACAGTGGAAGTCAAGACTCTTGTCATACTTGTACATCAGGCGAGCACCGGGAAAGGTTTTATATTATGACAAATGAAAAAAAAAAGAAAGAAAGAAAAGGTACGCACGAAATTATAGTATACTACTTACATTGACTGTAACAAAACTACTTACATTGACTGTAACAAAACATTGATAAGCAGGTATACTAAATGAAATATATAGAGACACATAAGACAGGCAGAGACTCACGGAGGAAAGCGGTCAAGGCGTCAGGGACAGCAGGCCAGCATCTGTTGCTGATGGTGCTGACGGGCTGACTGTTCACACAGCGGACCAACGAGTCCACCTGACTGAAAAAAAAGAAAAAAAAAACAGGTGTTTTTATTATTATTATTATTGTTATTATTATTATTATTATTATATTATTATTATCTTATTATTATTATTATTATTATTTTGTAACCAACTAATCCACCTGAGATTATCCGCTCTCCCACAGGTCCTCAGGCTTTCACATTATCACATCACTGTAGGAAGCTGGTGGACAGACTGAGAGAGCCAAAGAGTTCATTGCTGAAAACTGTTGGCTAGGCTGAGAAAGTCAAAAGAGTTGCTAGAAGTCATTAGATAGCTGAGAGAGTCAGAGTTGCTGGAAGTCATTAGATAGAGAGTCAGAGAGTTGCTGAAGTCATTAGATAGAGAGTCAGAGAGTTGCTGAAGTCATTGGATAGCTGATAAAGTCAAAGAGTTGGTTGCTGGAAGCTGCTGGACAGTCTGAGAGAGCCAAAGTGTTCATGGCAGGAAGCTGGTACATGGGCTGACAGAGTCAAAGGGTTAATTATATGAAGATGTGCACGCACTTAGAGATCCAAAGTGTTAATTGCAGGAAGCTGGTGCGTAGGCTTAGAGTGTCAAAGGGTTAATTGCAGGAAGCTGGTCGATAGGCTGAGGAAGTCGGAGTGTTTACTGTCGGAACTTGGTGGATAGGCAGAGGGATTCAATGTGTTAAAGATCTGGTTGGTGCAGAGGTAAAGTTCTAGCCTTTCATTCTACCTGCATTGGTTCGGATCACGGTCAAAAGACGTTTGTGAATAGCAAATAGACTTCAGTGTGGTTGCAAATCGTACTGAATGAGGCTTTGCACCAGCTACAACCGCCTCAACATCCGTATGAACCACAAGAACGCGCATTGCAGGGAGTCAACTCTATTAAATCGAGCGATCCTCCGTTAGGATGCCAGGCGGATCTTTCGGTATAAATAGTATGCCCACCTTATGGAAATTCTGGGCTAGACATTTCCTCTTTTCTGTCATCTGTCACTCTCTTTGTCTCTGTCTCGCTCCTTTGCTTTCCGTCATTTCTTCCTATTATTTCCTGCCTTGCTGGTCCATTTACTTGTATGCATTCGATGAAGACTTACGTGCTGATAATTGGGTACACGTACGAAGTGCATTTTTGGCTCTAGGGAGATGAGATGTGCGGAAGCAATTTTAGGTAACTTAGACCCGCTTTTATATATGTGTCAGTGTCTTTAGTTATGTTTAAATTTGTATTCGGGTATGTTTTTTCTTTAAATCCCCTGTGTGATAAATTCGACAGAGTGGTCAACACCAGGGGCATCTCCTTAGATTATAAACGAAGCGCGAATGCATTGATTATGTACTTAATGTTTTGTTTTGTTCTTTGTTTTTGTTTTGTTTTTGATTTTTTTTTTCTGTTGAAGTATTGTATATGTTTGAAACGATAATAGCCCCGATATGGCTCTACGCAGTCGATTAGGCTTTAAACAAAATAGTAATAACAGTAAGTCGGGCGACAGAATACATGACCAACTACAATTCCTCTGACCACCAAGCTTCATGGCAACCGGCAGGAACTGAACAACAACAAGAACAACAAAACAACAACAACAAAAC
>CM060306.1:123516457-123518957 GCA_030674185.1 Monoplex corrugatus | reverse complement strand
TCATATCAGGACAATAACCATTACGAAAAGTACACCGTACCCTACCTGACGGGAAAAAAGACATGGAAAAGAAAACATGTACACATATCAATGCATTCGCGTACACAATCTAAGGACATGCTCCTGGTGCTGACCATTCCGTCCAATTTATCACCAGCAGATTAAAAAAATTAAAAACAAACCTGACTACAAATGTAAAAATAACTAAGGACGCTAAAACATACTTGTAAAAAAGGGTCAAAATTACTCAAAATTGCTTCTGGACATCACATTTTCTTAGAGCACATAAAACATGTATCGAATTATCAGTCCTAAGAGAAAATACGTAAGATATCAGGTGAATGGACCAGCAAGGCACAAAATGACAGGAAGAATGACAGAAAGCAAAGGAGAAAGACAAAAACGAAGAGTGTGACGGAAAAGAGGAAATTAATTTCTAGCACAGAATTTCCAGAAGGTGAGGATACTATTCATACTGAAAGAGACCCCGGCATCCAATGGGGGAAAAAACACTGGACGGAGCAGCAGGGAAGTTTCAGTCTTTTTCTCCTAATTTTTGTATCTGGTGTTTGTTTGTTTGTGATCTTACGCTTGACAAAGGCCAGCTGGCCGAAAATTTGCCCCTGTCTGTCTTGTTGTATTAAATACGCGTTCTTATTCTTTTTCTCGTGTTTTTATTTCTTCTGGTTCCTGTTTGGTTGAACGCGGGCAGTCACACTTGTTTTGGATTTTATAACAATTAAAATGAAAAAAATATAATCGTTACAAGAACAACTTTTCATGGAATCAGTATGGTCAAAGTCTCTCGCCTCTCCCCAGTGGTTTGATCTTCTCCAATCCCTGACAGAGTACAGACACACAATAACAGTTTTCTCAAGCGAGAATCGAACCTGCGCGGTCAGACTGGAAGGAGGGAGCTCGGCCTCTTGGCCACCCAGGGCTCAGCCAGTCATTAATAATCCCAGGTAATGTGGGATCAGGCCAAAGTACCGTGAAAGGAATGACTCATGGCTGACGTCCTACATACTTCCTGCTGTCTACAAGTGGTCCCATAGTACGTCTTACACAACTGTCTGGGGATGACGTCACACACCCTGTCTCTCCCTTATCCTGTCTACCAGCTTTCCCGCAAGAAACTAGGTGAGAGATTGAAAAGGTTAATTGGTGGATGATGATGATGATGATGATATGATGATGATTGATGATGATGATGATGATGATGACAACGACGACGACGATGACGATGATACTGATGATGATGATGATAATGACGATGATAACAACAACAAAACAACAACATACTAATATTAATGATACTACTACTGCTTCTAATAACAACAATAATAATAATAGCATTTATAAGGCGCTAAATCTTGACTCAACAATCAAACCAAGACACACACTTTCATCATTCACCAAAGCAGTCACCAACAACACCAACACTCTAGGACACAAAGCACACGTAAACAGGGAGGGGGAAGACAGGAGGGGAATGTGTGTGTGACCCCTGACCCAAGCTGTCATCCTCCCCATGTCCACACACACACACACACACACACACACACACACACACACACACACACACACACACACATACACACACAAACACACGCACGCACACACACATACACACTGTTCCAACATATTCTCTCTTTTTCTCTTCTCTTTTTCCTTTCTTCTGCTACTCATTTTTCTTTCACTCACTCTGTCTTGCTGTCTTTTACCTCTTTTTTTTCCCCCTTTTTCTTGTCTATTTTTTGTGTGTGTGTTTTTTTTTAACCAAGACTTTTAGAAAGGCAAGAAGGCTGGTCGAGCAGCCGGGTGAATGTCCTAGTTCACGATTTTCAACTGCTGTGGGATCTTTTTTGAACCGGACCAAAAAAGAGTTTGACCCGTGTGCATTCTGGCTGCGCACGTTAAAGATCCCACGGCAGTTGAAAATCGTGAAGAGCATGGTACTGTCCGGCTGCCTTGGTATAAAACATTGGAGAGAGAAGTTGATTTCCCAAGGTCCCTCACCTTGAAGACCAATTAGCCTTCTTGCCTTTCTGAAGTCTTGGTTAAAAAAAAAAACCCAACTGAATATGAATATCAATTTGAATCGAGGGGGAGGGGATGGGCACCGCCCTTGTGGTGCTGGCCACGGGAAAAGTTGAGGTCTCTGCCACCTCACTCCACTACGACCCCAGGGTTATGGAACTATGTAGGTAGGACGTCAGGACCTGGCCAGCTCGTGGGTTTATGTGCGAGCTTAAGGCGTGTGCCATGCATGATCATTCTGGATCTTCTCCATCACATGGCATCTGTGACGTTAGCGCATATGGAATTCATTTCGAACGCGAGACGTCATCTTGAGAAACTGAAACTGAAACTGAAACTAAAACTGAAACTGATAAGTACGTCGGAATACACTGATGGAATACACACTGATGGAATACACTGTATAAAATCAAATCTGTCACTTCTTTCAACACGACTGTTCCATTCATGCCTCCTACGA
>CM060306.1:123508957-123511457 GCA_030674185.1 Monoplex corrugatus | reverse complement strand
AATCACAAGACGTATGTAGCTACAGCCGGGACATTTTAACCAGAAATATGCTTCATCCCCTCTGTCGACAAGACACAAAGGCGACCTGAGCAGACGAAAGGGAGAGAAATGTCAGACATGAATGCTATATTACATCACCTCTGAGGAGTACAGGTGTACTTACTTCGCTATCTATCCATTTTACGAGTGTTTATTCTTTCTATCTATCTATCTGTCTATCTATTATCTATCTATCTATCTATCTATCTATCTATCTATCTATCTATCTATCTTCTATCTATCTATCTATCTGTCTGTCTATCTGTCTGTCTATCTATCTATCTATCTATACACACACAACACACACACACACACACACACACACACACACACACACACACACACCACCACACCCACACACACACAACACATATATATATATATATAATTATGTACATATATATATATATATATTACATATATATGCAGAGAGAGTAGGTAGATAGACATATGTATATATACACATATTATATATACATATATATATATATATATGTATATATACATATGTGTGTGTGTATATATACATATATATATATATATATGTATATAATTCATATGTGTACACACACATG
Organism: Monoplex corrugatus; assembly: GCA_030674185.1. NCBI lineage: Eukaryota > Metazoa > Mollusca > Gastropoda > Littorinimorpha > Ranellidae > Monoplex > Monoplex corrugatus. Next base: position 123,510,843 of record CM060306.1, on the reverse strand, counting down.
TATATATATATATACATGGTGTGTGTGTGTGTGTGTGTGTGTGTGTGTGTGTGTGTGTGTGTGTGTGTGTGTGTGTGTGTGTGTGTGTGTGTGTGTACACCCTTTTTGAAGAGTACTGGTGTACTCATTCTGCTATCCATCACGTTATGTTGTCTTTTGCATTTAGATATATTTCAACGAAAGTTATGTTTCAAATCGTTTGTTTTCTGACATACATACCAAACAACATATGTACCTATCAATGTTTACAAAAACTATTTTGCAAACCCTGTTTAAGTGATAGATACAGAGTTTCTTTTTTATCACCAACATTTTTAAAACTCAAATATAACAAAAACCCTTTGTACCTCTTTGGATTTTTCTTCCTTCTACCAAATGAAAGAGTATGTCAAAAACGTCTCCAGGATTGATGTGTTAACATTGCCTATACCAAAACTGTTCACAGTATACCTGGTTCTTCACTTCATATCCACGAATCTTCTTCGTTTTCCATTATATCATGTCATTTAATGCTGAATTCGGCACAATATCATTTGACGTTAAAGGTGGTACATTATCACATCATTTGATGTCAAAGGTGGCACATTATGTCATCATTTGATGTCAAAGGTGGCACATTATGTCATCATTTGATGTCAAAGGTGGCACATTATGTCATCATTTGATGTCAAAGGTGGTACATTATCACATCATTTGATGTTAAAGGTGGTACATTATCACATCATTTGATGTCAAAGGTGACACATTATCTCATCATTTGATGTCAAAGGTGGCACATTATCTCATCATTTGATGTCAAAGGTGGCACATTCTCACATCATTTGATGTCAAAGGTGACACATTATCTCATCATTTGATGTCAAAGGTGGCACATTATCTCATCATTTGATTCAAAGGTGACATTATCTCATCATTTGATGTCAAAGGTGGCACATTATCACATCATTTGATGTCAAAGGTGACACATTATCACATCATTTGATGTTAAAGGTGGCATATTATCACATCATTTGATGTTAAAGGTGGCACATTATCACATCATTTGATGTCAAAGGTGACACATTATCACATCATTTGATGTCAAAGGTGACACATTATCACATCATTTGATGTCAAAGGTGACACATTATCACATCATTTATTGTCAAAGGTGACACATTATCACATCATTTGATGTCAAAGGTGGCACATTATCTCATCATTTGATGTCAAAGGTGACACATTATCTCATCATTTGATGTCAAAGGTGGCACATTATCACATCATTTGATGTCAAAGGTGGCACATTATGTCATTTACTGTTAATGGTGGCACATCATATCACTTGATGTAAAAGGTGGCACTTTGTAATTTTGTGTCACAAATGTGGCACGTTATCATGTCATTTGATGTTAAATGTGGCACATTGTCACGTCATTTAATGTTAAAGGTGGCACATTATCACGTCATTTGATGTTAAAGGTGGCATATTATCACATCATTTGATGTTAAAGGTGGCACATTATCACATCATTTGATGTTAAAGGTGGCATATTATCACATCATTTGATGTTAAAGGTGGCACATTATCACATCATTTGATGTTAAAGGTAGCATATTATGTCATTTGATGTTAAAGGTGGCACATTATGTCATTTGATGTTAAAGGTGGCACGTTATCGTGTCATTTGATGTTAAGGTGGCACATTATGTCATTTGATGTTAAAGGTGGCACATTATCACATCATTTGATGTTAAAGGTGGCATATTATCACATCATTTGATGTTAAAGGTGGCACATTATCACATCATTTGATGTTAAAGGTGGCATATTATCACATCATTTGATGTTAAAGGTGGCACATTATGTCATTTGATGTTAAAGGTGGCACATTATGTCATTTGAT
>CM060306.1:123488957-123503957 GCA_030674185.1 Monoplex corrugatus | reverse complement strand
GGCATGGTTAAAAAACGGAACTGCTGCATGGGCAAAGCAACATCAGCATTCAACATCATCATCATCATCATCATCATCATCATCATCATGTGCCCTGCCGCACGGCGTTGACGATCATAGCACTCCACGCGAATCTATCCCCTGTCGCTGCAAGTACATCTCTTACCTTCTCTGTCTTCAGCCACCCTGCAAGTCCGTCCAATATTTTCTCCCTGGGTCTACCTGGTGTTCTCTTTGCCTCAAGCTTTCCTGTTGTGACCAGGTGTTCTAATTCCCCTTTCTTCATAAGATGTTCTATAAATGTTGTTTGTCTTTTCCTAATCTTCTTTATTAATGATCTGCTTATGTCTGCCTCCTTCAAGACTGTGTTGTTTGTTTTCTTTGCTGCCCATGGAACTCTCAGCATTCTTCTTAGAAGTCACAATTCAGTTGCCTCAGTTTTGTTCTGACTTTGCGTGTTGATTGTCCACGCCTCACAACCGTACAACAGTATTGGTTCTATATAACATTCAAGAACTCTCTTCCTGATGTTAGCTGATAGGCATTTGTCGGTAAGAATGCTTGGAAAGAGCATTCAACAAAGCTGTCAAAAATCTGGAACAGCACGAAAATCTCCCTCAGACTAAAATTACAGTTCTACAACTCTAACGTTCTGTCAACTTTGCTGTACAGCTGTGAAACATGGCACCTGAAAACAAAGCCGGGAGGAGAAGCTTGACTCCTTTGTCTTAAAGTGCCCACGAAAGTGTTTGGGCATCAAATACAGAGAAATCGTGACAAACGATGAAGTAAGGTCAAGAAGCAAACAGATCCCAGTTACCAACATCATCTGAGTTGGCTGGGCCATGCCACTAGACTTTTATACACACTAGCTAGTTGTGTTGTGATTCAGACCATTAACATTTTATTAATTTACTTGATATATATGTATGCTCCTTTTTGAAGGTAAGATACACATGTCATTTACATGTAACCAAGAGCATTCCAGTGGTAGGCTGATAGAATACCAGTATAAAATAGAGACTAGCTAGGTAAAACATAGCCTAGGTAGGTCCTCAGGACCTGGCCAGCTCTTGGGTTTATGTGCAGGCTTAATGCATGTGCCATGATCACCACAGACATGGACCTGTGACGTTAGTGTATGGGGAATTCGTTCCGACCGCGGAGACGTCATCTTGAGAAACTGAAACTGAAACTGAAACCAGACTGCCGTCTTCCAAACCGGCCAACCAAGTCCTGAACTGACACCCAGGGGAACAAGCAAAGGAGAAGGCCAAAAATGATCTGGCACCAGACGGTTAACAGAGACCTACACCTGGTGGACAGACACTGGAGTGATGCCCTCAGACTCTCTGGCGACCAAGTCCGTTGGCACGTTCTTGCGGAAGCGTTCTAAGTACGTTTGGTCAAGTTTATGACTTCCATAGCTAGACACATAAAATTAGGCAACTTGTATAGCTAGACACAACATTAGGCAACTTCTATGGCAAGACACATACAATTAGGCAACTTCTATAGCTAGACACATAACATTAGGCAACTTCTATAGCTAGACACATAACATTAGGCAACTTCTATAGCTAGACACATAACATTAGGCAACTTCCATAGCAACACACATAACATTAGGCAACTTCCATAGCAACACACATAACATTAGGCAACTTCCATAGCAACACAATAACATTAGGCAACTTCCATAGCAACACACATAACATTAGGCAACTTCCATAGCAACACACATAACATTAGGCAACTTCCACAGCAACACACATAACATTAGGCAACTTCCATAGCAACACACATAACATTAGGCAACATCCATAGCAACACACATAACATTAGGCAACTTCCATAGCAACACACATAACATTAGGCAACTTCCATAGCAACACACATAACATTAGGCAACTTCCATAGCAACACACATAACATTAGGCAACTTCCATAGCAACACACATAACATTAGGCAACTTCCATAGCAACACACATAACATTAGGCAACTTCCATAGCAACACACATAACATTAGGCAACTTCCATAGCAACATACATAACATTAGGCAATTTCCATAGCAAGACACATAAGATTGGACAACTTCCATAGCAACACACATAACATTAGGCAACTTCCATAGCAAGACGCATAAATTAGACAACTTCCATAGCAAGACACATAACATTAGGCAACTTCCATAGCAACACACATAACATTAGGCAACTTCCATAGCAAGACGCATAAAATTAGACAACTTCCATAGCAAGACGCATAAAATTAGGCAAAAACGAATAAATCATAACAGTCCACACTCTTTAACAAACAATGCATTATTTTTGTAAAATACTTTCTAGAACTCAGGAGATTGAACAACCCCATGGCAACAAGATGTGTAAACACAACACACACACACACACACACACACACACACACACACACACACACACACACACACACACACACACACACACACACACACACATACACGCGCGTGATATCCGAGTTTGATAAAAGAAAAGCACTTGTAAACAAAGAGCGGAATATCTGTGGTTGATAAAACGTAAAAAAAAAAAAAAGAGAAGGAGACGTCTTTATTCGATAAAACAAACATAAAACAGACAGGAGATATCTCTGTTTGATAAAATAGACATGTAAACAGACAGGAGATATCTCTGTTTGATAAAATAGACATGTAAACAGACAGGAGATATCTCTGTTTGATAAAATAGACATGTAAACAGACAGGAGATATCTCTGTTTGATAAAATAGACATGTAAACAGACAGGGGATATCTGTGTTTGATAAAATAGACATGTAAACAGACAGGAGATATCTCTGTTTGATAAAATAGACATGTAAACAGACAGGAGATATCTCTGTTGATAAAATAGACATGTAAACAGACAGGAGATATCTGTGTTTGATAAAATAGACATGTAAACAGACAGGAGATATCTCTGTTTGATAAAATAGACATGTAAACAGACAGGAGATATCTCTGTTTGATAAAATAGACATGTAAACAGACAGGGGATATCTGTGTTTGATAAAATAGACATGTAAACAGACAGGAGATATCTCTGTTTGATAAAATAGACATGTAAACAGACAGGAGATATCTCTGTTTGATAAAATAGACATGTAAACAGACAGGGGATATCTTGTTGTTGATAAAATAGACATGTAAACAGACAGGAGATATCTCTGTTTGATAAAATAGACATGTAAACAGACAGGAGATATCTGTGTTTGATAAAATAGACATGTAAACAGACAGGAGATATCTGTGTTTGATAAAATAGACATGTAAACAGACAGGAGATATCTGTTTGATAAAATAGACATGTAAACAGACAGGAGATATCTGTGTTTGATAAAATAGACATGTAAACAGACAGGAGATATCTGTGTTTGATAAAAAGACATGTAAACAGACAGGAGATATCTCTGTTTGATAAAATAGACATGTAAACAGACAGGAGATATCCTGTTTGATAAAATAGACATGTAAACAGACAGGAGATATCTCTGTTTGATAAAATAGACATGTAAACAGACAGGAGATATCTGTGTTTGATAAAATAGACATGTAAACAGACAGGAGATATCTCTGTTTGATAAAATAGACATGTAAACAGACAGGAGATATCTCTGTTTGATAAAAGACATGTAAACAGACAGGAGATATCTGTGTTTGATAAAATAGACATGTAAACAGACAGGAGATATCTCTGTTTGATAAAATAGACATGTAAACAGACAGGGGGATATCTGTGTTTGATAAAATAGACATGTAAACAGACATGAGATATCTCTGTTTGATAAAATCGACATGTAAACAGAGCAGGGGTATTTGTGTTTGATAAAAACACATGTAATAATAACAATAATAATTAATAATAATAATTACAATATTTATATAGCGCAAAATCTTGATAAAATCAAATCTAAGCGCTGAAAACACACACACACGCACGCACTCACACACACACACACGCACGCAACGCACACACACGCACCCACTCACCCACACACATACAACACACACACACACACACACACACACACACACACACACACACACACACACACACACACACGGCTATAAATGGGGAGAAAGAATAAAAACAATGGAAAATTATAGAGAGCATATTATATACAATATATATTGCAATGTAATTCCCCTCTGAGCGGAGACAGGCTGCAGAGTGGATTGAGTGAGGTCAGGATTTTATGCAGAGGAGAAAAGGTGAGTTTTTGAGAGCGGACTTGAATGAGACAAAAGTAGGTTGCTGACGGACTGAGAGAGGAAGTTTGTTCCAGGAGAGCGGACCAGAAACAGAGAAGGCTCGTGGACCATAGGTATTGAGCTTAGTGCCTGGAAAGCGAAAAGTCAGAGGATCGGAGGCAGAGCGGAGGGTACGTGAGGGAACATAGATTCAAGTAGGCTTGACAGGTAATCGGGGGCTAGTACACAATGAGGGAAATATATGTGTTGCATAAAAGTAAAACATGTGAACAGAGAGAGGGTATCCGTGTTTGATAAACCATACATAAGCACAGTGGGGATACCTTTGTTTGATAAAACACACATGTAAACAGACAGGGGGATATCTGTGTTTGATAAAACACACACGTAAACAGACAGGGGGATATCTGTGTTTGATAAAACACACATGTAAACAGACAGGGGGATATCTGTGTTTGATAAAACACACATGTAAACAGACAGGGGGATATCTGTGTTTGATAAAACACACATGTAAACAGACAGGGGGATATCTGTGTTTGATAAAACACATGTAAACAGACAGGGGGATATCTGTGTTTGATAAAACACATGTAAACAGACAGGGGGATATCTGTTTTGATAAAACGCACATGTAAACAGACAGGAGGTGGGTAGCTGTATTTGATTAACTACACGTAAACAGAGAGGAGGATAACTCTTTGATAAAAACAAACATGTAAACAGACAGGGGGATCTGTGTTCGATAAACCACATGTAAACAGAGAGCAGGAGATCTGTGTTTGATAAACCACATGTAAACAAAGAGCAGGAGATCTCTGTTTGATAAACCACATGTAAACAGAGAGCAGGAGATCTCTGTTTGATAAACCACATGTAAACAGAGAGCAGGAGATCTGTGTTTGATAAACCACATGTAAACAAAGAGCAGGAGATCTCTGATAAACCACATGTAAACAGAGAGCAGGAGATCTGTGTTTGATAAACCACATGTAAACAGAGAGCAGGAGATCTGTGTTTGATAAACCACATGTAAACAAAGAGCAGGAGATCTCTGATAAACCACATGTAAACAGAGAGCAGGAGATCTGTGTTTGATAAACCACATGTAAACAAAGAGCAGGAGATCTCTGATAAACCACATGTAAACAGAGAACAGGAGATCTGTTTGATAAACCACATGTAAACAGAGAGCAGGAGATCTGTGTTTGATAAACCACATGTAAACAAAGAGCAGGAGATCTCTGTTTGATAAACCACATGTAAACAGAGAGCAGGAGATCTCTGTTTGATAAACCACATGTAAACAGAGAGCAGGAGATCTGTGTTTGATAAACCACAAGTAAGTAGAGAGAGGAATATCTCTGTTTGATAAACCACAAGTAAGTAGAGAGAGGAATATCTCTGTTTGATAAACCACAAGTAAGTAGAGAGGGGAATATCTCTGTTTGATAAACCACAAGTAAGTAGAGAGAGGAATATCTCTGTTTGATAAACCACAAGTAAGTAGAGAGAGGAATATCTCTGTTTGATAAACCACAAGTAAGTAGAGAGGGGAATATCTCTGTTTGATAAACCACAAGTAAGTAGAGAGAGGAATATCTCTGTTTGATAAACCACAAGTAAGTAGAGAGAGGAATATTTCTGTTTGATAAACCACAAGTAAGTAGAGAGGGGAATAACCTTGTGAATATACTAGAAATAGAAAGCAAATGTAAGGGGTTGGAACTAAACAGCAGGAAGACTGAAGTCATGGTGATCAGTGAAAAAGATGAAACCCCCTCATGCAAAATAACAGCAAACGGCACAACCTTGAGACAGGTTGATAAGTTTAAATATCTGGGAACAATCATTTCACCAGACGGCAGATGCACATCAGAAATAGCCAGCAGAATCGGCCAAGCCAAAACAATATTCAAGAAGATGAATTAACATCAGGAAGAGAATTCTTGAATGATAGATACTAGACGGACTTGCAGAGTGGCTGAAGACAAGGAGGGTGGAAGTGACGCTTGAGGCAACAAGAGATAGAGACTGATGGACGTCCATAATCGCCAACGCCATGCGGCAAGGCACCTGATGATGATGATGATGACAATACACACATGTAAACAGAGAGAGGGACATCTGTGTTTAACAATAGACAAAGAGAGACAGACATGGAGAGAGGGAGACAGAGAAGGAAAGACGAAACCAAAACAACAATAATCAATATGTGAGTGTGCTTGTCAAAGAGAAACTGAGATGGAGGGATGGTGAGTGTGTGTTAAGAGACAGTGTGAAAGAATGAGGGGAAAAGAGACATAAATATAGACAAACAGACAGAGACAGAGACAGACAGACAGACATACAGAGAGACATACATTCACGATCGATGTAGTTTCTATGGGACTGGAAAAGATTCACTTCATCATGTTTCGTGTTATTATAATTTTTCATGCAATTTTTGGGTGAAATTTAGACACAAAAGTTTTAAAAGAGAAATTCAACCAGTGGTAGACTATTCCTCAGTTATGAATTACAGTTGTACCATTTGGTACCTTAGAAAAATTAAAACTAGACAAAGTATTTGACCATATAACATTACGTGCATATTTTTGTGCGACTACATGCAGAAGTAACCTAGCCAAATTAAAAGTTCAAATCCTTTTGAAAGATTTGAAACATACATACAAAATACAAAAGCATGTTTTCTTATCTAGAAATGAAGTGCACTGATGAGGAAAAAAATAGTTCCAACATTCCAGACTACCAAACATTTGACAGTGTGGTATGCGTACAGTATGATCGTGTTGAATGCTTGCTCGGTATGGACAGTGAGGAAATGTTGGATTGTGATAATCTCTCTTGTTCTGTCGTCACAGTTAAAACATTGCAGTGCAAAAACGTTGGTGACATCGTCAAGTTGATCCTGTGTGTCCAGTGATAAAGCAAGACCATAATATAAACAAAACATTGTGTATGTGCCGTAATGAAAACCAGATATATTTCTGTGATTAGATAGACAGACAGACAGATAGATAGATAGATAGATAGACAGACAGATAGATAGATAGATAGATAGATAGACAGATAGAGATAGAGACAGGCAGATAGATAGATAGATAGATAGAAACTAGATAGACAGACAGACAGACACAGGCAGATAGAGAGACGGACAGAGACAGACAGACAAATTGATAGACAGACAGATAGATAATAGAGACAGACAGACAGACAGATAGATAGATAGATAGATAGATGGAGACAAATAGATAGATAGATAGGTAGATAGATAGAGAGATAGATAGATAGAGACAGACAGACAGACAGACAGACAGATAGACAGATAGATAGATAGACAGACAGACAAATAGATAGATATAGGAGACAAATTGATAGATAGATAGATACAGCCAGCCAGCCAGATAGATAGATAGATAGACAGATAGATAGATAGATAGATAGATAGATAGATAGATACTGTTGTACGAATGCGCCTGGACAATCAATACGCAAAGTCAGACCAAGATCGAGGCAGCTGAAATTTGGTTTCTAAGAAGAATGTTAAAGAGTTCCATGGACAGCGAAGAAAACAAACTAGTCTTTAAAGAAGCAAACACAAAAAGAACGTTAACGAAAAACATCAGGGCAAAACAAGCAACACTTACAGGACATTTCACGAGGCAAGACAAATTTTGAGCACCTAGTCACAACAGGAAAGCTAGAAGGAACAAGAACAACAGGAAGACCCAGGGAGAAAATATTGGACAATTTGCAGAATGGATGAGGACAGAAAGGGTAAGAAAAATATTTGCAGCGACAAAAGATACATTTGTATGGAGGGCCATGATGTTGACGTCATGCGGCAAGGCATATGATGATGATGAATGATGATATATTTTAAAGTAAAATCCATCCGTTGTTATCTTTTAAACTTAACCCTTTGACTCTCTAATCCTATCCCCCAGCATCTTGCATCGTCAGTCAGGATTGCAAAGCAAAAATTTAACCCTTTCACTCCCTCACCCTATCCCTCCTGCGGGAAGCTGGTGGATAGGGTGAGGGAGTCAAAGGGTTAAGATTTTGCAGCTGGCGGGTAAGGCACGGGAGTGAAAGGGTTAAGACTCCTCACCAGTGATACATTTACATCACGTATTGTATCTGTCATTGTGTGTACAAATGAACCATTGTTGGTTTTCTTCAACTCCACGAAGCGTAATGGAAGTTCTGTTGTCGGTTGCGTCCTAAGTTGTATGTATATGGAAGGAGACAAAAAACGAGTCGGACCCCGGGTGCCTTCTGGCCTACACACGCTTATGATCCCACGACAGTTGAAAATCGTGAACAGCAAGGTATTCGCCCGCCTACCCCTGCTATAAAACATTGGAGAGATAGGCTCATCTCCCAGGTCCCTCTCCTCGAAGGCTAATCAGCCTTCTTGCCTCGAAACAAAACAAAACAAACCAAAAAAGTCTGGTCAAAACAACCCCTCCCATCACCCCCCTCAAAAAAAAGGAAACAGAAAAAACACGAAAAAAGAATAAGAACAAAAAACAAAAAAACAAAAAAATAAGAACGCGTATTTAATACAATAAGACAAGACAGGCGTATTTAATACAATAAGACAAGACAGGCGTATTTAATACACCAAGACAAGACAGGCGTATTTAATACAATAAGACAAGACAGGCGTATTTAATACAATAAGACAAGACAGGCGTATTTAATACAATAAGACAAGACAGGCGTATTTAATACAATAAGACAAGACAGGCGTATTTAATACAATAAGACAAGACAGGCGTATTTAATACAATAAGACAAGACAGGCGTATTTAATACAATAAGACAAGACAGGCGTATTTAATACAATAAGACAAGACAGGCGTATTTAATACAACAAGACAAGACAGGCGTATTTAATACAACAAGACAAGACAGGCGTATTTAATACAAGACAAGACAGGCGTATTTAATACAATAAGACAAGACAGGCGTATTTAATACAACAAGACAAGACAGGCGTATTTAATACAAGACAAGACAGGCGTATTTAATACAATAAGACAAGACAGGCGTATTTAATACAACAAGACAAGACAGGCGTATTTAATACAATAAGACAAGACAGGCGTATTGAATACAACAAGACAAGACAGGCGTATTTAATACAATAAGACAAGACAGGCGTATTTAATACAATAAGACAAGACAGGCGTATTTAATACAATAAGACAAGACAGGCGTATTTAATACAATAAGACAAGACAGGCGTATTTAATACAACAAGACAAGACAGGCGTATTTAATACAATAAGACAAGACAGGCGTATTTAATACAAGACAAGACAGGCGTATTTAATACAATAAGACAAGACAGGCGTATTTAATACAATAAGACAAGACAGGCGTATTTAATACAACAAGACAAGACAGGCGCATATTTTCGGCCAACTGGCTTTTGTCAAGCGTAAGATCACAAACAAACAAAAGATACAAAATTAGGAGAAAAAGACTGAAACTTCCTGCTGCTCTATGTGGTCTTGCCATGTTAATATTGTTTTATCCTGAAGAGGGTCCAGGGGACTCTCTGGGGACTCCGGTTTTCCCTTCAGCCCCTGGGCTGTTGGTTTAGGATGTTTTTCTTCCTATTCCAAGGTCAGACCTGATTCGTTGCACTAGGCACGATTCATTTACATCTTGATTATATATTTTCCCATTCAGTCAATCATATGCTTATATTTCCTCTTATGCATTATTTAATGGTAGGATCCTTTATATTCCAAACACTACTCTTAGCCAGTGCATCATACTTTTAATTTTAGCCCTGAACGCTCTTCAGGATAAAATAATATCAATATGGCATGACCACTTTTCAAATGGTAGAATTCATGTCACTTTCCCTCTGACATCATATTTACTCAAAACACATTATGATGTCATTTTAGTCAGTTTATTCTTTTCTCACACTGGACGGAGCAGTAGGGAAGTTTCTGTCTTTTTCTCCTAATTTTTGTATCTGGTGTTTATTTGTTTGTAATCTTACGCTTGACAAAGGCCAGTTGGCCGAACATTTGCGCCTGTCTTGTCTTGTATTAAATACGCGTTCTTTTTCTTCTTTTTTTTCTTGTTCTTTTTTCTGGTTCTTGTATTCTTGAACGTGGGCAGTCACACTTGTTTTGGATTCAAAAAAAAAAAAAAAAAAAAAAGGGAGAGGCGCTACACTGCGGCGACACGTTTTCACAGGAAAGAGCAGCCCGAGTTTCTCGCGGTAAATTCACTGTGTCAAAAGAAATGAATACGGATGAATATTCGTTTCTTTGTAGTCTTTTATGTTCAGTTGACAAAGGACAGTTAGCCAGGTATTTTGCGCCTGTTTCGTGAAACTGAATACAGGTCTTTGTTCTGTTTACCCGTGTTTCTGTTTTCCACTTGTTGCATGTTTGATGTTGTCAGTTCCCCGTTTTGACAAAAACAACACTGCCAACAAATGCAGAGAGACGCAGAACCAGGAAGTCATAAATGAGACAGCTGAACGAAGGAGACAGATGAACGGCTTACCTGTGTGCAGAGAGGAGGCGAGGAGTACAGCCATCAAGCACTGAGAGAGGATCATCTTCGTGTGTGTGTGTGTGTGTGGCTCAGTGACTAAAAGCTCTGCCGTCCTCTATGTTTCAAACCGCACAAAACACTGTGACGTCTCAGCCACCCTGCGACCTTTTTATTCTCTTTTGTCTCACCCCTCCACCACCACCACCACCCTCCAACTCCTTCCCCCTCACACCCCCTCCCCACACACACACACACACACGAAAGGGAAATAATGAATTAGGTCTGGTGGTGGTTTATCAGGTGTCTCTCTGTAAGAAGTCCACGAACTTTATATAACTTGTAGTCATTATTGTCCCGAACGTTCGTTTGTTTTCGTTTATTTTCATTCGTTGACGATACACAAATAAAAAGTCTGTACAAAACATGATTTCTTCATGACATGTTTCTTGAATATTGATGTACATAACAAAACCATCATTGATTAGAATATTGTCTTACAAGCTATAGGCTGTTTTTTTATGTGAACAATAATTGTCTTATTTGTATAAGTTGAATAATTTCTGTTGCTATATTGTCCGATGATGCTTGGTTATCGTTAAGCAAAGGATGTGGTTTTTGAAACTGATTCATAGGGAAATGTTGACATGTGTTAAATCTTAATGTTCATTTTTTAAACTTCCAATGTGAAAAACATCATTCTGTACATTGTGCGGAGTTCATGTGTCAATATTTTCTTTTCAATTTGTATAAAAAAAAAATTTGTGTGGTTTTGTTGTCATTCTTCGTTGCCACATTGTATGTTAGATGTCTGTTTGTTGTGAAACAAAAAATGAATAAAAACAAGTTTAGAAAAAAAAGAAGTCTATATGCTGAATCTTCCTTTAGATGATCCAAAACAAGTGCGACTGCCCGCGCCCAAGCAAACAGGAACCAGAAAAACAAGAAAACCAATATAAGCGCGTATTCAACAAAACAAAACAAAACAAGCGCAAATTTTCGGCCAACCAGCCTTTGTCAAGCGCGAACGCACGGTCACAAACAGATAACAAACACAGGGAAGTTTTTAGTCCCGTTTTTATTATCCATTGTTTGGTGTTTGTGATCTGTTTGTGACCGTGCGTTCGCGCTTGACAAAGGCTAGTTGGCCGAAAATTTGCGCTTGTTTTGTTTTGTTGGATACGCGCTTACATTGGTTTTCTTGTTCTTCTGGTTCCTTTAGATATATATATGTGTGTCTCATGTTATGCAACAAATGGCGCTGTGTGTTGTAAAAAAAATCCAGAGAAATTTAAGAGAAACTAGCGTGCTGAAAGAGATGTCAGGTTAATCCCTTCCACTCCCTTACCGTGTCCATCATACTAGGGCCCTCGGGCGGTTGGTTCTGTTGATAGAGCTGTGGACCCCACATCTGATATCTCGAGTTCAGTCCCAGCCCACAACATGAAGAACTGGCCTGTTCACTGCCTATCTGAATGTTTCCATCATTCTGGTGGTGCTAGCTTAGTGTTTCATCGGTCTCCCCCCCCCCCCCCTCGTCCATGTCCAGAGTTTGCAGCACATGTTTTGTCATGAACTCTGCCAGATAATTGCTGGAAAATGTGGGTGAAGTGCTTGCAGAATTGTCCGAGTGTATGAATTGAAATTATTTTTTGTTACATTGTTTGTTGATGTCTATTCGTGGTAAAAAAAAATGAATAAAAAAAGGTGAAAAAGATTCTTTGTGAACAAATTCCAAATGAATTCCTGCAGTGGATATCTATCTGATTCCTGCAATAGGTATTATGGTGAGGGGCCGAAATAGTAAGCGGGTGATTTATAAATTCCTCGTTACAGATGTTCCACTATCATCATCATCATCATGTGGCCTGCCGCATGGCGTTGGCGATCATGGCCCTCCACGTGCATCTATCCCTTGTCTATGCAAGCACATCTCCCACCCTGTCTGTCCTCAGCCACCCTGCAAGTCCGTCCAATATATTCTCCCTGGGTCTACCAGGTGTTCTCTTTCCCTCCGACTTTCCCGTTGTGACCACGTTCTATAATTCCCCTTTCCTCACAAAATGGCCTATAGATGTTGCCTGTCTTTTCCTAATCTTCCTTATTAATGATCTACTTGTGTCTGCCTCCATCAAGACTGTCTCGTTTGTTTTCTTTGTTGTCCATGGAATTCTCAACATTCTTCTTAGAAACCACATTTCGGCTGCCTCAATCTTGTTCTGGCTTTGCGTGTTGACTGTCTACGCCTCACAACCGTATAACAGTATATGTTCTTTATAACATTCAAGAACTCTCTTCCTGATGTTAATTGATAGGCAATTGTTCCACTATCGGTTGTTGTTTATTTTCTGTGTATGGTCCATACAACTGGAATCAGCTTCCCCAGTTTCCCCGGTGGGGATGCTGGGGGCTCTGTCGCTGTAAATAGTATCCCCACTTCTGGAAATTGCGTGCTAGCAATTTCCTCTTTGCTACCATTCTCTTTTCTGTTTCTCTTTGCTTTCTGTCATCTCTTCCTATCATTTTCTGCCTTGCTGGTCCATTTTCATGTAAGATAAATGGGTTACATGTATGACATGTAATTTTGCTCTAAGGAAATCTGATGGGCAGAAGCTATTTTAGGTTATTTCGGCCAAATTTACATACTGTATCTTTTAGGGTCTTACTTATGTTTAAATTTGTATTCTGTCTGGTCTTTTTTAAACCTCTGGTGAAAAATTGGAAAGAGTTGTCAACGCTAGGGGCATATCCTTGGATGATGTTTGCGAACGCATTTGTGCATGTACCTAATTTTCCTTTTCTACTTTTTTCCCCAGTAAGATGTCGTCTGCGTTTTGACATGGTTACATCCCCGTTATGACCCTGTGCAGTCGACAGGGAGTTAACCAAAAATAGCAATAAGAGTAGCTTCCCCTGTCTCTTCAACAGTTACACGCTCTGTCTTCTTTCAAGTCTAACTTGAAGACAGACCCCTTTTTTTTAACCCTTTGACTCCCGCACCTTGTTCACAAGGATCCTGTATTATCAACCATGCTAGGAAAGCAAAAAATTTAACCCTTTGATTTCCTTACCCTATCCACAGCTTCCAGCAAGAAGCTGGTGGATAGGGTGAGGGAGTCAAAGGGTTAAGTTTTTGTAGTTGGTCAATAGGTTACAGGAGTCAAAGGGTTAAGTGATTTTCCCCCTCTTCGTGCCTTACCCTTTCGTCCCATTTCCCTCTTGATCTTTGTCTCCCAGAATGCATGTCCTTTCTAAAGTGTCCTTTCTATTGTGAGTGAATGCTGTGAGTGAATGACGAGGTGTCCTTTGATTTTATGTATCACGATACAGCATGTCATAAATATCACACGTCACATCCCTAACCCATCAGACGTCAGCATCATTCAACACTCCTCCATTTACTCCGGTCTTGACTTTTCCGTGCTACTTCGTAGACCTTCAGACATTGTTTTCATATTCATATTCCTTTCTTTTGTCACAGTGGGTCTACCACGTACAACTCGGTCTGCTCTTCCTTTTGAGAGCTCGTCGCCGCAATGTTGCGCCACCCAATTTTTTTGTTTTGTTTTGACCAAGACTTCAGAAAGTCTGGAAGGCTAATTGGTTTTCAAGGGGAGGGACCTGAGAAAATCAACCCATCTCTCCAACGTTTTATACCAAGGCAGCCGGGTATTGCCCTGCTCTTCACGATTTTCAAAATTATTGCCATGAGATCTTTAGCTTGCGCATGCCAGAAGGCACCCTGGTCCGACTCCTATTTCGTCCCCTTCCAAACGACTAGACGTTCAAATCGATTTTCCAGTCAAACTGAGGAGTAAAGTCGAGGCCTCAACGAGGAACGAACCCTGGAATCTTGAGTTTAGTTATTGGCAGGCGAACGTCTGAACCATTCTGCCACTGTTCTCCTTAGACTTTATTATTGTGTTATGATTTATCCATCAGATCTTCACAAATTTCGGGGCACTATAGATCTGGCCAGTGGTGTGGAGTCTGTGTTTCTGGTGACAGAACACGTGAGAGAAATCCTCTTAACAAGCGATCTGATTTACAGAATGGTGTCTTATTTTTACAGTTTGACTCCCGCACCCTGTCCACCAGCATCCTGCATTGTCAACCGTGCTAGCAAAGCAAAAACTTAACCCCTCGACTTCCTCACCCTATCCACCAGCTTCATGCAGGAAGCCGGTGTATTGTGTGAGGGAGTCAAAGGGTTAGGCTTTTG
>CM060306.1:123478957-123483957 GCA_030674185.1 Monoplex corrugatus | reverse complement strand
TGGGGAGAAAGAATAAAAGCAATAAAAGCAAGAATAAAAGCAATGGAAAATTATAGAGAGCATAGCATGCAATTATATATTATAACCATGTGATTCCCTCCGAGCGGAGACAGGCTGCAGAGGGGAGGGTTGAGTGAGGTTAGGATTTTATGCAGGAGAGAAAAGGTGAGTTTTGAGAGCGGACTTGAAGGAGACAAAAGTAGGTTGCTGACGGACTGAGAGAGGAAGTTTGTTCCAGGAGAGTGGACCAGAAACAGAGAAGGCTCGTGGACCATAGGTATTGAGCTTAGTGCGACATACACACATATACACACACACATACACGCACACACCACAAATCAGTTACAATTTTCATACCTACGTCTTTCGTTCCATCTTCTCTCAAACAACAACAAATGCTGCTACGGTTTTACTTTCCTTGCGTATTATGTCTCCTATCATTGATGGAGTCATATGTTTAGTATTTGTATTTCTGTGTATTCCTTGTCCAGTATTTCTGTTCCAAGCATATGATGTACATTAACAACGACAAGACTGAAAAATGGCTTTCAGATGATAACCTCTTGTCAGTGGGAACTGATGTGTCATTGTCATCATCATTGTCATTGTCATTGTCGTTGTCATTGTCATTGTCTGTGCCTGTATGACCACTCCCGCCCCATGAATCATCGTCTGAACATTTTCCAGCATCGTGCTGACAAGGACTTACATATACGTTTTATTTATAGAGCAATGTATAATCATGTGTCTGTCCATACATATGTGTCACACATTTATACAGGCAGCCACTTTATCATTAACCACCATTTCTCTACTTCCCTCTGTCGTCTACGCTTTTCGTGCTTCATTTCCTTTCTTCCTTATCTTTGTATGTTTGAAATTCTCGTTTTGATAATGCATTTGTATGATAATTTTGTAGTTTTAACCATATGACTCCCTTGCCCTATCCACCAGCTTCCTTGCAGGAAACTGGTTGATAGGGTGAGGGAATCAAAGGGTTAAGTTTTTGCAGTTGGTGGAGAGGGTGCAGGTGTCAAAAGGATTAAGGAATGCGTTTTATCTTTTTTTTCGTCTTTAGGCCTATGTTGTATGTGTCTCATCATCATCATCATCATCATCACGTGCCCTGCCGCATGGCGTTGGCGATCATGGTCCTCCATACGAATCTATCCTTGTCGCTGCAAGTACATCTTCCACCCTCTCTGTCCTCAGCCACCCTGCTGGTTCAGTCCAGTGTCGTCCACATTCCAGCTGCATTATTATAAACTGTTTTGCTGGACATTCTACATAACCCGACCGTTTTTATACTGGAGCAGAGAGTACTCAAGTTGAGAGGCGAGCTAACTACATGTACACTCCACTTAACGTGCAAATCTGATATTTGTCCTAACCCTAACCCTTTGACTTCCGCACTCTATCCACCGACTGCAAAAACTTAATCCTTTGACTCCCACACCCTATCTACCGACTGCAAAAACTTAACCCTTTGACTTCCTCACCCTGTCCACCAACTGCACAAACTTAACCTTTAGACTCCCCAACCTTATCCACCAGTTTCCTTGCAAAGAAACTGGTGGATAGGGTAAGGAAGTCAAAGGGTTATGTTTTTGCTCTTTGCTAACGTGGTTAACGATGCAGGATGCTGTTCGACAGGGTGCTGGAGGCAAAGGGTTAAAGGCTTGTTGGAATGTCCTGACAAACGACCTGGACCTGGGATCTGACTGAAGCCAGGATACAAAGCGATGACAAAATCCATACAGTAAGTCCTGTCAGTCAGCCTCGGTCCAAAACAGACAGAACCCTGCTATACGAGGGTAACGCCATCCAATTATTCATTGTCATACCATTCACATTTGGCTGTCCACCGCATTGTGCGAATGATCCAAATGTTGTGTTTTCCGTTCATGTCGTGCCTTCGTGATGACCTTGGCTCAAGGTTCCTGGGTCACACGTTACTACTTGAGAGGAGACCAAAGAATGACATCATCCCTTGAGAGAAGTACAGGTCATCGTAGAATGACGTCACTCCGTTGAGAGAAGTACAGATCATCAGAGAATGATGTCATCCCTTGAAAGAAGTGCAGATCATTATAGAATGACGTTATCCCTTCAGAGAAGACCAAGTGATCACAGACTGACGTCATCCCTTGAGAGAAGTACAGATCATCAAAGAATGATGTCCTTCCAAAGAAGACCAGGTCATCGTAGAAATACGTCATTCTTAGAGAGAAGACCGGATCATCATAGAATGACGTCATCCCTTGACGATGACAATATCTCTGACAATGACACGACAGTGACTAATACAGTGACAACAACAATGACAATTACAATGACAACGACAATATAAAAATAAAAGACAATAGCACGACAATGACAACAGCGCAAGAATCACAATGACAGTGACAATGACAAGGATAGTGGTGATGACAATGAAAATGACAGATAATATGGCAATGACACTATCACAACAATGACAGTGATAATGACAATGACACTAAAAACGAGAACAGCAATGGCAATGACAATGACAGTGACAATGACAGTCATAATGACAATGACAGTGACAATGATACTTTATTTTCAAGTGTTGTGTAAGCTTCTAGCAAAAAGCCGTTTCTCAAACTTGCCATTAACAATGTACATGTTTGCTATACATAAAATATAAAACGCATTGACATATCAACAACACAACAACAACAACAAAAACACACACACAAAACCAATAAATCCACTAAGCAACATAATTCTTGAGAGTCACGGAGTATCTTCCATGGGAGATAACTCCGTGACTCTCAAGAGTTACGTTGCTTAGTTAATATTTAAAATTCTCCCTGCTACCCTCTTATTTCTTCTGGTGTTAAATAAATCCACAATATCAGAAAATGAAAGAATAAGAACAATTGTTTGTCGTTTCAGCGAGATAGCACGAGAGACATGGGTTTAAAAATAGTACAGTATGTGTGTGTGTGTGTGTGTGTGTGTGTGTGTGTGTGTGTGTGTGTGTGTGTGTGTGTGTGTGTGTGTGTGTGCGTGTGTGTGTGTGTGCGAGTGTGTGTATGCGCGAGTGGTTGGGTTTGTGTGTGTGTGTGTGTGTGTGTGTGTGTTGTGTGTGTGGTGTGTGTGTGTGTGTGTGTGTGTGTGTGTGCGTTTGGTGCATGTCACATCCCAAAGAACAAACCCCAAAACTCTGTCCCCCCCCCCCCCTATCCTACCCTTCCCTTCGCGCAATGGCGTCACACAGCAGACTTTGCCTTATGACGAGTCATGTATGACAAGCTTAACCGACAATTTATGGCCTACACAGAAACTCCACCAGTGTCGGGACTGCAGCTGACATATTGCCCGTCGTGACAATCTTTTATGTTTTGGGCTGGTGCCCTAGACAAGGTACGAAGGTAAGGATGGGATTTCCTACCAAAGCAAGTGTCACCGCCCGCATTGAAACAAACAGGAACCCCCCCCCCCCCCCCCCAAAAAAAAGCAACAAATAAAACAAACAAACAAACAAACAAAAAAAACGAAAAACAAAAACACGGAAACTAGAATCAGAACGCGTGTGTAATATAATGAGACAAAGACAGGACAGGCGCAAGGTTTGGGCCAGCTGCTGGTCGTCGGTCCTTGTCAAGCAGTAAATGCAAGACGACAAAGAACTAATAACAAACTAATAACAAACAACAAACACAGAAAAATTAGTGGAAAAACATCGAAGCTCCCTTGTTGATTTGTAATGCAGGAGAAGATGACTTCCACCAATGACTTCGCCATGCAAGGAAATGACTTCACCACGCAAGGAAAATGACTTCGCCAAATCACTTCCCCACGCAAGAAAAGAAATGCTTGCACGCAAGAAAATGACTTTACGACAAAAAAATGACTTCGCCACGCAAAAATGACGTCGCCACACAAGAAAATGACTTTGCCACGCAAGAAAATGACTTCGCCAAATCACTTCCTCACGCAAAAAATGACTTCGCCAAGCAAAAAATGACTTCGCCAAGCAAGAAAATGACTTCCCACTCAAGGAAATGACTTCTCCACTCAAGAAAATGACTTCCCCACTCGAGAAATGACTTCGCCAAATCACTTCCTCACACAAGAAAATGACTTCGCCAAGCAAGAAAATGACTTCCCCACACAAGAAAATTACTTTGTCACTCAAGAAAATTACTTCCCACTCAAGAAAATGACTTCGCCAGCAAGGAAATGACTTCGCCAAGCAAGAAAATGACTTCCCCACGCAAGCGCAAGAAAATGACTTCGCCACTCAAGAAAATGACTTCGCCACTTAAGAAAATGATTTTGCCAACCAGAGATAAAACTAGGCTCTGATCTTCCAGTAAATATAACATTCTATTGTTCTGTCCAAATCAGCAGACACTGTGTGGTCGGGAATGCCTTAACCCTTTGACTCCCTGAATTATCCGCCAGTATCCCGCATTGTCAGCCATGACAGCAAGGCAAACCCTTAATCCTTTCACTCCCCCACCCTATGAGTATCTGTATGTGTATATATATATATATATATGTGATGTGTGTGTGTGTGTGTGTGTGTGTATGTGTGTGTATGTGTGGTGTGAGTGTTGTGGTGTGTGATGTGTGTGTTGTGTGTGTGTGTGTGTGTGTGTGTGTGTGTGTGTGTGTGTGTGTGTGTGTGTGTGTGTGTGTGTGTGTATGTGTGATGAGAGGAGAGGAGGAAGTGAAAGGGTCAAGTTTTCACTGCTGTGGATAAGGTGTGTGAGTGAAAGAGTTAACGACATGCTCTCCACTGACAGCCTGGCTGGCGCAGATGTACGTCTTCCGTCCTTCAGAATTCTAGCACCGGTTTTCACGGGTTTCGATTCCCGCTTCAAAACAACTTGTGTGTTCAGGTTTTTCCACCCAGCTGTGCATGGTGCCTGATCCTGTTCACGGTGGGGAAGATAAAGCAGCTAGGAAGAGGAGACGGGCATTGCCACCCCCACCCCCTAATTTTGGCCATGAGAAATGCCTACCTC
>CM060306.1:123461457-123471457 GCA_030674185.1 Monoplex corrugatus | reverse complement strand
CGTCTTTTGAGAGGTTCACGTGTACTGTAGACATCTTTTAAAACATCGACATGTAAGTTAGTAACAAACCTTTCTAGACGTTGATATGTCTTAGTAACGTATCTTTTTAAAAGTTGACACACTTAAGTCAGTAAGACAGCTTTGTAGATGTTGACATAGAAGACAGTCACATATATTTTGAGACAACGACATCGTAGCAAAAAACTCTGGGGAGAACCGAATAGCAAGAGGACCTCATAGGAGCCATTCTCGTCAAGCAAGTGTTTTGGCCTTAGCTCCTTACACACTACGAAAGCCAGACTGCACCCAGGTCATGACTCCTGGATGCCATTCTGCTGTCTCCAATGGGTACCTCAGAGAGTTTGATCAGAATTACTTGTTTTGATGAATGCGAGTGGAGAATTGCATCAAGTCTCATGCAACTGTTGCTGATGATTTCTGTGTGCTTTTTTCCATTGTGGAAGATCTGCTATGCACTCCAAGTCGTCTGCTCTATCTAGCAGATCACGCTTCAGTGCTCTGGGTGTCACATCTTTTTCAGACCAAAGTTTGCTGTCTCTTGCCGTGTAATAGGTTGTTGGAGCTTCTGGTGCGAGTTTTTCCCTTGGCAGAGCTGGTGCAGAGTGTGGCAGAGCTTCAGTCTGGTGGCAGAGCTGGTGGCAGTGCTGGTGGCAGAGCTGGTGGCAGTGCTGGTGGCAGACTGGTGGCAGGCTGGTGGCAGAGCTGGTGGCAGAGCTGGTGGCAGTGCTGGTGGCAGAGCTGGTGGCAGTGCTGGCTGATGCAGAGCTGGTGGCAGTGCTGGTGCAGAGCTGGTGGCAGTGCTGGTGGCAGAGCTGGTGGCAGTGCTGGTGGCAGACTGGTGGCCAGTGCTGGTGGCAGAGCTGGTGGCAGTGCTGGTGGCAGAGCTGGTGGCAGAGCTGGTGGCAGTGCTGGTGGCAGAGCTGGTGGCAGTGCTGGTGGCAGTGCTGGTGGCAGAGCTGGTGGCAGAGCTGGTGGCAGTGCTGGTGGCAGTGCTGGTGGCAGAGCTGGTGGCAGTGCTGATTGCTTGTGCGATCTCTTGAAGCACTTGATTGTGCCTCCATGTGTACCTTCCTTGGGTTAGTGCTACCTTGTATGACCTCAGGACATGTTCCACTGTCTGTTTACCCTGGCACAGCGGGCAAGTAGGGTTATCTGATCTCCGTCATTTCACTAGATTTGCACTCGAGGGCAGGAGGTCATATGCAGGTCTGAAGATGAAAGTTATTTTGAGAGGGGCCACATGTCACAGGCCACATGTCACAGGCCACATGTCACAGGCCACATGTCACAGGCCACATGTCACAGGCCATTCCAGCTTACATTTCTGTGTAGGGTGCATTTTCCCAATTTGTCAACAGCCTCTGGTGGCCTTGCTGGACTGTCTTCTGGATTCTTTTGGCATAATCTTTTTTCTTCAACTCATGTATTGCCATATCCATTTTTGCTGTTCTGGAGGCCTTTGACCACCGCTCCATTCTGTTGATCCCAGTCCATGTTTAGTGGTGAGTGTGTCTTATCATTTCTCTTACCATGAGGCTTTCCTTCGCTGTGCCCACTGTCTCCAGGACTTTCCATTTTCTGCCAATCCTCAGCTTGGGCTGGACTGATCTCACAACCTTCCGTAGTCCTCAAGCATGTTGGGAAGGCGGACTTTTCCCGCCTTATATTACTCGACAATGGATTTTTTAGGATAGCTTCAGGTTTGCCTGGCGACAAGACAGTGCGACGTCAGTGAGACCTGGTGGGACGCCAAGCCATTTCCTTTTTATTTATCATATCGGTCTCCACAGATACCACTTTGCTGGTATTGATATTGTGTGTCAGTAGAGGCCAAAGAAGCTTGGAATCAGCATGAACTGCAGGCACCAGACTGTGTACATTATTTGCTGAGAAGGCCACACTGGTTTGTTACTCGCGGGCTTTTTTTTCTTTCTTGCTATTTGTTTGGTTTCCATACCCATTTTTGTATCTTCCAGGGAGTCATCAAACCACCTTCCGAGACTTTTGACTGGATCTTGTGTATCTGTTAGAATGGATCGGTTGGCGACAGTGAATATTATTGTTTCGTCCAGCTACTTCCAAATTGATCCAATCTGTAGAATATTCTTTTGTGGAGAACCGCATTGAGAAGCCATGGAAATGCTTCTTCAGCATTTCTCGGGTGTTCTTTGGGACGTGATACATCTCGAGAACCAGTAGAATCATCTTGTGTGGGACTGACCCCTTTGCAATTGCCAGATCGAGCCACACCTTATCGGGGTCCCTCTTCTGTTTCAGCTCTTGGATTGCTTCCCAGATCATCGTGGCATGTTCTACACAGCCTGACAGTCTAGACAGATAAATTCAGATACTCATTTTCCATTAGGTAGTTGGTCACCTTGCTATCATGACGGAGAAGATTTCACTTTGATGTTCAGAAGTAATACTGGCCTGAACTGGCTAATGTCACTCAAGTGCTGTTTTGTTGTTGTTGTTGTTGTTGTTGTTTGCTGTTGTTGTTGTTTGTTTTTGTTTTGTTTGTTTTGTTTTGTTTTGCTTTGTTTTGTTTTGTTTTGTTTTATGTTTTTGGAATGTACACGCCATCAGCTATCATCCATTGGTTACTGATCTACATGTTCCTCCATGCTGATCTTATCAGTTTGTGAAGCCACTCGTGGACACTTGGACATTTTTTACACAATAGAAAAAGAACCTCGTTAGGCCCAGGTGATGATTTGGCTCTAGGTTTCTCTGCCACTTTCTGTATTTCATCCAGTGTCAGCGGTTTGTTATTAAACCTTTTCTTTGGCATTGCAGGCAACAGCAGATCCTGGATTTCAAGCGGTGCCTCGCTCTGAGGATTGGAAGTTTTTCTGAGGTGCTGTTCCAGAGCATCTTTGTCAACTATGAGTGTCCCAGATTTGGGCTGTTCAGACAGTTTCGTGGCGAAATGGAAGGGGTCTCGGAAGAAGCGATCTTAGGTCTTATTCGTTTTGCTCCTTTTCCTCCTGTTGATTGTGCTCTGCTAAGGGCACAATGTTTCGCTTTTAGTCTGTCCAAAGTTCTTCTAAACCTTGCTTCTCAGATTATGAAGCAGCCGTTTCCTCAGAATCCTTTTTCTTCCATCAGATATCCTCGATTTGTCGGGCCACACCCAAGACATGACACCTGGAAGCTTTCTGCTAACACCATTTTTTTTCCTGTAGAAAATTATCCACCACCTAATGACTACCGTACTAAAGGCATCTCTCAGTAAAATGGCCACTCACTTGTGTAGCTTTCATCGGCGATCCGGCCGACTTCTCCACCACCTGTCTTCGAACCTGCGCATACAAAGTGGCTGGATGTCATAAAGCCATGTCACTCTTGAGACAGATGTCTTAACCACTTAGCCATGGGACGCGGGCAACATATAGGAATTAGAAACAATCTTTTGAGGCGTTCACGCGAACCTCAGTACCACATACTCGTAGCTTGCAGGTGTTGACACAGCCAGATTTCAGAGCTATTTATCAGAAAAAGAAGAATGACTACAGGTGAGATGAGAAATTGATATGTACTGTACTCACCTTACAACTTCCTTGAATACTGTTCATACCATCATTCTGGTGGTGTCAGCTTAGTGTTTCATACTTCCCTCTCCCCTGTCCCCCCTCCTTCCTTCCCCATTTAAAGACCTTGCTAGCACAAAGGGTTTGCGTAGGCTCGAGGAGTCCGCGAGATAACTGCTGGCAGATTTGGAGGGTGCGCATATGGATTTGCCCGAGGGTGATGAATCTTTATTCATTCTTAAAGCTGGAAGTGGTACAACCAGTCTCCAGGCTCGGAAACAGACAAGTACGAGTACTCCGTCGTTCCCCGTGGGGATGCCGGGAGCTCTTTCAGTATAAACAGTATCCCCACCTTCCGGAAATTCTGTGCAAGAAATTTCCTCTTTTCTGTCACTCTCTTTGTTTCTGCCTTGCTCCTTTGCTATCTGCCATCTCTTCTGATCATTTTCTGCCTTTGCTGGTCCGTTTTCCTGTGTGTGTTCTATAAATAAAGTCTTATACATTTTTGTCTAGGATATAATGATTGTTTTCATGTATTTAGTGCATTTTTGGCTCTAAGGACATGTGATGTGCAGAAGCGTTTTTTAAGTAATTATGCTAGTTTTTATACACGTTTTAGTGTTTTTAGTTGTGTTTGCATTTACATTCAGGTTTGTATTTTACATCCCCAGGTGTAAACGGGACGGAATGGTCAACGCCATGGACGTATTCTTCCATTATGTACGCGAATACATTAATTTAATTTTCTTTTCCAGTTTTTTCCCCAGTGAAGTATTGTTATATGTTATATCTATATGTTATAATTATGTTATATTATTATATGTTTCGGGACAGTTAAAGTCCCCGATATAGTTCTGCGCAGTCGGTTTGGCCTGTAAACAAAGATAACTGTAATATTGACTGCATCGTGACGGTGAACAGCCAGCGCTGGGTCACGTGTGTAGAAGGTCCCAAGGTACGAATCCTGTCCACATGCCGTCATCACACACACACACACATATTTCACTCCGAAATCCTGGGTCCACATTATAACCCGACATATTCGGAGTGAGTTTCATTAACCCTTTCACTCCCGCACCCTGTCCGCCAACTGCAAAAACTTACACACACACACACACACACACACACACACACATACACACACATACACACACACATACACACATACACACACACACATACACACACACAACACACACACACACATCACACACACACACACACACACACACACACACACACACACACACACACACA
Organism: Monoplex corrugatus; assembly: GCA_030674185.1. Classification (NCBI taxonomy): domain Eukaryota; kingdom Metazoa; phylum Mollusca; class Gastropoda; order Littorinimorpha; family Ranellidae; genus Monoplex; species Monoplex corrugatus. Next base: position 123,466,649 of record CM060306.1, on the reverse strand, counting down.
GAATTCTTCCTTAAAAGATTTTAACCCTTTGACTTCCCCAACCTAACCCATCAACTGCAAAAATTTAAACCTTTTGACTCCCTCACCCTTTCCACCAGCTTCCTGCAGTGCAGGAAGCTGGTGGATAGGGTGAGAGAGTCAAAGGGTTAAGTTTTTGCTTTTCCCTGTTGGCTAACAGTGCAGGATGCTGGTGGATAGGGTGAGGGAGTGAAAGGGTTAAGATTTTGCTTTTCCCTGTTGGCTAAAAGTACAGGATGCTGGTGGATAGGGTGAGGGAGTCAAAGAGTTAACGGAAACAAGAGGACTGTCGTGGGATGTATTTTCACGAAAATTAAAGGTGGGTTCAAGTCAGTGTTATGTTCTTTCATCGTTTTGGACAGAACTGCCAAGTCATTCTTAGCTGCTGCATCAGGAAATGTCCACAGCTGGAGATTTAAAAAAAAAAACATTCACAACAACAAGAGCAGCAGCAACAACAATAACGACAACAACGACAACAGACAGACGACGATGATGATGAGAATAACAACAACAAGAACAACAACAAGAGCAACAGCACCACCACCACCACAACAACAACAACAACAATAATATAATAATAAAATTAATAATAATAATAATATGCGACGATGATGATGATTAACATTAGTAATAGTAGCAGTAGTAGTAGTAGTAGTAGTGGTGGTAGTAGTAGTAGTAGCAGTAATAATAACAATGATAATAATAATTATAACACAATGTATATATAATAATAATAATGATGCGACGATAATGATGAAGAACATTAGTAATAGTAGCAGTAGTAATAGTAGAAGAAGTAGTAGTAGTAGTGGTAGTAGTAGTGATAGTAGTAGTAATAACAACAATGATAATAATAATTATAACACAATCATAATAATAATGATGATAATGATAACACAATGACAAAGATGATGATAACAATAACAGTAATAGCACTCAGAACGACAACAGCAATAATAATCATCATGATTATGTTCATGTAATAATAATAATAATAATAATAATAATAAATTATAATAATAACATTAATAATAACAAGTAATAGTAATAAATAAGGATGATGATGATAATATGATAATAACAATGATAATAATAACATTAGCAATAACAATAATACTAACAATATCAATAACAACAACAACAATAAAAGTAACAATAATAATATAATAACAGTATTTCAAAGTCTGTTTTCATAGCTGAGACAAATTTCCACAGTCTGCTCGGTTCATGTCAAATTTCATTTCGATCGAAGCTTCTTCAAGGTCACAATGACCTCAAGAAGTAAAAAATCTGGATTTTACGTGATCAGTTCTTTAAAAAAAAAAGACATGGTTTGATTGACCATCTTAGCTTTCTTGCTGTTGTTTCTTCACAAAGTATGTTGAGTGGAACCCATATGGTATCCAGCACACATTGTGAATCATTTTGGATCGAACAAAAACTGATGTTTATCATATCTGCTTCAGATAGTAAACCAAGTAAAATGTACATTTATTATACTTGTGCTCAGATGGTCAACCAACAAAAACATATTTATCCTATTTGTGCTCAGATAATAAACCAGCTAAAAATGATATTTATTATGTTTGTACAACCTTGACACAGGTTAATAAGTTCAAATACCTGGGAACGGTCATTTCATCAGACGGCAGATGCACATCGGAAATAGCTGGCAGAATCGGCCAAGCCAAAACAGCATTCAAGAAGATGACAAGCATTCTTACCAACAAATGCCTATCAATTAACATCAGAAAGAGAGTCCTTGAATGTTATATAAAACCAATACTGTTGTACGGATGCGAGGCGTGGACAGTCAGCAAGCAAAGCCAGAACAAGATTGAGGCAGCCGAGATGTGGTTTCTCAGAAGAATGTTGAAAGTTCCATGGACAGCAAAGAAAACAAACGAGACAGTCTTGATGGAGGCAGACACAAGTCGATCACTGATAAGGAAGATTAGGAAAAGACAAGCAACATTTATAGGCCATTTTCTGAGGAAGGGGGATTTGGAGCACCTGGTCACAACGGGAAAGCTGGAGGGAAAGAGAGCACAGGGTAGACCCAGGGAGAGAATGCTGGACGGACTTGCAAGGTGGCTGAGGATGAAGAGGGTGGGGGAGATGCTGGGGGCAACGAGAGATAGAGATGGTTGGAAGTCCATGGTCGCCAACGCCATGCGGCAGAGCACCTGATGATGATGTGATGATGATGTGTTGAGATAGTAAATCAACAAAAACTAATATTTATTATATCGTATTCAGATAGTAAACCAACTAAAAATGATATTTGTTACACACTAAACCAATTAAAAGTGACATCATTATATTTGTGTTCAGATGATGAACCAACTAAAACTGACATTTATTATTATGTGTTGAAATAGCAAGCCAACTTTAACTGTAATTTATCATACTTATGTTCAGATAGTAAAACAAACTATATTTGATATTATCATATTTGTGTTTAGATGTGTGTCCTGATAGTAAACTAATACATGTAAAACTCATATTTACTACATTAGTCAACCAAGTAAAACTGATATTTATTACACACTAAACCAACTAAAACTGATATTTATTACACACTAAACCAACTAAAACTATATTTATTACACACTAAACCAACTAAAACTGATATTTATTACACACTAAACCAACTAAAACTGATATTTATTACACACTAAACCAACTAAAACTGATATTTATTACACACTAAACCAACTAAAACTGATATTTATTACACACTAAACCAACAAAACTGATATTTATTACACACTAAACCAACTAAAACTGATATTTATAATTTACGACACTAAACCAACTAAAACTGATATTTATTACACACTAAACCAAAATAAAACTGATATTTATCAGTTCAATAGTAAACCAACTAAAACTGATATTTATTACACACTAAACCAAATAAAACTGATATTTTATATTACAACTAAAACCAACTAAAACTGATATTTATTACACACTAAACCAACTAAAACTTATATTTATACATATTAGGGTTAATAAGTAAACCAACTAAAACTGATATTTATTACACACTAAACCAACTAAAACTGATATTTATTTTGACACTATAAACCAACTAAAACTGATATTTATTACACACTAAACCAACTAAAACTGATATTTATCATATTTGGGTTTCAGATAGTAAACCAACTAAAACTGATATTTATTACACACTTTAAAACCCAACTAAAACTGATTTTTATTAGGCACATAAACCAACTAAAACTGATATTTATTACACACTAACCAACTAAAACTGATATTTATATTTTTTACAACTAAACCAACAAAAACTGATATTTATTACACACTAAACCAACTAAAACTGATTTACTATTACACACTAAACCAACAAAACTGATAATTATTACACACTAAACCAACTAAAAATGATATTTATTACACCTTAAACCAACTAAAACTGATATTTATTACACACTAAACCAACTAAAACTGATATTTATTATTCAACTAAAACCAACTAAAACGGATATTTATTACACACTAAACCAACTAAAACTGATATTTATTACACACTAAACCAACTAAAACTGATATTCATATTCACGTTACAGACTAAGCTGTTATAGTTTTATCACACTGTCCCAAAACTGAGTATAGTTTATTTACTCATTAAACCATACATAAATATATTATATTATCAAATATACTGTCTAATAAAAGCTGATCCTTTTCCTAAACACTAAATGTTAATATTTAATCAAACAGCGATCTAAAAATAGGATATTTATTGAATATTTAATAAAAATATCAAAAACTGTATATTATATATATACAAATAAGACGAATAAAATGAATAGCTATTACACACTAAACCAACTAAAACTGATATTTATTACACACTAAACAAACTAAAACTGATATTTATCATATTTGGGTTTTAGATAGTAAACCAACTAAAACTGATATTTATTACACACTAAACCAACTAAAACTGATATTTATCATATTTGTGTTTAGATAGTAAACCAACTAAAACTGATATTTATTACACACTAAACCAACTAAAACTGATATTTATTACACACTAAACCAACTAAAACTGATATTTATTACACACTAAACCAACTAAAACTGATATTTATTACACACTAAACCAACTAAAACTGATATTTATTACACACTAAACCAACAAAAACTGATATTTATTACACACTAAACCAACTAAAACTGATATTTATTACACACTAAACCAACTAAAACTTATATTTATTACACACTAAACCAAATAAAACGGATATTTATTACACACTAAACCAACTAAAACTTATATTTATTACACACTAAACCAAATAAAACTGATATTTATTACACACTAAACCAACTAAAACTGATATTTATTACACACTAAACCAACTAAAACTGATATTTATTACACACTAAACCAACTAAAACGGATATTTATTACACACTAAACCAACTAAAACTGATATTTATTACACACTAAACCAACTAAAACTGATATTTATCATATTTGTGTTTAGATAGTAAACCAACTAAAACTGATATTTATTACACACTAAACCAACTAAAACTGATATTTATCATATTTGGGTTTAGATAGTAAACCAACTAAAACTGATATTTATTACACACTAAACCAACTAAAACTGATATTTATCATATTTGGGTTCAGATAGTAAACCAACTAAAACTGATATTTATTACACACTAAACCAAATAAAACGGATATTTATTACACACTAAACCAACTAAAACTGATATTTATTACACACTAAACCAAATAAAACGGATATTTATTACACACTAAACCAACTAAAACTGATATTTATTACACACTAAACCAACTAAAACTTATATTTATTACACACTAAACCAACTAAAACGGATATATATTACACACTAAACCAACTAAAACTGATATTTATTACACACTAAACCAACTAAAACTGATATTTATCATATTTGTGTTTAGATAGTAAACCAACTAAAACTGATATTTATTACACACTAAACCAACTAAAACTGATATTTATCATATTTGGGTTTAGATAGTAAACCAACTAAAACTGATATTTATTACACACTAAACCAACTAAAACTGATTTTTATCATATTTGGGTTCAGATAGTAAACCAACTAAAACTGATATTTATTACACACTA
>CM060306.1:123451457-123456457 GCA_030674185.1 Monoplex corrugatus | reverse complement strand
TGTGGTCTGTACGTTATCATGGTCTGTATATAGGTGTGATAACAACAGGTGTGTGGTCTGTATGTTATCATGGTCTGTATATAGGTTGATAACCACAGGTGTTGTCTGTATGTTATCATGGTCTGTATATAGGTGTGATAACAACAGGTGTGTCTGTATGTTATCATGGTCTGTATATAGGTGTGATAACACACAGGGGTGGTCTGTATGTTATCATGGTCTGTATATAGGTGTGATAACAACAGGTGGTCTGTATGTTATCATGGTCTGTATATAGGTGTGATAACAACAGTGTGTGGTCTGTATGTTATCATGGTCTGTATATAGGTGTGATAACCACAGGTGGTGGTCTGTAGTTATCATGGTCTGTATATAGGTGTGATAACCACAGGTGTGTGGTCTGTTGTTATCATGGTCTGTATATAGGTGTGATAACAACAGGTGTGTTGTCTGTATGTTATCATGGTCTGTATATAGGTGTGATAACAACAGTGTGTGGTCTGTACGTTATCATGGTCTGTATATAGGTGTGATAACACAGGTGTGGGTCTGTAGTTATCATGGTCTGTATATAGGTGTGATAACAACAGGTGGTGGTCTGTACGTTATCATGGTCTGTATATAGGTGTGATAACACAGGGTGGTCTGTACGTTATCATGGTCTGTATATAGGTGTGATAACAACAGGTGGTCTGTATGTTATCATGGTCTGTATATAGGTTGATAACACAGGTGGTCTGTAGTTATCATGGTCTGTATATAGGTGTGATAACAACAGGTGGTCTGTATGTTATCATGGTCTGTATATAGGTGTGATAACAACAGGTGTTGGTCTGTATGTTATCATGGTCTGTATTAGGTGTGATAACAACAGGTGTGGTCTGTATGTTATCATGGTCTGTATATAGGTGTGATAACAACAGGTGGTCTGTATGTTATCATGGTCTGTATATAGGTGTGATAACACACAGGTGTGTGGTCTGTATGTTATCATGGTCTGTATATAGGTGTGATAACAACAGGTGTGTGGTCTGTATGTTATCATGGTCTGTATATAGGTGTGATAACAACAGGTGTGTTGTCTGTATGTTATCATGGTCTGTATATAGGTGTGATAACAACAGGTGGTCTGTACGTTATCATGGTCTGTATATAGGTGTGATAACACAGGTGTGTGGTCTGTATGTTATCATGGTCTGTATATAGGTGTGATAACAACAGGTGTGGTCTGTACGTTATCATGGTCTGTATATAGGTGTGATAACAACAGTGGTGGTCTGTATGTTATCATGGTCTGTATATAGGTGTGATAACAACAGGTGTGGTCTGTATGTTATCATGGTCTGTATATAGGTGTGATAACAACAGGTGTGGTCTGTACGTTATCATGGTCTGTATATAGGTGTGATAACAACAGGTGGTCTGTATGTTATCATGGTCTGTATATAGGTGTGATAACAACAGGTGGTCTGTATGTTATCATGGTCTGTATATAGGTGTGATAACAACAGGTGTGTGGTCTGTATGTTATCATGGTCTGTATATAGGTGTGATAACACAGGTGTGTGGTCTGTATGTTATCATGGTCTGTATATAGGTGTGATAACAACAGGTGTGTGGTCTGTATGTTATCATGGTCTGTATATAGGTGTGATAACAACAGGTGTGTGGTCTGTATGTTATCATGGTCTGTATATAGGTGTGATAACAACAGGTGTGTGGTCTGTACGTTATCATGGTCTGTATATAGGTGTGATAACAACAGGGTGTGGTCTGAACGTTTTCATGGTCTGTATATAGGTGTGATAACAACAGGTGTCTGTTGTTATCATGGTCTGTATATAGGTGTGATAACAACAGGTGTGTCTGTATGTTATCATGGTCTGTATATAGGTGTGATAACCACAGGTGTGTGGTCTGTATGTTATCATGGACTGTATATAGGTGTGATAACAACAGGTGTGTGGTCTGTACGTTATCATGGTCTGTATATAGGTGTGATAACAACAGGTGTGTGGTCTGTAGTTATCATGGTCTGTATATAGGTGTGATAACAACAGGTGGTCTGTATGTTATCATGGTCTGTATATAGGTGTGATAACAACAGGTGGTCTGTATGTTATCATGGTCTGTATATAGGTGTGATAACAACAGGTGTGTGGTCTGTTAGTTATCATGGTCTGTATATAGGTATGATAACAACAGGTGTGTGGTCTGTACGTTATCATGGTCTGTATATAGGTGTGATAACAACAGGTGGTGGTCTGTACGTTATCATGGTCTGTATATGGTGTGATAACAACAGGTGGTGGTCTGTACGTTATCATGGTCTGTATATAGGTGTGATAACAACAGGTGGTGGTCTGTACGTTATCATGGTCTGTTATATAGGTGTGATAACAACAGGTGTGTGGTCTGTACGTTATCATGGTCTGTATATAGGTGTGATAACAACAGGTGGTGGTCTGTACGTTATCATGGTCTGTATATAGGTGTGATAACACAGGTGTGGTCTGTATGTTATCATGGTCTGTATATAGGTGTGATAACCACAGGTGTGTGGTCTGTATGTTATCATGGTCTGTATATAGGTGTGATAACAACAGGTGTGGTCTGTACGTTATCATGGTCTGTATATAGGTGTGATAACAACAGGGGGTGGTCTGTATGTTATCATGGTCTGTATATAGGTGTGATAACCACAGGTGGTGGTCTGTATGTTATCATGGTCTGTATATAGGTGTGATAACAACAGGTGTGTGGTCTGTATGTTATCATGGTCTGTATATAGGTGTGATAACAACAGGTGTGTGGTCTTACGTTATCATGGTCTGTATATAGGTGTGATAACAACAGGTGGTGTCTGTAGTTATCATGGTCTGTATATAGGTGTGATAACACAGGTGGTGTCTGTAGTTATCATGGTCTGTATATAGGTGTGATAACAACAGGTGGTGGTCTGTATGTTATCATGGTCTGTATATAGGTGTGATAACCAACAGGTGTGGTGGTCTGTATGTTATCATGGTCTGTATATAGGTGTGATAACAACAGGTGTGTGGTCTGTATGTTATCATGGTCTGTATATAGTGTGGATAACAACAGGTGTGTGGTCTGTATGTTATCATGGTCTGTATATGAGTTGTGATAACAACAGGTGTGTGGTCTGTATGTTATCATGGTCTGTATATAGGTTGATAACCAACAGGTGTAGTATGGTCTGTATGTTAACACTGGTCTGTATATAGGTCTGTATAAACAACGGTGTGTGGTCTGTATGTTATCATGGTCTGTATATAGGTGTGATAACAACATGTGTGGTCTGTATGTTATCATGGTCTGTATATAGGTGTATAACCACAGTGGTGGTCTGTAGTTTATCATGGTCTGTATATAGTGTGATAACAACAGGTGTGTGGTCTGTAGTTATCATGGTCTGTATATAGGTGTGATAACAACAGGTGTGTGGTCTGTACGTTATCATGGTCTGTATATAGGTGTGATAACAACAGGTGTGTGGTCTGTACGTTATCATGGTCTGTATATAGGTGTGATAACAACAGGTGTGTGGTCTGTATGTTATCATGGTTTGTATATAGGTGTGATAACCACAGGTGGGTGGTCTGTATGTTATCATTGTCTGTATGTAGGTGTGATAACAACAGGTGTGTGGTCTGTTCTGCAGATTGTTCGTACAGTCTGTTTGTTGGTCAACGGGCAGATTGATAATCTATCGTGAGCCTTTATCATACGATCTTTGTGGAGGTGTGATAACAAGAGTTGGCACCATTGCCTTACGCGTTGATCACAGGTCTGTGTTTAGGTTTCTTCATTGCAGGCTGATACGTCTGCGCTGTATGGTGATCACATGGCTGGCTAGCTGTGTTCATATCATTATCATGTCGGGTCCTGTGGTTGAAGCGTCACCCACCAAGGTAGATAACTGTGGTTTGTGAACCCCTTTTCTTATTCTGAAAATCAGACTGTTATTTCCCTTTAACAGAGTCCTTGACAGTCGTGTCTTTATTACTGGTTTCCCAAGCCCACGTGACTGTTTTATGAGATTTTACAACTTTTAAGGCTGTATGCGTCTCTCTCTCACAGGCCTTTACTTCCCCTTGGCTGGGGGCTCAGTGACACATTTACGTGAGGTTTCTGCATGGTGCAGGGCAGAGTTGCATCACCTTTAGATGACCGGTTCAGTGTTTTATGTTGAGGTTTCTGTCCTCGAACAAACATTGTTTAATTGTTGTGCTGACTTGTTTCGGGTGTAAGACAATGAAAATTTGTCGTCAGTCTTAGTTTTGTGTCTTTAGGCTTTATATGTCAGTCTGCTTTCTTTGTACTGGATAGGCTATGTATAGAAAATATTGGCTGACACGAGTTTTGACTAACTGGGAATCTCAAATGTTTTGGGGAAAAATCCACATTTTGTGAAAGTGTTACTTGTTCACTCCATGCTAATATAAGTAAATCTGAAAACAGCTTTGGAAAACAGAAGTGAATGAAAATCATATCGAAAATTCAAAAACAAAACTGGAAAAGAGAAATACATACCACTGCACTGTTACCAGATATTTCTGTTTTTCCTTCGATTAAATTTCGATGCAGTTGTCACCAGCTTAAGACTAAATTATGTAGACAAAAACGAGCAGATAGAAAAAGAAGAATATGTACATTTGTGATGACAAAGCCTTAGGCGATAAGTTTCACCATATTTTCATCATCATCATCTTCAAGTGTCTTGCCACATGGCGTTGGCGATCATGGCCTTCCATCTGTTTCTATCCCTTGTTGCCGCAAGCACATCTTCCATCCTCTCTGTCTTCAGCCACTCTGCAAGTCCGTCCAATGTTTTTACCCTGGGTGTACCTGGTGCTCTCTTTCCCTCCAGCTTTCCTGTTGTGACCAGGTGCTCTAATTCCCCTTTCCTCATAAAATGGCCTGTAAATGTTGCCTGTCTTTTCCTAATTTTCCTTATCAATGATCTTGTTGTGTCT
>CM060306.1:123431457-123441457 GCA_030674185.1 Monoplex corrugatus | reverse complement strand
GACGTCTCCGCGCTCAGAACGAATTCCATATGCACTAACGTCACAGGTGCCATGTGATGGAGAAGATCCAGAATGATCACGGCACAAGCCTTAAGCCTGCACATATACCCATGAGCTGGCCAGGTCCTGAGGTCCTACCTAGATGGTTCCATAACCCTGGGGTCGTAGAGGAGCGAGGTGGCAGAGACCTCAACTTTTCCCGGGGCCAGCGCTCGGAACGAATTCCATATGCACCAGCGTCACAGGTGCTATGTGTATGGTGATCATGGCACAAGCCTTAAGCCTGCACATAAACCCATGAGCTGGCCAGGTCCTGAGGTCCTACCTAGATGGTTCCATAACCCTGGGGTCGTAGAGGAGCGAGGTGGCAGAGACCTCAACTTTTCCCGGGGCCAGCGCTCGGAACGAATTCCATATGCACCAGCGTCACAGGTGCTATGTGTATGGTGATCAGTGGCACAAGCCTTAAGCCTGCACATAAACCCATGAGCTGGCCAGGTCCTGAGGTCTACCTAGATAGTTCCATAACCCTGGGATCGTAGGGGAGTGAGTGCCAGAGACTCAACTTTTCCCGGGGCCAGCGCTCGGAAGAATTCCATATGCACCAGCGTCACAGTGCTATGTGTTGGTGATCATGGCACAAGCCTTAAGCTGCACATAAACCATGAGCTGGCCAGTCTGAGGCTTTTACCTGGATAGTTCCATAACCTGGCAGAGACCTCAACTTTTCCCAGGTCTAGCGCTCGGAACTGGGCTGGCCAGGTCATGAAGGATGTTTTTGTGCATACGTAAAAGTTGTCATGTTTGCGAAAAGTATCCCCTGGTGTTGATACTGGCCTGTGGTTTGCCTGGTGTTGATACTGGCCTGTGGTTTGCCTGTATGATAGTCACACGTAAATAATAGAAGCGTTTGATATTTGTTTATTATTTCGATTGATCAAAATCTATTATGCTAAATCCAAATGATTCATTTAAGGAAGATAATTCGCTAAATATGTCGATTGAGAAATACATACACTTGGGGAAATCCGAAAGATGTATTTACATTATTTATTATAAATATTGTAATTATTATTTCTGGTTCCCGCCATGCGTCTGCTGGGGTTGAAGTATCGGTTAAACATTGAACAGCGGTGTGTGTGTGTGTGTGTGTGTGTGTGTGTGTGTGTGTGTGTGTGTGTGTGTGTGTGTGTGTGTGTGTGTGTGTGTGTGTGTGTGTGTGTGTGTGTGTTTGTTTGTTGTTTGTGCGTCTGGGGGGGGGGGTGTGCATGAATATTTATGAGCGTGTGTTTGTGTGCGTCTGTGTTTGTGTGCGCGCGCGTATGTGTATATGTTGTGTGTGTGTGTGTGTGTGTGTGTGTGTGTGTGTGTGTGTGTGTGTGTGTGTGTGTGTGTGTGTGTGTGTGTGTGTGTGTGTGTGAATATTTATGAGCGTGTGTTTGTATGCGTCTGCGTTTGTGTGCGCGCGCGTATGTGTGTGTGTGTATGTGTGTTTGTGTGTGTTTGTTTGTTTGTTTGTGTGGGGGTGGGGGTGGGGGTGTAAGAATATTTATGAGCGTGTGTTTGTGTGCGTCTGCGTTTGTGTGCGCGCGCGTATGTGTGTATGTTGTGTGCGTGCGCGCGCGCGCGCGCGCGTGTGTGTGTGTGTGTGTGTGCGCGTGTGTGTGTGTGTGTGTGTGTGTGCGTACCCGCGCGGGCGTGTGTGTGTTTATGTGTGTGTTTTTGTGAGTGTGGTGTGTACGTGCACACCAACATAGGAACCATTGTATTTCACTTCCTTAAAGAGATCAACAAGAAAACGGACGGGAAACAAACTGCAAAAAGGAATTCCCGATCTGATGTAACTCACTATCACTGATAGTCATCACACAGTAGGCTAGTTGGCACAGCCATGGACTCAAAATCTGATATCTTGAGTTCAATTCCAGCCCACAACATCAATGACTGGCCTGTTCGTTGCCCATCTTAATGTTTCCATCATTCTGGTAGGGGTCAGCTTAATGTTTGATAGGTCCACTGGCCTGTTCACTGCCCGTCATAATGTTTCCATCATTCTGGTGGTGTCAGCTTAGTGTTTGATAGGTCCACTGGCCTGTTCACTGCCCGTCATAATGTTTCCATCATTCTGGTGGTGTCAGCTTAATGTTTGATAGGTCCACTGGCCTGTTCACTGCCCGTCATAATGTTTCCATCATTCTGGTGGTGTCAGCTTAGTGTTTGATAGGTCCACTGGCCTGTTCACTGCCCGTCATAATGTTTCCATCATTCTGGTGGTGTCAGCTTAGTGTTTGATAGTCCACTGGCCTGTTCACTGCCCGTCATAATGTTTCCATCATTTGGTGGTGTCAGCTTAGTGTTTGGATAGGTCCACTGGCCTTTCCACTGCCTGTCATAATGTTTTCCCATCATTTCTGGTGGGTCAGGGATAATGTTTGATAGGTCACTGGCCTGATTCACTGCCCGTTTAATGTTTCATCATTCTGGTGTGTCAGCTTAATGTTTGATAGGTCGATGGCATGTTCATGCGTCATTAATGTTTCCATCATTTCTGGTCGGTGTCAGCTTAATGTTTGATAGGTCCCATGGCTGTTCACTGCCCGTTATAAATGTTTCCTATTATTTGGTGTTGTATACGTTTATGTTCGATAGGTCATGGCTGTTCACTGCCCGTCATAATGTTTCCATCATTCTGGTGGTGTCAGCTTACTGTTTGGTAGGTCCCTTCTCCTTTTTCCCCCGTTTTAAGACCTTGCCAGTTCACATGGTTTTGTGCAGGCTCGGGAAATCTGTCGGATAATTTCTGGCGGGTTGGGGTGGAGCGCATATGTCATCATAATGACGACGGTCACTCCTGACGTAATAAAAGTTTATTGTTGTCATGATAAAGAGAACTGTTGTCACAACGAAAACAACTGTTGTAATATAAAGAGAAGTGATGGCAAAATAAAGAAATCTCATGTCTCAATTAATAACAACGTTGATGATCATCACAGTATAGATAACTAATGTCGAGATAAAGATAACTGATTGCATATCTATTGATTATGCATTGTATAAATTTCAAGATGTTTGTGTGTTTTTTTAATGAATAAAAACCAGTTAAAGAAAAAAAGGATATTGTGATTAAGATAATTGGTGTTATGATAAATATAACGTATTCATAACACAGATATCGGACAGAAAAAAATAAAGGTCATTGCATATTGATGTCATGATAACCATGTATGAAATTACAACAGCGATCAATGATATGTGAAGATGACAAAGATCAAGGACGTATAATATCGATCAGTGATGGCAAAATAACAATCAACGATGTCATGATAATCTTCAATGATGTCATTATGATGATGTCGTTATAATGACCAAGGATGTCATAACAACGATCAGTGATGTCATATCAACAGTCACTGATGTCATAACAATGATCACTGATGTCATAACAACGTTCAATGATGTCATAACAAAGATCATTGATGTAATAAAAACGATCACTGATGTCATAATAACGATCACTGATGTCATAACAACGATCTATGGATGTGATGATATATATATATATATATATATATATATATATATATATATATATATATATATATATGGGGGGTGGTATAATAACGATCAATGATGTCATAATATCTATATGTGGGTGGTGTATAACGATCAATGACGTCATAATAACGATCAATGGATGTCATAACAACGATCTATGGATGTCATAATAACTATCAATGATGTCCTAATAACGATCTATGGATGTCATAATAACGATCTATGGATGTCATAATAACGATCTATGGATGTCATAATAACGATCTATGGATGTCATAATATCTATATATGGGTGGTATGATATCTATATATGGGTGGTATAATAACTATCAATCCACACGATATGATCCAGCTGGCTCTTGAAATGTATCACATCCCAGAAAACATCCGAACAATGCTGAGGAAGTATTTCCAAGGGTTCTCAATGCGGTTCTCTACCAAAGAATACACCACGGACTGGATAGACCTAGAAGTGGGCATTGCAATGGGCTGTGCAATCTCTCCCATACTGTTCGTGTTGGCAATGGAAGTCATCTTGAAAGCTGCAATGAAGAGTTCAGGTCCAGTGAAGCTGGGAGATGGATACCAGATGCCTCCTCTGAAAGCTTTCATGGATGACACAACAGTCTTGTCACGGATGAGGAAGAGACACACCAAATCTTAAAGCAGCTGGATGAGCTGGTGGCCTCTTCAAGAATGAGGTTCAAACCTAAGAAATCCCGAAGTCTCTCACTGCGAAAAGGAAAAGTGGCAGATTCAGTCAAATTCATGGTAGCCAACCAAGCCATCCCCACTGTCACAGAAGAGCCAGTAAAAAGTCTCGGAAGATGGTATGATGACTCCCTGAAAGACACACAAAGGGGATGTGAAACCAAGCAAACAGCAGAAGAAGGCCTGAAGAAAATAGATAACTGCGGACTGCCAGGCAAATACAAAGTCTGGTGTCTACAGTTCATGCTGATACCAAAGCTGCTGTGGCCACTGCTAATCTATGACATTTGCACCAGCACAGTCGAAGCAATGGAAGCCAAAATCAACAAATACACAAGAAAATGGCTCGGTGTCCCACCTGGTCTCACTGATGTTGCATTCTACTGTCGTCAAGCAATGCTGAAGCTACCTCTGAAATCCATAGTGGAGGAATACAAAGTTGGAAAAGCAAGACTGTTGAGCATGCTGGAGGAATCGGAGGACAATATCGTGAGAGCAGTTCATCCAAAGCTGAGAACTGGCAGAAAGTGGAAAGTCCAAGAGGCTGTAAACAATGCCAAGAGAAACCTCAGCATCAAAGAAATAATTGGACACACGCAAACCAACAGACAGGGACTGGGAGCAACAAAAATGCAGTGGTGGTCCAAAGCCAAAGGGAAGGAAAAAAGAGACATGATCATACAGGAGTTGAAGGAAGAAGAAGATGTCAAAAGAGTGCAGAAGGCAGTCCAGCAAGGTCAACAGGGGCAATGGACAACATGGGACAGTGCACTCCAAAGAAGTCTCAGCTGGAACGATATGTGGCACATGGCTCCTCTAAGGATAAGCTTCCTCCTCAGATCTGTATATGACCTGCTCCCCTCGAATGCAAACTTAGTGAAATGGGGGAAAGCAGACGACCCAGCATGTCCGCTCTGTCAGAAGAAACAAACAGTGGAACATGTCCTAAGCTCTTGCAAAGTAGCGCTAGCCCAAGGAAGGTATACATGGAGGCACAACCAAGTTCTGAAAGTGATCACAGATGTGGTTAGCGAAAAAAACCATGACCCCAAACGCACCAATTGCTATGACAACGTTCTACAAAGCAGGAGGGAAACAGGTCTGGCCCGAAAGGGCTATGACAACCAGCACATTGCCAAAGGGTCTTCTGGATGGAGCAGTCGACTGGGAGTGTACAGCAGACCTCCCAGAGTGGAGAAATTACCCAGATGTCATCAGCAAGACAGGCATGAGACCAGACATCGCTCTCCACTCTGACTCCTCGAAACAAGTGATTCTGATAGAACTCACTGTGCCATACGAAAGCAGAATGGAAGAAGCACATATCTACAAGACCGAAAAATACGCCGGTCTTGCCAGCACCCTGAAGAAAGCAGGTCTGCGGGTCAAAATCTTCGCCATAGAGGTCGGGGCAAGAGGGTTTGTGGGCACCTCCGCTTATGATCTCATGAAACAACTCGCCATTTCTGGGAAGAAGAGGACTAGAGCCCTTAAAGCGATGGCAGAGGCAGCAGAAAGGAGCTCAAGCTGGATCTGGGCAAGGAGGAACCAAAAAAGTGAACTTCATAAGGATTAAATTCCCTACAGATGATGTGTGCCCCGTTAGCACATTGGTAAAACCGCGTACCGCAGTTCTGAAGCGCAGAATCGCCCAGGTTCGATCCCGGGCGTGGAAAAAAAAAAAAAAAAAAAATAGACAACAGCAGAAGGGCATCCAGGAGTCATGACCTGGATGTGGCCCGGCCCCCCGAGAGTGTAAGGAATTCAGGGCCGAAACACTTGTCTAAAGGGGGTTACTTCTCTGAAGACCTTCTGTTGTCTAGCTCTCCCTAGAGTTTCTTTCTACCAATGATGTCATAATAACGATCTATGGATGTCATAACAACGATCTATGAATGTCATAATAACGATCGCTGATGTCATAATAACGATTTATGGATGTCATAATAACGATTACTGATGTCATAATAACGATCTAAGGATGCAGAAAGCTGGTGGATAGGGTGCAGGAGTCAAAGGGTTTAGTTGTTGCAGTTGACGGATAGGGTACGGGAGTCAAAGGGTTAAAGTTTTGCAGTTAATGAATAGGGTGAGGGAGTCAAACGGTTAACTTTTTGCAGTTGATGGATTGGGTGAGGGAGTCAAAGGGTTATGTTTTTTTGCAGTTGATAGATATGGTGCGGGAGTAAAAGGGTTAATTTTTTTTTTGCAGTTGAAAGATAGAGTGTGGGAGTCAAAGGGTTGAACATTACATCTGCAGTGTCCTACGTCAGTGGCCAACTCAAACATCGTTACTTGTCGTGTCCTCTGTATCAGACTAAGTCTCTGCCATGCAGTCCTCACATGCTGGCGTTTTCAGTTGACGAAGTTTGAGTGCAGTTCTTGTGGTTTGCATTTATTAATGAGTGTGTGTTTGATTTAGCAGGCACATTTGGGGCTGTGGTGGGTTAGGGATGAAAAAAGAAACCACTTTATCAGGGCAGACCAAAAAAAAAAAAAAACTATTTCTGAACAGTGTGTAGGAATTCACTTGACATCGGACCTGTCACTTGTTATCTGTGTGAAAGGCGATAGGCCAACTATACAAATTCACGCTGAAATCATAACAAATGTATATGGTTAAAGACAAGGTGAAGCAGTGTTGCTGCATGTAAACTATGAACTGCAGAACACACAAGGCATAATAACATAGAAAGCATGCAGTCACGCAGACTGAATATCTGAATATCAAGACGGGAAATATTCATGATGATAATACATGTATTGAAACCACTCGTGATGAGAATGCTAAACTTAATTAAGACACTTATGGGGACCAGAAAAACACGAAAATAGAACCAGAACGCGTCTTGAATACAACCAGACAAGACAGAAGCAAATTTTCGTTCGGCCAACTGGCCTCTCCCCTTTTCTCTCTCTCTCTCTACCTCCCTCCCCCCCTCTCTCTCTCTCTTTCTTTCTTTCTTTATTTCTTTCTCTCTCTTTCTGTCTTTCTCCTCCTCTCCCTCTCTCTCTCTATCTCTCGCTCTCTGTTTCTCTCTCTCTCACTCGCTCTCTCACTCTTCTCTCTCTCTCTCTCTCTGTTTCTTTCTTCTCTCTCTCTCTCTGTTTCTCTCTCTCTCTTTATCTCTCTCTCTCTCTCTCTCTGTGTTTATGTATGTATATATGTATGTATGTATCTATCTATCTATCTATCTATCTATCTATCTATCTATCTATCTATCTATCTCTCGCTCTCTGTTTCTCTGTCTCTGCCTCTGTCTCTCTCTGTCTCTGTTTTCTTCTCTCTCTCTCTCTCTCTCTGTTTCTCTTTCTCTCTCTCTCTGTTTCTCTCTCTCGTTCTCTCTCTCTCTCTCTGTCTCGCTCTCTCTGTCTCTCTGTCTCTGTCTCTCTCTCTCTCTTTCCCCCTTCCCCCTTACGGACCGAGAGAGAGAGGGAAGAAATAGGTAATGTCCCTTGCCCTCTGTTAACCTTGGTCAGGCACAGGGGGCATGAACCCTCCTGCACGAGAGAATGCAGTGGGACACAGAAAGACCCCCCCCCCCCACAAACACACACAGGACTTGCACGAGAAAGGGCTTTGCTCGGAGGACAGTGGCAGAAGGATTCAGACGTTTGCCTGCCAATAACAAACTGGAGGTTCCAGGGTTCCTTCCCCGTAAAGGCCTCGACTTTTCTCCTCAGTTTGACCGGAAAATCGAACTGAACGTCCAGTACTTCGGAAAACGAATCGGA
Organism: Monoplex corrugatus; assembly: GCA_030674185.1. Classification (NCBI taxonomy): domain Eukaryota; kingdom Metazoa; phylum Mollusca; class Gastropoda; order Littorinimorpha; family Ranellidae; genus Monoplex; species Monoplex corrugatus. The sequence continues at coordinate 123,433,456 of CM060306.1, read as the reverse complement.
CCCGTGTGCTTTCTGGCTGCGCACGCTTAAGATCCCACGGGAGTTGAAAAGCGTGAAGAGCAGGTCATTGCCCGGCTGCCTTGGTATAAAACATTGGAGAGATAGGTTGATTTCCCAGGTCCCACCCTTTGAAGACCGGTTAGCCTTCTTACCTTTCTAAAGTCTTTATTTGAAAAAAAAAAAAGTGAATATGAATGTGAATTTGAAGCAAGGGCGAGGGGATGGACGCCGCCCTTGTGGTGCTGGCCCCGAACCCTGGAACCTGGAGTTTAGTTATTGACAGGCCAACGCTGGACCATTCTGCCACTCTTCTCCCTAACTTTAGAAAGCTGTGCATAAACCGAAAAAAGGTCATCACAGATAAATGGATATTGCATTCTGTCTATACAAAATTTAACCGGAAAGTTGATGAAAACCATTATCCGAAAGACACTAACCCGAGATGTAGAAGACAGAAAACTATTCCCTCCAAATCCAGGTGGTTTTAGAACAGGATGAAATGCATGGGAAGGTGCAGCAATCTTTTCTTACCAAGCTTATGAAGGATTCCAAAACAAAGAAGAAAACCTTGCTGTAGCTACTGGCCTAATTTCAGTTTCAGTTTCAGTTTCAAGTTCTCAAGATGACGTCTCCGCGCTCAGAATGAATTCCATACGCACTAACGTCACAGGTGACATGTGACGGAGAAGATCCAGAATGATTACGGCACAAGCCTTAAGCCTGCACATAAACCCACTAGCTGGCCAGGTCCTGAGGTCCTACCTAGTCAGTTCCATAACCCTGGGCTCGTAGGGGAGCGAGATGGCAGAGACCTCAACTTTTCCCGGGGCCAACACTACGAGGGTGGCGTCCATCCCACCCACCCCCCACCCTCCTTGCTCCAAATTCAAATTCATATGCACAACTTTTTTTTACCAAGACTTTTGGTAAAAAAAAAAAGTGAATATGAATATAGACGATGGTAAGTCAAGGAAACACATGACTTGCTGTATGACTTGTTCGTTTATTTCGATATTTTCTTTTACACGTCTGTATTAAATAGTATGCTAGGGTTGCTACGCTGATGGATGCTCAGGGAAGTATGTGCTGAACAGCTCATTTGTTTGTTTTCACTGTTTGTTTTGCGTAGACAGCATATCAGAGCCACTCATACTTCAGTAATCAGAAAGAGGATCTATTGAATTTCCTGGTATAACAGCCAGAATTGCGATGCTTAACTTGTGGCATGAATATGGATACAGCCTCACTTTGTTTGGTTGTTGTTGCTTTTATGAATCGAACTATTGTTTCATCAGCTGTTTTATCAGGTATCCACTTGGTGTGTTGTGGTGTTTGTCCAATACTGTAGGGTCAGATATTGGAAAGGTTGTGTTTGGGTTTGGTTTGGTTTGGTTTGGTTTGGTTTGGTTTTGGTTTGGTTTGGTTTTGGTTTGGTTTGGTTTAGTTTGGTTTGGTTTGGTGTTTGGTTTGGTTTTGGTTTGGTTTGGTTAGGTTTGGTTTGGTTTGGTTTGGTTTGGTTTGGTTTGGTTTGGTTTGGTTTGGTTTGGTTTGGTTTGGTTTGGTTTAGTTTGGTTTGGTTTGGTTTGTTTGGTTTGGTTTGGTTTTGGTTTGGTTTGGTTTTGGTTTGGTTTGGTTTAGTTTGGTTTGGTTTAGTTTGGTTTGGTTTGGTTTGGTTTGGTTTGGTTTGGTTTAGTTTGGTTTGGTTTGATTTGGTTTGGTTTGGTTTTGGTTTGGTTTGGTTTGGTTTTGGTTTGGTTTGGTTTGGTTTGGTTTGGTTTGGTTTGGTTTGGTTTGGCTTTTGTTTATTTGCTCGTTTCTTTGTGTGTTTGTTTGTTTGTTTGTTTATCTGTTTGTTTGTTTATTTGTTCAAACTTGTTTTTAATTCGTTTTTGACAAAACACAAATAAAGACAATGATTGCTGAACATTATTACAATATCATTGACAAAACCGAACAAGATTTATATACAATGGATCTAGCAAAACTGTTATACATACGT
>CM060306.1:123423957-123426457 GCA_030674185.1 Monoplex corrugatus | reverse complement strand
AGCACTTTATTCGTAATACCCTCATGTGGGATCTCAGGCCAAAGTCAAACTATCATGGTCGATAAAGTCCAACCTAGCACTTTAATTCGTGTACCCTCATGTGGGATCTCAGGCCAAAGTCAACTATCATGGTCGATAAAGTCCAACCTAGCATTTTATTCGTGTACCCTCATGTGGGATCTCAGGCCAAAGTCAACTATCATGGTCGATAAAGTCCAACCTAGCATTTTATTCGTGTACCCTCATGTGGGATCTCAGGCCAAAGTCAACTATCATGGTCGATAAAGTCCAACCTAGCATTTTATTCGTGTACCTCATGTGGGATCTCAGGCCAAAGTCTGATGCAAACAGGCAGCCACATACTGGACACTCAATGGAACGCTCTGCAGAGTTGGTTCTGGCCTTTTTTACTGCACGCTTTTCCACTTGGCTGCTTCGTCTTTCATTTTCATAAGCTTCAGTTCCATTGCGAATAGCTTGCCTCCATTCAGACCTATTTGTGGCCATGATTTTTCATTGTTCTTCATCGATGTCACATTTCTGGGGCAAGAAACAAGTATGCTATGATACGGATGCCAGGCAGCAGGACATTTCAGCCAACATGCAGCGCTCTAACCCTTTGACTCCCAACCCTATCCACCAGCATCCTGCATTGTCAACCTGAGGGCAAGCAGAAACTTAACCTTTGACTCCTCACCCTATCCACCAGCATCCTGCATTGTCAACCATGAGGGCAAAGCAGAAACTTAACCCTTTGACTCCCTCACCCTATCCACAGGGTGATGGAGTCAAAGGGTTAAGTTTTTGCAGTTGGGGGATGGGGTGCTGGGGTTGACGAAGGGTTATTTCACAGTAAAAGACGGGAGTTGTCGTCAAACACAAAGACGACTTACACGACCGCCATCTTTACCTTGCAGCCAAGATCTTCTCAGTGGAGTTATTGGAGTTACATGTACTTCAAAAGGGATTCACCGCGCTCGGACAACTCCATATGCGCTCCAACCAAATCTGCCAGCAATTATCTGACAGATTTCCTGAGCCTGCACGAAAGCCTATGTGCCGGCAAGGTCTTGAAACGGGGAAGGGGGAGAAGGGACCCATCAGAAACTAAGCTGACACCATCAGAATGATGGAAACATGTAGATGGGCAGTGAACAGGTCAGATTTTAATGTTGAGGGCTGGGATTGAACTCAAGATATCAGATCGTAATTCCATGGCTCTACCAACGGGCCCATGGTGAGAACAGTGGTCCACATGGGGGTTGAACCCACGACCTCTGCGCTATCAGCGCGGCGCTCTAACCAACTGAGCTAATGGGCAAAGATCCTCTCGATGCTACCTAGCATTACCTAGCGAAGACCTAGCCACGCTTGCCGCTAGGTGGAACAGAGAAACGCTCCCACCTAGAAATCCAAAACAAATACGACTGCCCGCGTTCAAGCAAATAGGAACCAGAAAAACACGAAAATAGCACGCGCGTTCAAGCAAATAGGAACCAGAAAAACACGAAAATAGAATCAGAACGCGTATTCAATACAACCAGTAGTCTTGTTTATTATTTTTTTTAAAGATTACCAAGTTTATTCATATTCAAATTCATAATCTATATACAATGAAATAGACTAAAAACCTTGTTACAATGAACGTCCACAAAACTGGTGTTCAGTATTTACAGTAAAATCAACTCAAATTCTGGGTACAATGAATGTAACAGCCTGCATGATAAATTTAAATCGTGCAATTAAAAAAAGAGACATACACATACATAATATCACAAAAAGTGCTAATCTGACAGTTATGCCTGTGCATGCTCACCGTTAAGCACAAATAGCTAGCAATGCATTCGCACACGGACCACTGCTTAACAGTTTCATCCAAAAAGCGATGTGTGTGTGAAGGACGATTTGAAGCACTGTAAGCAGAATAAATATGAAAAATGTGGAAACTAAACGAGTCAAAAGGCGAAGTGAAATAAGAATGACTAGGGGATTAACGGATTAGGAGAAAAAAAAGAGGGGAGAGAGAAATAAATAATGCAGAAAGAGTTAAAAAATTAGAGATCGATAGAGGACGCCGCTAGCTTGTTTATTAAATAGGCGTTTGATTCTGTTTTCTTGTTTTCTGGTTGTATTAAATACGCGTTCTGATTCTGTTTTTGTGTTTTTCTGGTTGTATTAAATACGCGTTCTGATTCTATTTTCGTGTTTTTCTGGTTGTATTAAATACGCGTTCTGATTCTATTTTTGTGTTTTTCTGATTGTATTAAATACGCGTTCTGATTCTATTTTCGTGTTTTTCTGGTTGTATTAAATACGCGTTCTGATTCTATTTTCGTGTTTTTCTGGTTGTATTAAATACGCGTTCTGATTCTATTTTGTGTTTTTCTGGTTGTATTAAATACGCGTTCTGATTCTATTTTCTGTGTTTTTTCTGGTAGAACAGAAATACGCGTCCTCGATTCTATCATAACGTAAAGTTTTTTGATTGAAATTAAATAGG
>CM060306.1:123413957-123418957 GCA_030674185.1 Monoplex corrugatus | reverse complement strand
GTATTTTATCAACCTACCGGGAGTATGGGCATTATCGTAATGAAAAAAAAAAATGATGGAGATGGATTTGAACACATTACCCGAGGCTGGAGTTTGGAGGTGGTAGATTGTTCAAGAGAGCTTCATCGCATTCGGACAACTCCATATGCGCTCCACCCAAATCTGCCAGCGATTACCTGGTAAGCTCCCTGAGCCTGCGTAAAACCCTACGCGCTGGTAAGGTCTTGAACTGAAGAACAGAAAAGGGGTAAAGGGGGGAGAAGACCATCGAAGTACTTAACTGACACCACCAGAACGATGGAAACATTACCGTACGATAGAACGATGGAAACATTACGATAGAACGATGGAAACATTACGATAGAACGATGGAAACATTACCGTACGATAGAACGATGGAAACATTACGATAGAATGATGGAAACATTACGATAGAACGATGGAAACATTACCGTACGATAGAACGATGGAAACATTACGATAGAACGATGGAAACATTACGATAGAACGATGGAAACATTACGATAGAACGATGGAAACATTACGATAGAACGATGGAAACATTACGATAGAACGATGGAAACATTACGATAGAACGATGGAAACATTACGATAGAATGATGGAAACATTACGATAGAACGATGGAAACATTACGATAGAACGATGGAAACATTACGATAGAATGATGGAAACATTACGATAGAATGATGGAAACATTACGATAGAACGATGGAAACATTACGATAGAACGATGGAAACATTACGATAGAACGATGGAAACATTACGATAGAACGATGGAAACATTACGATAGAACGATGGAAACATTACGATAGAACGATGGAAACATTACGATAGAACGATGGAAACATTACGATAGAACGATGGAAACATTACGATAGAACGATGGAAACATTACGATAGAACGATGGAAACATTACGATAGAACGATGGAAACATTACGATAGAACGATGGAAACATTACGATAGAACGATGGAAACATTACGATAGAACGATGGAAACATTACGATAGAACGATGGAAACATTACGATAGAACGATGGAAACATTACGATAGAACGATGGAAACATTACGATAGAATGATGGAAACATTACGATAGAATGATGGAAACATTACGATAGAACGATGGAAACATTACGATAGAACGATGGAAACATTACGATAGAACGATGGAAACATTACGATAGAACGATGGAAACATTACGATAGAACGATGGAAACATTACGATAGAACGATGGAAACATTACGATAGAACGATGGAAACATTACGATAGAACGATGGAAACATTACGATAGAACGATGGAAACATTACGATAGAACGATGGAAACATTACGATAGAACGATGGAAACATTACGATAGAATGATGGAAACATTACGATAGAACGATGGAAACATTACGATAGAACGATGGAAACATTACGATAGAACGATGGAAACATTACGATAGAACGATGGAAACATTACGATAGAACGATGGAAACATTACGATAGAACGATGGAAACATTACCGTACGATAGAACGATGGAAACATTACGATAGAACGATGGAAACATTACGATAGAATGATGGAAACATTACGATGGGCAGCAAACAGGCCAGTTCTTAATGTTACCGGCTGGGATTGAACTTAAGACATCAGATGCTGAGTCCATGGTTCTATCAACAGAACCAACCAGCCCGCAGTATGTGAAGAGAGCGGGGAATCGCCACGCAGCCTGCGCTTCATGGGACAACGGAAAGAAGACATCATCGTCATCATCATCATCATCATCATCATCATCATCATCATCATCATTATCATCATCATCATCATGTGCCCTGCCGCATGGCGTTGGCGATCATGGCCCTCTGTGTGCATCTATACCTTTTTTGTTCAAGAGAGCTTCATCGCACTCGGACAACTCCACATGCGCTCCACCCAAGTCGCCGCAAGCACATCTTCCACCCTCTCTGCCCTCAGCCACCCTGCAAGTCCGTCTGTCCAGAAAAAGACAGCAAGAAAGAAAAACCTTGGAACACCTGGCAACGAACAAGTAGAAGGAGAACTCAAAGCCCTGACGTTCACACCTGAGGTACCATACAGAGGCTGGCCCAGAATAGACAGAAAGAAGGATCTTACCAGTCTCCATGGTGAAGTGTTCGCGCAACAGACTACCGACTGGAAGGTTGTGGGTTCGAATCCCCATCAGTCCCTTAAAAATCAGTGTGGAATTTTTTTTCAGCTCTAACCGACTCCTACCCAAAGTTGGGCGTGCTATAGGCTCATTTGGAAGACTGGGACCACACAGTCGAGTCTCATCCACTTCACGGATGCATCATTGAGGGTGCTGCTCAAATTTTCTCACCAGCACCGCAGGTGTCTGTATCTCACGGGCCTGGTTGACGCCAGGATACATTATGATAGTAAGCGTAGAGTACAGCCCTGTCACGCAGTCTCAATCCTAGATGGAACACCACACCATCATGATTATCATCCTCATCGACATCAACATCATCGCATTGTAAAAACTGTGCCAGCTTCTGTGGCCGTTAAGGTGACGTAGGAAATGGGACACACACACAACAACACACACACACACACACACACAACACACACACACACACACACACACACACACACACACACACACACACACACACACACACACACACACACACACACACACACAAAAGGAAGAAACAGGTGAGCACAAAGGTACTCTCCCTGAGTGCAATGATCTTAAGAAAATATATATACATTAAAAAAAAAAAAAAGAAGTGAAGGACCTTCGTTGCTGCTCTACATATAGATGGCATGATGGTCAGTAAGGTGTTGTTGTTGTTTTCGGTTTTTTTTCTTCTTTTTTTTTCGTGATTTCTGACAAATTCTGACATCAACTCCATCCAAAACTGACGTACGTGGCTTTGTGTTGCAGCTCCCACAGTGAATGCCGCTGAAGCTCCAGAAGGGGCCGCTGCTGAACGTGACAGCGGTTATTCCCCCTCTCCCTCCAATTCTGCTGATATGGACAACGCTAAACGAAAGGCTATGCTCTTACGCTCTTCGCAGTGTAAGTATACACTTGGGTGGTGTGGTGTGTTGTGGTGTGTGGTGTGGTATGGTGTGGTTTGGTGTGTGTGTGGTGTGGTGTGGTGTGGTGTGGCGTGGCGTGGTGTGGTGTTTTTTGTGTGGTGTGGTGTGGTGTGGTGTGGTGTTTATTGTGGTTTTTATTGTGGCGTGGTGTGATGTCGTATGGTATGGTGTATGGTTTGGTGTGTCATGTTGCGGTGTGTTGCGTTGTATTAGTTTAGTTGTGGTGTGGTGTGGTGTGGTGTGTTATGTTGCCTTGTCTTGCGTTGTGTTGTATTGTGTGGTGTGGTGGGTTGGTGTGCATGTGCTGTTTGTGGTATAATGTCTTGTGTCGTGTCGTGTCGTGTCGTGTCGTATCGAGTTGTGTTGTGTTGTGTGCTGGTCAGGACACTGAGCGACAAGGGATAGACGCATATGGAGGGCTAGTGCCATGATTGCCAACGCCATGCGGCTGGGCACATGATGATGATGATGATGATGATGATGTGATGATAATGATGATGATAATGATGATAATGATGATGATGATGATATATATACATATAGATTATATATATAATATAGATATATATAAGATAAATGTGTGTGTGTATGTATGTATATATATATATACATATATAATATTATTATATTGTTATTATCATTATTATATATATATATATATACATATATACACACACATATGTGTGTGTGTGTGGTATGTGTATGTGTGTGCGTTTATGGTGTGTGTGTGATATGTGTCTATTTTGCATGGTGTGTGTGTGCGTATGTGTATTTGATGTATGTGTGTGTGGTGTGTAGTGTGTGTCTAGCATGTGCGTGTGTGTGTGTGTGTGTGTGTGTGTTGTGTGTGTGTGTGTGTGTGTGTGTGTGTGTGTGTGTGTGTGTGTGTGTGTGTGTGTGTGTGTGTGTGTTGTGGCATACAAGATTAAATCTCCTGACTGAACATGACTTGTGTTTCAGTGGCCTCCATCATGGATGTGGAGAGCATGGCACCTATGGGCCTGCCCGAGATCATGGATCCCCCTTCCTTCACCAGCAGTGGCCCCACAGCCATGCCCCCTCGTGTTGCAGGGGAGCCAACCGAACACACCGACAACTCCTCAAAAGACGACTCTTCTTAACTCCCTTGTCCCAAGCAACTTCTTCAGTACAATGATTGGATATAAGATTGTGATAGTGATATTTTAAGAAACACACACGCGCGCGCGCCTGCGCGCACACACACACACACGCACACACACACGCACACACATGCACACACACACACACACACACACACACACACACACACACACACACACACACACACACACACACACACACACACATGATCTGCTGATCGTTGTTTTAAAGATGTGTGTTTGTACGTATGTCACAGCACCAAGTATGTTTGGGAATTTATTTTCCTCTCTCTCTCTCTCATATATATACATATATATATACATACATAACGTCATAGTCATTTTTTGATGAAATATGATTTTTCTACATTTGTTCATGGTCATGCCTCCCTTCCCTCCTGTTTTTCATTATGTAAAGTGCTACTACTACGCTTTGACATGGATTGCAATGAAAAAAAAAGGAATTATTATTATTATAATTATTATTATTGTTGTTGTTGTTATCTTCATCATGAATATCTATTTTTCGTATCTCTGCAAATACGTGTTATATTATATTATATTATATTATATTATATTATATTATATTATATTATATTATATTATATTATATTATATTATATTATATATATTATATTATATTATATTATATTATATTATATTATATATATTATATTATATTATATTATATTATGTATTATGTTATGTTATATTATATTATATTATGTATTATGTTATGTTATGTTATGTGTTATATTATGTTATATTATGTTTTTTG
>CM060306.1:123388957-123406457 GCA_030674185.1 Monoplex corrugatus | reverse complement strand
TTTTCTACTTCTGCTATTTTGAATAATAAAGATATGCATGATACTTGAACTTTTTCTGTACATTACGATGTGTGTACTTGTGCGCGCGCTTGCATCGCATTCAAGTTGATACTAACAGTCTTACTGTTAATATAATGGCATCGACAACAACAAGAAGAAGAACAACAACAACAACGATGACGACGACGACGACGACGACGATAAACACCACCACAAAGTCAAAACGTCAACACTTCTTCCCCAGATGATTAACTGCTTGAAGATTTAAACTTTTTAAATTGTTTGTCTGTGGGTAACGTCTATCGGCCGCAGATGTTGGAGAAAAAAAAATGCCCCCCCCCCCCCCCTCCAAAAAGTTGAAACTTTACAGCGCTTTTTCTTTCTGCTGGGTTTTTCTCCGATTCCCGATCTGACATGCTTATATGTGTGTACCCACACACACACACACACACACACACACACACACACACACACACACATTCACACACACACACACACACATTCACACACACACATTCACACACACACCCCCACACACATTCAAAGACACACACATACATACATACAAACATATGCGAGCACATGCTGATCACACACACACACACACACACACACACACACACACACACACACACACACACACACACACACACACACACACACACAGAGAGAGAGAGAGAGAAAGTGAGAGAGAGACAGACAGAAAGTGAGAGTGAGAGAGAGAGGAAGAGAGAGAGAGGAGAGGGAGAAGAGGGAGAGAGGAGAAGAAAGTGAGAGAGGAAAAGAGAGAGAGAGAAGAGAAGACAGAGAGAGAAGACAGAGAGGAGAGAAGAGAGAGAAGAGAAGAAGAAGAGAGGGGATAAGAGAGAGAGAGGAGAAAGAGAGAGATGGGAGGAGAGAGAGAGGTGGGAGAGGGAGAGGTGAGGAGAAGTGAGTGAAAGAGAATAGAGTGACAGAGAGAGAGAGAGAGCGAGTGAGAGAGAGAGAATAAATCCGTGACCAGGCCATCCTCTGACAATGTTTTTTTTTATTATTGAAAACTCCTTTTAAAAAAATGGACAACATCAGTGCCCGCCTGAAGGCAGAGTATTTGTACAGTTACTGCTTGACATCAACAGTTACTGCTTGACACCAACAGTTACTGCTTGACATCAACAGTTACTGCTTGACATCAACAGTTACTGGTTGACACCAACAGTTACTGCTTGACATCAACAGTTACTCCTTGACATCAATAGTTACTGCTTGACATCAACAGTTTCTGATTGACACCAACAGTTACTGTTTGACACCAACAGTTACTGATCGACATCAACAGTTACTACTTGACATCAACAGTTACTGCTTGACATTAACAGTTACTGACTGACAGCGACAGTTACTGCTTGACATCAACAGTTACTGTTTGACATCAACAGTTACTGCTTGACATCAACAGTTACTGTTTGACATCAACAGTTACTGTTTGACATCAACAGTTACTGCTTGACATCAACAGTTACTGTTTGACATCAACAGTTACTGACTGACATCAACAGTTACTGTTTGACATCAAATGTCACTCGCTTCACCAGTAGGAATGTAGAAAAGTACATGTTTCTCCAATCATACCCCACCACACCTTTCACTCTCACTTTCCATGGCATTATTAATAACACTGCACTGTTGATACACCACACACAACATCCACATCAATTAATCACAAAAAACCAATACAACTGACATTTCTACAAAAAATGAAAAATTATCAAAATCAAAGTGTCGAGAGTATACAGACTCGAAAAAAAAATCCATGACATATACTACAAAAGAAGACGAATAAAAACAGGTAAATAAACTTGGTTACAGTCAACACTTGTTGACGCTGACATTGAAAAAAGGGTTTTGACAGTCACAACTGGCAAGTGGGTAAGACGCTGGACTTCCAATCGGTACACGTCTGGGGTTCGATCCTGCCTGGGTACCCCCTGTCTGGTGGGTAAAAGGTGGACAACTGTCCTTGGTCAGTATGTGTGCAGACCCGTTAATGAATGTGTGAACCCCCTTCGTGCGCATGCGCATGCAGATCGTCAACTACGCACGTTAAAGAACCTGTGAGTCATTTCAATGACTGGTGGTGGCTTATGAAAACATGACAACACCAGCAACCTACCCCCTGCCAAGGATGGGCGAAACGAAGTGCGTTTATGCACCCGAGAAAAATCAGAACGTCTTTAGAAAAAAGAGAACAGACATACCAATACTGTCCACTGAGAAGTCATCTTTCCGCCCAGTTTTGATGCTTGAGAAAAACAGACATAACCAATACTGTCCACTGACAAAAAAATCATCTTTCTGACCAGTTTCGATACTTGAGACTTGGAAAACAGAGCAAACACTTCTGATTCTCATCGTAGAGGCTAAAAAAAAATCTGACAAGGATACGATTGCATTTAGTCCATCAATAGATATTATGTCTTCGCTAAAACTAGTTTGAGTGTCTTGGGATCCAGGCACTGCAGACCCCCCACTTCCGCCTCTCCCCCCCCCCTCCCCCACCCCCAGCCAATAAAACCCAATAATGGCCATGTCTCTTGAAACTTACACCTTCATCGTCCACCATACCGTACATCCATAAACAGCCCATAAATCCGTTTTGACACATTTTATTTTTACTCACACACATACATAAAACTCACACACGTTATGCATACATACGTACGTACGTACATACATACATACATACATACATACATACATACCTGCATGCATGCATGCACACACACACACATACATAATACATACATACATAATACATACATACATGTATGTATATATGTAAGCCTTATTTCATTATGCATCCATGACAATACTTGTCTACTTGTTTGACTTCAAAGAGGGCGTTTCTAAATCAAAACAAAAAAGAAAAAAAAAAGAAAAAGAAAAAAAGAATGAGTGGAGCATACGTCAGGGCAAACATGACTCCAATATAAAACTACAAACAATACCAACAAAACCAGGACACTTGTTATCTTGTACACAGTACAAAATATAACAACACAATACCAACAAAACCAGGACACTTGTTATCTTGTACACAGTACAAAATATAACAACACAATACCAACAAAACCAGGACACCAATTATCGCCTATACAGCACGAAATAGAACAACACAACAATACCAAAATCTTGTACACAGCACAAAATAATGTACAACAACACACACAATACCAACAAAACCAGGACACTGGTTATCCTGTACACAGTACAAAATACAACAACACACAATACCAAAAAACCAGGACACTTATTATCCTGTACACAGTACAAAATACAACAACACACAATACCAACAAAACCAGGACACTGGTTATCCTGTACACAGTACAAAATACAACAACACACAATACCAATAAAACCAGGACACTTATTATCCTGTACACAGTACAAAATACAACAACACACACAATACCAACAAAACCAGGACACTGGTTATCCTGTACACAGTACAAAATACAACAACACACAATACCAAAAAACCAGGACACTTATTATCCTGTACACAGTACAAAATACAACAACACACACAATACCAATAAAACCAGGACACTTATTATCCTGTACACAGTACAAAATACATACAACACACACAATACCAACAAAACCAGGACATTTTATCCTGTACACAGTACAAAATACAACAACACACACAATAACAACAAAACCAGGACACTTATTATCCTGTACACAGTACAAAATACAACAACACACACAATACCAACAAAACCAGGACATTGGTTATCCTGTACACAGTACAAAATACAACAACACACACAATAACAACAAAACCAGGACATGGTTATCCTGTACACAGTACAAAATACAACAACACACACAATACAACAAAACCAGGACATTGGTTATCTGTACACAGCACAAAATACAACACACACAATACAACAAAACCAGGACATTGGTTATCCTGTACACAGTACAAAATACAACAACACACACAATAACAACAAAACCAGGACATTGGTTATCCTGTACAGAGTACAAAATACAACAACACACACAATAACAACAAAACCAGGACATTGGTTATCCTGTACACAGTACAAAATACAACAACACACACAATAACAACAAAACCAGGACATTGATTATCCTGTACACAGTACAAAATACAACAACACACACAATAACAACAAAACCAGGACACTGGTTATCCTGTACACAGTACAAAATACAACAACACACACAATAACAACAAAACCAGGACATTGATTATCCTGTACACAGTACAAAATACAACAACACACACAATAACAACAAAACCAGGACACTGGTTATCCTGTACACAGTACAAAATACAACAACACACACAATAACAACAAAACCAGGACACTGGTTATCCTGTACACAGTACAAAATACAACAACACACACAATACCAATAAAACCAGGACACTTATTATCCTGTACACAGTACAAAATACAACAACACACACAATACCAACAAAACCAGGACACTGGTTATCCTGTACACAGTACAAAATACAACAAACACAATACCAATAAAACCAGGACACTTATTATCCTGTACACAGTACAAAATACAACAACACACACAATACCAATAAAACCAGGACACTTATTATCCTGTACACAGTACAAAATACATGTACAACAACACACACATACAACAAAACCAGGACATTGGTTATCCTGTACACAGCACAAAATACAACAACACACACAATACCAACACAACCAGGACATTGGTTATCCTGTACACAGTACAAAATACAACACACACAATAACAACAAAACCAGGACATTGGTTATCCTGTACAGAGTACAAAATACAACAACACACACAATAACAACAAAACCAGGACACTGGTTATCCTGTACACAGAACAAGAACCATGGCATTCCCATCAAGTCACAACCTGTCCACAAAAGCTGATAACGACCTAGATGGATTTTCCAATACAGGACTTGCTGCCCACAGCGCCTTAGAACAGGACAAAATCTGCATAAACAGTGTACAATTCCAAGTATATATATATAAAAAAAAATTTAAATGAAAAAAATAATACAACGGCAAGGTGAAGGTCGTTCCACAACCCTGAGGTCGTAGGGGAATGAGATGGTAAGAAACCTCAGTTGCCCTTGAGGCCAGAGTGATGCGTGAGGTGCTCTCGCTGCTTTATCTTTCCCAACCCTGTAGAAGGTCAGTTACCCACTTATTCGAAACTTGTCTGCTAACACACACACAGAAAGTCACAATCTGTCTCGAACACTTACTGTATTGACATAACGTAATTTTCAACCTATCGCCAAGTATAGTAACTGTACTGCCATGATGACATTTTCAACTACCAGTCCAGTAATCATACTGTCATAACGTCATTTTCCAAGTCTACAGTCTCACACAGCAAACAAGATCATAGTCTTCCAAAGCAGAGAGATGGAAAATTCAAACGCGTAAAAAAAAAGGTGGGGTTGGGGAATACAATGATCTGCAGGTAATACTGGAAGAACTTCTCAAAAAATCTGTGCCACAATTTGCATAGAGGCCTACACATCAGTTTATAGACGCCTACAGGCCACAATCTCCCTGGACTAAGAGATGCCAAATCAAAATTTAAAAAAATTAAAAAGACGATCAAAATTTTAAAAAAGATACTTGGGCTTTTTAATCGCCTTGTAGTAAAACATCTTTTTGGTCTTTCTTATTGTCCTGTAATAAAATATCTTTTTGTACATCTTCCCTCAGCCCTGCCATTATTTTGTGCAAATATCAAAACATTCACAATAAAAAAAAAAAACAGTTAAAGATTTACAACAGTTTACAATGAAATTTCACTGATCAACTTTTTGTCTCCAAACTCTCCAAAACGGCAGCCCATGAGACGTATTTAATACAACATCGTTGTGTGTAAGAAACCAGCTTTCATTTGATACTTTTTGTTATGAAAGAAAAAGGAACGCACAGCAATGGCCTTAGAAATGCATTCAATTATAAGTTGAACCCAAAAGCATCATCGTTGTGTCGTAGTAGAACACAAAGGCCACAGAATGTACCAAGAAGATGGTGATGAGAAAAAAAAGTCACACAACATACAATATATAGATTTCAGTCTTGACTTGACGATCACACAACACACACTAAATGTATATACAGTCTCGACAACCACACAAAACACTCACTATGTACAGTCTAGTCCAAACAAACAGCGATATGTACACTACAATCTTGTCTTCACAAAGCTCATACGTACCAGCTGCCAAGAATGAGACAAATACCACACAAAAATACTTACACTATGCACATTGTCTCTTCATGCAACATGAGAAAAAAGTACGGTACTACAAAAGATAAAAAAAACAAATTCTCTTCACGCAGAATACGACAAAAAATACCACAAGTAAAACCGACACTATTCACACTGTCTCTCCACGTAGGTTTCATATCCAGCTGCCAGGATTATCCGCCACACAACAGCAAATACCACACAACTGACTCCTTTCATTTATATTTCTTTGATGCCCACACCCTCTCCACCAACTGCAAAAACTTAACCCTTTGACTCCTTCACCCTATGGTCGGACATTGCAGGGTGCTGGTGGACATGGTGCAGGAGTCAAAGGGTTAATCGGGATGTTGCTTTGTCGATAGGATCGTGAAGACAAGATCTGATGTCTAGAATTCAACCCAGCTGACAACTTAAAGATTAATTTATTTGAAGTTCCAATCATTCTGCTGGTGTTACCTTACTCTTTCATAAGTATTCCACTTAGAGATTAACCTTTTTGATGCTCCAATCATTGTTGGTATTAGTTTACTCTTTCATAAGGATCCCACTTAAAAGATTAATTTTTTTGATGCTCCAATCATTCTGTTGGCGTCAGCTTACTATTTCATCTGGTACGCATCCGTTTCTCCCTCCCCCAGCTTTCAACTGTTATTGTTATTGTTACTGTTACTGTTAGTGTTGCTGAAAGCCCAGCCGACTGCGCACAGCCATATCAGGGCTACAACCATCTCCAAAAGCACACCATACCTCAATGGAGAGAGACAAAAAAAACAACAGGAAAAGAAAATTCAGACCTCACTGGCGAACAGGGTTTTACACAGGATGAAGACGTCTACTAGATCACCCCTGGCAGTTTTGAGCACAGCGCAGATGGAACTGCCCCAGTGCCATGAATCATCCTCGAACAAATTTACATTCAAAGTTCAATCAATATCGCGCACCCAGATCCAGTAATAACGAAACAGGACGCACAATTCCCTGTCTACCTTTTTCCGAAACACCTTTCACAATCAAACACGTTCTCTAATCAGAAAAGTGCCAACACAAAACATACAAAATGCACCATCATTGAATAAATGTTGTTGCATTGATCTGATAAAATCATATAACACTACCTTCAAATTTTTAAGGGGAAATAAAAATCGTACAGTACCAATATCAAATGATGTTTGTATTTGGTATAAATAAAGCCATACAACAATAAAACATAACATCAAAATCGCGAAAAATCATTTCATGACACAAAGACAGGCACTGGAATTTGTCATTCTGTATAAATGAAATCTCCCAGACATCTTAACATCGTGAGATTCCTTCTGTTATAAAAAAAAAAGTATTATTAGTATAAAGTGCAAATTTTGAGTTCGTGAACTTCGTCTCACTAACCAAAGCATCCGAAGACATCAGCAATAGCCACATAAAACCTAATCTAAAGACATCAGCAAAGCACATAGCCATCTAAAGACATCAGCAAAGCACAAAGCAATTCAAATCGTCATTAAAGCACAAAGCAATTCACAGACATCATCAAAGCACAAAGCAGTCCAAAGACACCGCCAAGTCCAAAGCGATTAAAAAAAAAAACATCAGCAAAACACGAACAAGTTCAGCACAAGACGCCATAAGCAAGTAATTCTACCAGCTAACTGGAAACACAAAAAGAGGGAAACACAAACCACTATGATTCTAAACAGTGTGGTGAGTTGGTGTGTGTGTGTGTGTGTGTGTGTGTGTGTGTGTGTGTGTGTGGAGAGAGAGAGAGAGAGTGTGTGTGTGTGTGTGTGTGTGTGTGTGTGTGTGTGTGTGTGTGTGTGTGTGTGTGTGTGTGTGTGTGTGTGTGTGTGTGTGTGTGTGTGTGTGTGTTCCGAAGTTGTGAAACACTTGACAAACTGATCATAAGATCAATCGCTTAATCTACATTCAACAGAAGTATTCTGTTGATCAAAGTGTATTCACGTGACTCAACTGATAGTTATTTTCATCGATCTGACCCTCAAACATGATAGGTTATTTTCATCGATCTGACCTTCAAACATGACAGGTTATTTTCATCGATCTGACCTTCAAACACGATAGGTTATTTATCGTTGACCTTCACATGACAGGTATTCATCGATCGACCTTCAAACACGATAGGTTATTTTCATCGATGGTTTGTGTTCATTGATCGAGCCTCCTGACATCATAATGACTTCAAAAACAAACTATGTTTACCTACAGTCTAACCTTCAAATATGACATCGGTTTAATCGATCTATTCACTTGTGATCATTTTGATCGATCTGTTTACATAAAATCCAACCTTCCAATAGGTCAGATAATCTTCAATCGATCGATTTACAAAACAAATTCCTCAACCTTCAATATGATCGATCATTTTGGTCGATCTATTTACATACAATTATTCAAATATGATCGATCATTTTGGTCGATCTCATTTACATACAATTTCATCTAACTTTCAATTAATTGACAAGTTGTTTTGATCAATCCAACCTTCAAGTATGAAAGATTGTCTTTATTGATTCAGCTGTTTAATATTATGACAGCTTCAAATGTACAGCAACGCTCTAGTTTACATCAAATCCAGCCTTTGAGTACCATGACCACTTCAAGAGTGTGGCTATACTATAGTTTACAGAAAATCATGCAAATCTGAGGAATGAAGACAGACGTTTTTCCCCCGAGGTTTTTTCGCTTCTCCTTTCTCTTCTTTTGTCTTCACGAAAATAACGGTAACAGAGACGTACTATAATAACTGATATAACTTCCTCACCCCACCCAATATGATTCTACCCATATCAGGAACTTCTGGTAATACGAGGGTACGAATGATATTATTCAGAATTGTACCTAAAGATGAAAGAACAAAGTCTTTCACTGAGCAAGAAACAAAGAATGCAGCTGTAAACATGAAACGGAAAACTTATCAAAAACAGAAATGTTTTGACACACAGGCTTCTTAACCCTTCCACTCTCTTCACCCTGTCCACCAGCTTCCTGCAGGTTTCAATGAAGGAGTTAAAGGGTTAAATCCAGCACAGCAGGGCCCCCAATGACTACACAGTACAACATGAATACACAATCGTCTGTGTGATGAGCACACATCAGTGTTTGGCATTTCTCTGGAACTGGTCTGGACACTGAGATCAGCAGAACCATTGTGGACCACAAATGTCAACAGCGAACAGCACACAATAAACAAAACGACACAATAAACATCGTCACAGCCAAAGCATTATTATGCACGCTAACGCTACACCAATCCAAAACAAAATATTTAAAAATCATAATAAAAGCACCACAAAGACCCTGACAACATTAATTAAAACTACCAAACCATTTTTAAATAAGAAAAGGTCCATACAGGTTTAACACTGACTTCAAAGCGATTTTGGCATACAGACTCCCAATCGTTCAAGACAGGAGCACTTTCAAAATGACAAAGACATCCACCATCCCATATTCACAAAATCTTTTACAATTGACACAAAACTGGATTCAACTGACTCACCAACGTTTCCTTATAAAAATGTGTCAGTATAAAATCAAAAGCATGGATGGTAGCTCACACACTTCATATAAAGGCACGCGAAGTTCTCTTAAAACAGGTGTCAATATAAAAGCACAAAAGGTACTCACACAGCTCATAAAAAGGCACGCAAAGTTATTGACATTGCTCAAAATGCTCAATGTACACTTTTGACAAATCATTCGGACGTACAAAAATATATTTTTTTAAAATACTGTTGAATTAATAGCAACTGGAAGAGCATTCACTGGCAGAGAACAGGTCCCTCATGCACAAGTACAACACTTCAGTTTACAACTGCAATGACAAACAGTTATTGCCCCAGCCCTCGCCCAACCATTTTACGTCACGCAAAACACAATACACCATTGTATTTCGTTGATGAAGCTTGGATTAAAACAACAAGGTAAAAAAATTCAATCCGTGTAGATACATAACTGAAACAGTAAAGTTGTTTTTTTTATAACACAATCATATACCAAAGCTTTGATTGAATTCATAAAATCATAAGTGCCAACATTATTCCAGCTTCACTGGCACCAACATTTCAGGATTCATCATACAAATTAAAAAACATGTTTATCTAAAATTCAGCGAATGACAGAGTCTGGCTACGGAGTTGTTTATTTCATGATTTGAAAAAAAAACAGGGTCTTCATTTTGAACATACAATTCAATCTTGCTACACTGTCAAACATAAACATGCATATTTCTATGAAGCACCAGCAAAACCTACAGACAGATCTATAACATGCACACTGATACAGTATCTTCCACATGGCAAGACACAAACACGGCGAGACAGGCACGAGTTATGTACAGTAAGTGCCCGCCCCACACCCACCCCTCCCACCACCACCACCACCACCGCCCCCTCAAACAACTGTTACACCATGTCCGTCAACGCATCATCATCATCATCATCGTCATCACCATCATCATCATCACCATCATCGTTATCATCACCATCACCATCATTATCATCCATGGCAGCCCCAGAACCTCGGCTTTGCTAGAGGCATGCAGAGATTGGGATTTTTTGTTTTCCCGTTCAGTCAAGTTAAATAGTCCTTTATCAATCCTCATTTGGAAATCAAATTTTTTGTCTGGAAATCCAGAATTTCGTTTCCTTCTGCCTGTCCTTTTTCTTCTTGCTTTGTCTTTGGTGTGTGTCGTGTTTCTTTAAGCTTTCTGGAATAGACGGTTTCGTTTCTTTCGTTTCTGGCGCCTGTGCCTTTCTTCTTTTAACTTGCCAGTCCATTCGCCCTTTTGTTTTTATGGAACTCTCTCTTCTCTCTCTCTCTCTCTCTCTCTCTAAAAAGCATTCATTTCATACCGAAGATGGAGCCTGCAGACTGCGCAGCCAACATGTTCCCTGCACAGTGTGAGGCAAGCTAGTACCAGAACAAGGCGCATGCACACACTGGACGCCACACAATTTGACCGCCCAAGATGGCGGACACAGTCCAACGTGCATGAGTACCTATCTCAGTGCATGGATACGGCTCTTAGTGCATGAGTACGGCTCTTGTTTCCACTGGACACAAAGTGCAAACTTTCAAGATGAATTCTACTCTACTCACATGATGTAAGCTTATCAAAGCCAATAGCTTTTAAGCTGCCTTCTCTAAAAAAAATTTAAAAATGAACAAACAAACAAAAACACAGTGTGCGTTTTCAAGATGAAATCAAAACCAAAACGACACCAGTGTTCAAATAAACAGGAACCAGAAGAACACGAAAATAAAATAAGAACGCGTATTTAACTGTTTGACTCCCGCACCTTATCCCCTAACTGCAAAAACTTAACCCTTTGACTGAAGAAATCAAAGGGTCACGTTTTTGCTTTGCTAGCATGGTTGACAATGCCCGATGCTGGTGGATAGAGTGTGGAAGTCAAAGGGCTAAAACATGAACACTGAACACTATAGGTCCAAACTTTCGGCCACCTGGCCTTTGTCAAGTGTACACACAAGAAAACGAAGAACAAATCACAAAACTTAAAGAAAGAAAAAAAGCAAGAAGACTACCTTATCCCGATCCGCCATTTTCTCCTACTCAACGCAACATAAGGGAAGCCTTGCTGCGTCTTTCTCTCAGTTCTGTGTATTCATTCTCCGTTGCTCTCTGTATACGCTTGACATGGGCCAACTAACCGAAAATTTGCGCCTGTTTTGTTTCGTGAATTAACCCTTTGACTTCCGCACCATATCCACCAACTGTTAAAATCTTAACGCTTTGATTCCCTGACCCTATCCACCACCTTTCAGCAGGAATCTGGTGGATAGGGCGAGGAAATCAAAGGGTTAAGTTTTTGCTTCGCCATCATGGTTCGCATGATGCTAATGGACAGTGTGCGAGAGTGAAAGGGTTAAATAAGCGTTCTTAATTTATTTTCGTGAGTATTTCATTCTCACTGTCAAGATGCTTTTATTCACAGGGTGTCAGCAAATGATACCCAACAGCGGAAAGATGCGCCATTCTTTTCAAAATAACCTACACTTCTTGGCTTCAGAAAGGGCAAGCAAGTTCTCTACAGACAAATGAATCTCAGGGCCTTGAGCGACAATGGATTTAGGCCTGTTATAAATGCACATTTTATATCAAAATTGGACGGAGGGTAAAACACGGCACTGTTGGCTGTGAAGACTGTCCTTGCAGGTCTAAACTTCATCATGTGTCAGGCAAAGAACATAAAAAACACATGTACAAAAACAGATATAATGATTTCTTCTTTTTTTTTTTCAAAATTCGTGTTATAAACATTTGGCAGTGGAAAGCTTTTTTTTTTGCATAATCTTAAGGACATGTGGAAGCATATACGCGCGTGCGCACAAACACACACACACACACACACACATACACACACACATATACATACATGTACACAAACATACACACTCATCCTCTGTTTATACACACACAAACTCACACACACGCACACGCATGAACACACACACGCACATACACACTCACCTTCTCTCACACTCATAAAAACACACACATACATGCGCGCTCACACACACACACACACACACACACACACACACACACACACACACACACACAACACACATTCACACACAAACACACACACACTAAACCTCACGCATCATGTGATACTGGCAACTTCCATCAACAAAAATGTCCATCACAGCCCGATAATCACACAACGAATGGCTGCAAGAAAGATCAACTGAAATACTTATAAAAAGACAACGACTGCCGTGGCTGACATAATTGAACATAGGAACTTGTCCTCAGTGCCCAAGATAGGGGGGGGCAAGTCCGGTTGTCCCCCTTGTGACGATAAGCCCAGACGTACACACACAAACGGCAGCAGCCGCCATGGTGTAGTGGTTATTGCAACAGACTACCGACCGGAAGTCCGAAACAAATATGACTGCCCGCGTTCAAGTAAACAGGAACCAGAAAAAAACACGAAAAAAGAATAAGAACGTGTATTTAATACAACAAGACAAGACAGGCGCAAATTTTCGGCCAACTGGCCTTTGTCAAGCGTTAATAAGATCACAAACAAACAAACACCAGGTACAAAAATTAGGAGAAAAAGACTGAAACTTCCCTGCTGTTCCTTCCAGTGTGAGGAAAGGAATCTTTTCTCCTAATTCTTGTACCTGGTTTTTGTTTGTGATCTTACGCTTGACAAAGGCCAGTTGGCCAAAAATTTGCGCCTGTTTTGTCTTGTTGTATTAAACACGCGTTCTTGATCTTTTTTCGTGTTTTTTTTTCTGGTTACCGACTGGAAGGTTGTGGTTCGAATCCTCATCACCTCTCTCAAAATCCTTGTGGGTTTTTCCGGCACCGACGGGCTCTTATCCGGAACTGAGCGTGTTGTGGGCTCACTGGAAAGACTGGGACCACACAGTTGAGTCTCATCCACTTCATGGATGCATCATTGAGGGTGTGGCTCAAATCTCCCATATCGCTCAGGCTTGTTTGACGCCAGGAGATACCATGACAGTAAGTAAGCATAGAGTACAGCCCACACACACAGTCTCAATCCTAGATGGAACTCCAAAGCGTCATGAATATCCTCATCCTCATTATCATCACCACAGCATCATAAAAAAAACCCCCAAATTTCGACAGAACCAATTGTTGGGTCTGACACAAGACGAAGAAATAACAACCTTCAAGGCTTATCATTGCAAGGGACACAACCCCCCCCCCACCCCCTTCTTGAAGCTGAGGATACAGTTTCGTTTTCTTTTTCTCAAGATGATGTCTCCTGCGCTGGGAATGAATTCCTTACACACTGACACCACTGATGCCATGTGATGGACAAGATCTAGAAATAATTATGGCATAAGCCATTATCACTGATGCCATGTGATGGACAAGATCTAGAAATAATTATGGCATAAGCCATTATCACTGATGCCATGTGATGGACAAGATCTAGAAATAATTATGGCATAAGCCATACCACTGATGCCATGTGATGGACAAGATCTAGAAATGATTATGGCATAAGCCATTACCACTGATGCCATGTGATGGACAAGATCCAGAAATAATTATGGCATAAGCCATTATCACTGATGCCATGTGATGGACAAGATCCAGAAATAATTATGGCATAAGCCATTATCACTGATGCCATGTGATGGACAAGATCCAGAAATAATTATGGCATAAGCCATTATCACTGATGCCATGTGATGGACAAGATCTAGAAATAATTATGGCATAAGCCATTATCACTGATGCCATGTGATGGACAAGATCTAGAAATGATCATGGCATAAGCTGACCTATGTGATTGACAAATGATCGTAGAAAAAGCCCTAAACCTGCACCTAAGCCCTTTATCATGGCAAGGTCTTCAGAAATACCCTGGCCCATTTATGGATCTACCTTATAAACCCTGGCCCATTTGTGGGTCTACCTTATAAACCCTGGCCCATTTGTGGGTCTACCTTATAAACCCTGGCCCATTTGTGGGTCTACCTTATAAACCCTGGCCCATTTGTGGGTCTACCTTATAAACCCTGGCGTTCTAAGAAGGACGCTCTAACCGACTGAGCTAACGGGGACACGGTTTTGACTTGTTGAAAGAGTTCTACACGGAGCATCACGCATCATGACTTGAGGATACAAAAGTCACGTGGTCAGCTGCCCACGTCTTCCAGTGACCCTCACTGAACCGTCATTTATCAGTTCATGTTTCTGAAAAATACACCAGCTTGAAAATAACCAAAGATATATCAGGACACACTTAATAAATGAAGTAAACCATTTTAAAATCGCAGTTAAAAAAACAAACATATCCCAGGACACATTTAATAAATGAAGTAAACCATTTTAAAATTGCAGTAAAAAAAAACAACAACAAACAAACATACTCAATGTCATAAAACTCACATATTAGTATAAAAAAAACTGGCATTGTGATATGTAGACCATGACTTGTTTAGTATGCAACACCCCTCACACGTGGACTGAGCTAACAGCCTCATCCCATCCCAGCCTCATCCAACCACACGGCAAGAACTCCATTTGCACATAGCTGCCCAGGTTATAGGCAAAGTTTGGGCTATAGGCAAAGGTCGGCCTATTGACAAAGTTGAGCTGTAGACAAAGTTGGGCTGTAGGCAAAGGTCGGGCTATTGACAAAGTTGAGCTGTAGACAAAGTTTGGGCTGTAGGCAAAGGTCGGGCTATTGACAAAGTTGAGCTGTAGACAAAGTTGGTGGGCGTCGGTATTGCAATGGTCAGGGCTGTAGGCAATTGGGCTGTAGGCAAAGTTGGGCTGTAGGCAAAGTTCTGGGGTTTTTTTGGCAAAGTTTGGGCTATTGACAAAGTTGAGCTGTAGGCAAAGTTGGGCTGAAGGCAAAGCTGGCTGAAGGCACACTGGGAAAGATGGGGGCGATAGTCATCAAACTACTGTCTCCTCTTGTTCTACAGTCCTTGTCTGTCTGTGGTAGAGGTGTCTGAACGTGACAGAAGAGGCATGGCAAAATCCACAGCCAGCGAGAAGTGGTCGGAGGGTATGCACGAATTGGGGCATCCCGGAACCTGGTTTTGCAGGAACCACTCGTTGTCCCATGGCGTCAGCTCCTGCAGGATCCTCAAGCGTTCCTTGGTAAAGAAGATGTAGTCGATGATGCCCTTGAATTCAGACCTGCCAGACACCAAGACATTGTCAGAAGGCGAGTGATGATTGTGTATAACATGCTACAACATAGAAAGACAGGCAGAGACTTGAACTACCTAGCAAAGTTATTCCCAAACAGCCACTTGAACTACCTAGCAGAGTTATCCCCAAACAGCCACTTGAACTACCTAGCAGAGTTATCCCCAAACAGCCACTTGAGCTACCTAGCAGTTATCCCCAAACAGCGACTTGAACTACCTAGCAAAGTTATTCCCAAACAGCGACTTGAACTACCTAGCAGAGGTATCCCCAAACAGCGACTTGACCTACCTAGCAGAGGTATCCCCAAACAGCGACTTGAACTACCTAGTAGAGGTATCCCCAAACAGCGACTTGAACTACCTAGCAGAGGTATCCCCAAACAGCGACTTGAACTACCTAGCAGAGATATCCCCAAACAGCGACTTGAACTACCTAGCAAAGTTATCCCCAAACAGCCACTTGAACTACCTAGCAGAGTTATCCCCAAACAGCCACTTGAACTACCTAGCAAAGTTATTCCCAAACAGCGACTTGAACTACCTAGCAAAGTTATTCCCAAACAGCGACTTGAACTACCTAGCAGAATTATCCCCAAACAGCGACTTGAACTACCTAGCAAAGTTATTCCCAAACAGCGACTTGAACTACCTACCAAAGTTATTCCCAAACAGCGACTTGAACTACCTAGCAAAGTTATTCCCAAACAGCGACTTGAACTACCTACCAAAGTTATTCCCAAACAGCGACTTGAACTACCTACCAAAGTTATTCCCAAACAACTGAAACATCTTCTCTGTTAAGAAATTATTTTCATTATCCTCACTCTACACTAAAGCATATATAAAAACAATTGGCCTACATTACCTAGAAATTGCTCCTGCTCAGCACATTTGCTTAGATCCAAACATACAGACAATTCATAGAACAGTTACTTCCACACATCACATTTCTTTAGAGCCAAAAAGAAAATGTAGTCAATACATGTACCCAATTATCAATCCCAAGAGAAAGCGTTTCAGGCTTTATCGAACACATACAGGTGAATGGACCAGCAAGGCAGAAAATGATAGGTAGAAATGACAGAAAGCAAAGCAACAAGGGAGAAACAAAGGGAGTGACAGAAAAGAGGAAATTTCTAGCACAGAATTTCCAGAAGGTGGGGATACTATTTAATCTGAAAGAGCCCCCGGCATCCCCAAGGGGGAACCTTAAAAATGACACTAGGTGAAACTAGTGACCTGGTCAATATCACGGTAGGTGAAACTGGTGACCTGGTCAATATCACGGTAGGTGAAACTAGTGACCTGATCAATATCGCGGTAGGTGAAACTGGTGACCTGGTCAGTATCATGGTGCAACCTAAAGATAATACTGCTTAAAATCGGTGACCTGGTCAAAATCACAGTGCAGTCCTAAAGACGATACTGGCCAATATCACAGTGCAATCTAAAGACGATACTGGCCAATATCACGGTGCAATCTAAAGACGATACTGGCCA
>CM060306.1:123378957-123381457 GCA_030674185.1 Monoplex corrugatus | reverse complement strand
CACTGAATTTAGTATACTTACAGCTAGAGCTGTTGATGAAGTCCTCCTTGACCTTAAGGAGGACGATGAGTCCTACGTTGTCTTTGATGTGGACACGGTTCAGCATGTCCCTACAGTGTGACTCGGACTGGTGGTAGTCCCTGGCCAGCTGGGCGAACTGCACGTTCCTCAACTCCACTTTCTCAAACCTGAAACACAAGCCCCTTCTGACAACGGTTCCACTCTTGTTAACCCTTTGACTCCCGCACCCTGTCCACCAGCATCCTGCAGTGTCAACCGTGCTAGCAAAGCAAAAAACTTAATTCTCACCCTACGCAGGAAGCTGGTAGACAGGTGAGGGAATCAAAGTATTAAGATTTTGCAGTCGTGGGTAGGGTGCGGGAATCAGAGGGTTAACAGAAAAAATAGAGAAAGAGAGAGACTACGTACGCGCGTGAGTGTGTGTGTTGTGTGTGGTGTGTGGTGTGGTGTGTGTGTGTGTGTGTGTGTGTGTTGTGTGTGTGGGGTAAGTGTGTGTGTGTGTGTGTGTGTGTGTGTGTAAGTGTGTGTGTGATATAACTCTATGTGTGTGTGTGCTTGTGTGTGTGCTTATGCGTGTGTGTGTGTTACTGACGACTGAAAGTAACAGATTGCGCGCGCGCGCGCGCGTGTGTGTGTGTGTGTGTGTGTGTGTGTGTGTGTGTGTGTGTTGTGTGTGTGTGTGTGTGTGTGTGTGAATAACCTGTGTGTGTGTGTGGTGTGTATGTGTACTGCGATGAAAGTACAGATTGCGCGCGACGTACCGCTAGTGTTTGTGTGTGTGTACGACAACGAGTAACAGAAGAAGTATATGCGTTCCTGATATAACCAACCATCAACCAAACGTACCGTAAGCATAAAAAATGAAGGGTCTAATACACCAAAGAATATTAGATTTTAGTACTGAACAGCATAATACCCAAAGCAAAATCCCTTCACTAGTCCATGTTTAATGTTATGTTAATGGAACAACAATATGCCAATGCCATCCCAACAGGAAACACGTTTTCATGACATGTATTCAAATCTTGATATACACCTTCATTGTTTCGAATACTGTCACATGTGTTCTGTATATTGTCTACTTTTCATACGTCAGCAATATTTTTGTCACATATAATTATATGAACTGATATCATTTTGTGTTATCACATTCTTCGTTGATGTTTGCTCATTCTAAAATAAGTTACGATAACAATATGAAAAAAAAATATGATACGATGTTAATAATAAAAATGGAAAGTGTAATATTTAAACTATCTGTACACATAATCATGAATATTTGTTAAAAGAAACAAAAGTTAACTCTTTGACTCCCACACCCCTACAGATCAACTTCCTCTATCGGAATTTAACCCTTACTCCCTTACCCTATCCAGCAGCTTCCAGCACAAGGAACCTGACCAAGGAACACACGGGTTGTGGTGGTGTGTCCACAGACCTGAATTTGAAGTCTACAGTTCGGAGTTTGTTCTAGAGGGATTCAACATACTCGGACAACTCCATATGCGCTCTATCCAAATCTCCCAGCACTTATCCTACAGGGTTTTTGTTGGTTATTGAAGGGTTTGACTGAGGTTTGGTGGTGTACAGAGCTGCGGACTCAAGTTCTGAGCAATACCTCGAGTTCAATTCCAGCCTGCCACGTTTAAAATTGGTCTGTTCGCTAGGCCCATCTTAATGTTTCCGTCATTGTGGTGGCGTCAGCTGAGTGTTTCATAGATCACTTCCCTCATCCACATCCCTATATCTAGACATTGTCAGCTCAGGGGTTTTCGCAAGCTCAGGCAATCTGTCTGGTAATTCCTAGCAAATTTGGGTGGCGCGCATATGGAATTGTAGGAGTGCCTTGAATCCCTCTGGAGTTATTGGAGTGATCTCAAGAGGGATTCATCGCGCTCGGACAACTGCATATGCGCTCCACCCAAATCCGCCAGCACATATCTGACAAGATTTCCTGAGCCTGCACAAAACCTCATGCGCTGACAAGGTCTTTAAACGAGGAACGGGGAGTAGGGACCTATGGAACACTAAGCTGACACCACATTAAGATGGGCAGCCAACAGGCCAGTGGACCTATGGAACACTAAGCTGACACCACATTAAGATGGGCAGCCAACAGGCCAGTGGACCTATCAAACAGTAAGCTGACACCACATTAAGATGGGCAGCCAACAGGCCAGTGGACCTATGGAACACTAAGCTGACACCACATTAAGATGGGCAGCCAACAGGCCAGTGGACCTATGGAACACTAAGCTGACACCACATTAAGACGGGCAGCCAACAGGCCAGTGGACCTATCAAACAGTAAGCTGACACCACCAGAATGATGGAAACATTAAGACGGGCAGCACACAGGCCAGTGGACCTATCAAACAGTAAGCTGACACCACCAGAATGATGGAAACATTAAGATGGGCAGCAAACAGGCCAGTGGACCTATCAAACAGTAAGCTGACACCACCAGAATGATGGAAAC
>CM060306.1:123366457-123371457 GCA_030674185.1 Monoplex corrugatus | reverse complement strand
GTTAAGTTTTTGTTTTGCTAGCATGGTTGACAATGCAAGATGCTGGTAGACAGGGTGCCGGAGTCAAAGGGTTAAGAGTTTAACGCTCTAACAACTGAGCCACCACAAACGCTGATGATACCTGTTCATGCTCTTTGACAACACAATTCATGTATATTGTTCAATGTTGTGTCTTACTTTGTTGCTGTTGTTGTTGTTGTTTTGTGTGTGTGGTGTGTGTGTGTGTGTGTGTGTGTGTGTGTGTGTGTGTGTGTGTGTGTGTGTGTGTGTGTGTGCGTGTGGCGCGCGCGCGCGCTAATTCTAAGTGAGTGCGTTCCAGTTCTAATGCTCCTGATTACAAATAACATAAATCTACCAATAAATCTACGTAAGACTTGCATTAAACTATCTATAACTGTACCGCATTTAACATAAAACTTCTTATAAATCTATGTGTTACTTGCACTTAATATATCACTACTTACAAATCTACGTATGACTTGCATTTAACATAAAACTGTCCAAAAATCTATGTGTTACTTCACGATAACATAAAACTAGCCTTATGAATCTACGTATGATTTGCATTAACATAAAACTATAAATCTACGTATGACTTACATTAACATAAACTGTCTATAAATCTATGTATGACTACAATAACATAAAACTGCCTATGAATCTAGTATGACTTGCATTTAACATAAAACTATAAATCTACGTATGACTTGCATTTAACATAAAACTATAAATTCTACGTATGACTTACATTTAACAATAAAACTATCTATGAATCTATGTAGGCTTGTACGGCTTTTATTTAACATAAAACTATCTATAAATCTACGCAGGACTCGCATAATTCTTGTAGGATCACTTGATTGCTACATGAATATTAATGTGTTTTTGTTACGAATTCTGACGTTACGAAACCCTGCTTCGTCTTCTTACTTCTCGAGCTACAATGTCAAGTTATTGTTCTTGATCCTGTCAGTCCACGTTTATCTCCCCTGCTACTCAAAGTGTACTTGACATTGAATTTTTTTTTTTTTTTTTTTTTTTTGGGGGGGGGGGGGGGTTGTTGTTGGTTTTTTTCTCGTTCCCAAGCCCTCGCGCCTTGCTGAGTCAGAGTTAAGTCATTCACAATACTGCCAGTCATTCACACGCAGCTGCCACAATTCGGTTAGAAGGCAGGATAAGTACGTACAGAGTGGGAGGTGTAACATTAGCACAACTAACGACACGTCCACATGTACATGTTCATTAGTCATCACGTGTCATGTAATCATAAATCACTTACATCATCATACAGACTGACTCACAACTGCAGTCTCTCGATTTTCGACGTCAATTACAGATTTAACAACGATAATAATAATAATCATAATAAAAAAGAAGAAGAAAAAGAACAAGAACAAGAAGAAGAAGAACAACAACAACAACTATAATTTTTACTTCTTTTTTTTCTTAAAGCCCAGCCGACTGCGTAGAGCAATATCGCAGCTATAACCGTGTCAAAAGATACACAAAACTTCAACAGGAAAAAAAAAAAAAAGGAAAAGAAAATTAAGTACACATATCAATGCATTCGCGCACGTAATCTCAAGAGATGCCCCTGGCACTGACCACTCCGTCCAATTTATCGCACACGGGATTTAAAAAAAGCATACCTGGATGGAAATTTAAATATACAAGAACACCAAAACATACACAAAACGGGCCTAAATTACCTAAAATTGCTTCTGCACGTTTCATTTCCCCAGAGCCAAAAATGCACTCAATACATGTACCCAATTATCAATCCTAAGAGAAAAGTACTTAACACTTTATTGAACACATACAGGTCAATGGATCAGCACGGCAGAAAATGATAGGAAGAAATGACAGAAAGCAAAGGAGGAAGACAGAAACAAAGAGAATGACAGAAAAGAGGAAATTTCTAGCACAGAATTTCCAGAAGATGGAGATACTATTGATACTGAAAGAGTACCTAGCATCACCACGAGCGGAGTAATAACATAATAACAATAATAATGATGATGATGATGATGATGATGATGATGATGATGATGATGATGATGATGATGATGATGATGAAACAATAATAATAATAGTAATGACATTTGTACGATGAGGATGATAATCATGATGCTATGGAGCTCCATCTAGGAATGAGAGTGCGTGAAAGGGCTGTACTCTACGCTTACTATCATAACATATCCCGGCGTCAACCAGGCCCGAGAGATACAGACACCTGCGGTGCTGGTCAGAAGACTTGAGCAACACCCTCACTGACCTATCCCTAAAGTGGATGAGACTCGACTGTATGGGCCCAATCTTCCCAATGAGCCCATAGCACGCCCAACTCTGGGTAGGAGCCGGTTAGAGCCGAAAAATCCCGCAATGATTTTTGAAGGGACTGATGGGGATTGGAACCCACAACCTTCCAGTCGGTAGTCCGTTGCGCTACCACTACACCACGGCAACTGGTACCAATCTGCTCACTGTTCATACTATTTCAACACATAAATACTTCCGTTACCATACATGGCATACCATGACAGGAGCATGTGCGAATGAATCCAATGATGTTGCCCAACCTTTTCTTATCTTGTGTGTGTGTGTGTGTGTTTGTGTGTGTGTGTGTGTGTGTGTGTGTGTGTGTGTGTGTGTGTGTGTGTGTGTTGTGTATGTGTTGTGTGTGGTGTATGTGTTGTGTGTGTGTGTGTGTGTGTGTGTGTGTGTGTGTGTGTGTGTGTGTATGTGTGTGTGTGTGTGTGTGTGTTTTGTGTGTCTGTGTGTGTGTGTGTGTGTGTGTGTGTGTGTGTGTGTGTGTTGTCACATCCACCTGACACAAAGACAAAGAAGAACAGAGACAGAAACAAAGAAGGACAGACAAAGACAAAGGACAGAGACAGACAAGGACAGAGACAAAAACAGAAACAAAGGACAGACAAAGGACACCGACACAGAACAACAGAGACAAAGAAAGGCAGGCTGAGACAGACACAGGACATATGGAAATAGACAAGGAGGGACTGAGACAGACACAGAATAGAGACAAAGGACAGAGACAGACACAGAAGGACAGAGACAGACACAAACAGGACAGGACAGACAAGACAGACACAGAAGGCAGACAGACACAGGCAGACAGAGACAGACACAGAAGGGCAGACAGACACGAAAGGACAGACAGAGACAGACACAGAAGGGCAGACAGACAAGACAGACAAACGACACAGAGGGCAGACAGAGACAGACGAGCAGACAGCACAGGACAGACAGACACACACAGAAGGCAACAGACACAGAAGGAACAGACAGACACAGAAGGGCAGACAGAGACAGACACAGAAGGGCAGACAGAGACAGACACAGAAGGGCAGACAGACACATAAGGGCAGACAGAGACAGACACAGAAGGGCAGACAGACACATAAGGGCAGACAGAGACAGACACAGAAGGGCAGACAGACGCAGAAGGACAGACATAGACAGACAGAGACAGACACAGAAGGGCAGACAGACACAGAACAGACATAGCAGACAGAGACAAAGGACAGAGACACAGAAGGGCAGACAGACACAGAAGGACAGACAGACAGACACAGAAGGGCAGACAGACACAGAATGACAGACAGACAGACACAGAAGGGCAGACAGACACAGAAGGGCAGACAGACAGATACAGGACAGAGAGACAGACACAGAAGGGCAGACAGACAGACACAGGACAGACAGAGACAGACACAGAAGGGCAGACACAGAGACAGACACAGAAGGACAGACAGACACAGGACAGACAGAGACAGACACAGAAGGACAGACAGACACAGAAGGACAGACAGAGACAGACACAAAAGGGCAGACAGACACAGACGGACAGACAGACACAGAAGGGCAGACAGAGACAGACACAGAATAGAGACAAAGGACAGAGACAGACACAGAAGGACAGACAGACACAGAAGGCAGACAGACACAGGACAGACAGAGACAGACACAGAAGGGCAGACAGACACAGAAGGACAGAGAGACAGACACAGAAGGAAGCAGAGACAGAGACAGACACAGAAGGCAGACAGAGACAGACACAGAAGGCAGACAGAACACAGAAGACAGACAGACACAGAAAGGCAGACAGAGACAGACACAGAGGCAGACAGACACAGAAGGGCAGACAGAGACAGACACAGAAGCAGACAGACACAGAAGGCAGACAGAACAGACACAGAAGGACAGGACAGAAGGCAGACAGAGACAGACACAGACGCAGACAGAGACAGACAGACAGGGACAGACAGAAGGCAGAAGACACAGACAGACAGACAGACAGACAGACACAGAAGGCAGACAGACACAGAAGGACAGAGAAGACGAAGGACAGACAGAACAGAGGAAGACAGACACAGAAGGGCAGACAGACACAGAAGGACAGACAGACACAGACAGACAGACAAGGACAGACGAACAGAAGGACAGACACAGAAGGCAGACAGACACAGAAGGACAGACACAGAAGGACAGACAGACACAGAAGGACAGAGACGACAGAACAGAAGGCAGACAACACAGAAGGACAAGACAGACCAAGCGACAGACACAGAGGCAGACAGACACAGAACGGACAGACAGACACAGAAGGGACAGACAGACAGACGACAGAACAGACAACAGACACAGACACAGAAGACAGAGACAGACACAGAAGGAGACAGACACAGAAGACAGACAGACACAGAAGGCAGACAGACAACAGAAGGACAGACAGACACAGAAGGACAGACACAGAAGGACAGACAAGACACAGAACAGACAGAACAGAGAAGAGACAGAACAGAGGACAGACAGACACAGGACAGACAGAGGACAGACACAGAAGAGGCAGACAGACACAGAAGGGCAGACAGACACAGAAGGAGAGAGACAGACACAGAAGGACAGACAGACAAGAGGAGACAGAACAGAAGGACAGACAGACACAGAAACAGAACAGACACAGAAGGACAAGACAACAC
>CM060306.1:123353957-123356457 GCA_030674185.1 Monoplex corrugatus | reverse complement strand
TTTAGCCTATATTTTCCATATGTCACAAATTTGCTGTTTCATGTTAGTTTTCACTATGTCACAAATTTCCTGTTTCATGTTAGTCTATTATTCCATACGTCACGAATTTCCTGTTTCATGTTAGTCTATTATTCCATACGTCACGAATTTCCTGTTTCATGTTAGTCTATTATTCCATACGTCACGAATTTCCTGTTTCATGTTAGTCTATTATTCCATACGTCACGAATTTCCTGTTTCATGTTAGTCTATTATTCCATACGTCACGAATTTCCTGTTTCATGTTAGTCTATTATTCCATACGTCACGAATTTCCTGTTTCATGTTAGTCTATTATTCCATACGTCACGAATTTCCTGTTTCATGCTAGCCTATATTTTCATTATGCCATGTTAGTCTCAATTTTACAATGACACAATTCTACCATTCTAGTTTACTCTCTATTTTCACAATGAAACAATTTACCATTCTATTTTACTCTCTATTTTCACAATGAAACAATTTACTATTCCATGTGTCTATTTTCACTATGAAACAATTTACTATTCCACGTTAGTCTCTATTTTCACACTGAATCAATTTACTATTCCATGTTCGTCTCTATTTTCACAATGAAACAATTTGGTGTTCACTGTCCAAATTTTTGCCTGTTTTCATAAAATATTCATTATCCCATGTTTGCCTACATTTTTGTGAAATGTTCATTGTCCCATGTTTGCCTACATTTTTGTGAAATGTTCATTGTCCCATGTTTGACTACATTTTCGTGAAATATTCATTGTCCAATGTTTGACTACATTTTTGTGAAATATTCATTGTCCCATGTTTGACTACATTTTCGTGAAATATTCATTGTCCAATGTTTGACTACATTTTTGTGAAATATTCATTGTCCAATGTTTGACTACATTTTTGTGAAATATTCATTGTCCCATGTTTGCCTACATTTTTTTGTGAAATATTCATTGTCCAATGTTTGCCTACATTTTTGTGAAATATTCATTGTCCAATGTTTGCCTACATTTTTGTGAAATATTCATTGTCCAATGTTTGCCTACACTTTTGTGAAATCCTCACTGTCCCATGTTTGCTTACATTTTCCTAACATAGTCACTATCCCAAGCCAGCCTATATTTTCACACCGCAACAAATTCACCGTCCCACATAGTGTGTTCACCTACTTCACTCACACACGTGCCTACCACGTCCTGCACGTTTTCAAAGGACAAAACCACAAAGGGCGATAAAACAGACAGCACGATTTCCCAGATCTAATCGCACAAGTACCAGCTCCGCAAGTTCAGATTGGTGAACACCTTCTGAAAGTAGTTGCAAGGTGACCAAAAGATGTGCAAATTCAGGTGGACATGTACATATTTTTTAAAGTGTTGCAAGTCAAAAGATCCTTGCTTAGCGTTTGATGATTTAAGTCAATATGCATCACCCGTGCAAAACATGGTTAATTGAAAATCGTTATTGTTATTGTTGTTTAAAGCCCAGCCGACTGCGTAGAGCCATATCAGCGCTATAACTGCTTCAAAAACATACAACACGTCAACAGGAAAAAAAAAAAAAAAAAAAAGAAAATTAAGTACACATATCAATGCATTCACGCACATGATCTAAGGACATGCCCCCAGTGTTGACCACTCCGTCCAATTTATCGCACAGGGGATTTTAAAAAAACACTCCCAACTTAACTCTGTGAAGAGATGAATTCAGACCAAACTCCAAACTTAACCCTAAGACACCCTAGCCCCAGCTATCGACCTTCCTGCTTAACCCTCCGACTCCTTCATCTCACCCAACAGCATCCCACACCACTGCTGACATCGATTCTTTTTTCTATTGTCACACCGACCGCAAAAAATAAACTCGTACAAATGACGTGTTTGTTCACAAGAGGAGTCGTCAGAAATCGATTTGCTCCGGATACAAAGACAAAACTGACACATGGTGACAGCGAAAGCCACACAGGGATCCATTTTTCCTCCTTACATGACAGTGGGACACACACATACGCACGCATGGCGTGGATACACACACACACACACACACAGACAACACACACACGTACGCACATGCACACACGCACACGCACATACAAACACACACTCACGCACACAACACATACATACACATACACATACACACGCACACTTACACATACACACGTATACACACACACACACACGCACACACACACACACGTACACACGCGCACACACACAGACACGCACGCACACGCACACATACACACACATACCTACATACATACATACATACACACACACACAAACACACACACGCGCGCACACACACACAACACAACACACACACACACGCACATATACACACATACATACATACACACACACACACGCACACACACACACACAAACACGCACACACACATACATAACACACACACACATACACACACACACACAACACAACACACACACACACACATACACACACACACACACACACACACACA
>CM060306.1:123341457-123348957 GCA_030674185.1 Monoplex corrugatus | reverse complement strand
ACCAAAGACACAACATCAACAATAAAAGTAACAACAACAACAACCAAAGACACAACATCAACAATAAAAGTAACAACAACAACAACCAAAGACACAACATCAACAACAACAACAACAACCAAAGGCACAACATCAACAACAACAACAACAACAACCAAAGACACAACATCAACAATAAAAGTAACAACAACAACAACCAAAGACACAACATTAACAATAAAAGTAACAACAACAACAACCAAAGACACAACATCAACAATAAAAGTAACAACAACAACAACCAAAGACACAACATCAACAATAAAAGTAACAACAACAACAACCAAAGACACAACAACAACAACAACAACCAAAGGCACAACATCAACAACAACAACAACAACAACCAAAGACACAACATCAACAATAAAAGTAACAACAACAACAACCAAAGACACAACATCAACAATAAAAGTAACAACAACAACAACCAAAGACACAACAACAACAACAACAACCAAAGGCACAACATCAACAACAACAACAACAACAACCAAAGACACAACATCAACAATAAAAGTAACAACAACAACAACCAAAGACACAACAACAACAACAACAACCAAAGGCACAACATCAACAACAACAACAACAACAACCAAAGACACAACATCAACAATAAAAGTAACAACAACAACAACCAAAGACACAACATCAACAATAAAAGCAACAACAACAACCAAAGGCACAACATCAACAACAAGAACAACGAAAACAACAACAACCACAGACACAACATCAACAATAAAAGCAACAACAACAACATCAACAACAACAACGACCAAAGGCACAACATCAGCAACAACAAACAACAAACAACAAACAACAATAACAACACACCAAACACTCAGATCCACACGTACAGATATTAATATCTCTGCGTGTGCATGTGTACATACACATCTGCGTCATGTGGTATTTTCAGACACACAACAAAGGGACCCCGATGTGAACGGATCAATACACACACACACACACACACACACACACACACACACACACACACACACCTCACACACACACACACACACACACACTCACACACACACACACACACACACACACACACACTCACACACACACCACACACACACACACACACACACACACACACACACACACACACACACACACACACACACACACACACACACACACACAGAGGAGGTCCCACGTTTATTGTTCCCAGTTATTGGATTCACACGATCACAGCTTATGAGCGAACACGTAGATCAAAACACGTGTCTCCCGACACAAAGCGTCCTGCTGTCGATATCAACATCTGTTGGGGGCCATGCTTACCGCACGTATGGGCTGACGCTCTGGGTATATAGTTTTAGTTCTGGTTATAGTAATAATAACAACGCACTACTTATATAGTTTAGTAATACAACGCTCTTGTTATAGTTATGATTACAGTTATAGTAATAATATCAACACTCTAGTCATAGTGGTAATAATAGTAATAACGCTCTAGTCATTGTTATGATTACAGTTATAGTAATAATAACAACGCTCTAATTATAGTTATGATTACAGTTATAGTAATAATAACAACGCTCTAATTATAGTTATGATTACAGTTATAGTAGATTTATGTATGTATGTATGTATGCATGTATACGCTCAGCTTAGATTTATGTATGTAAGTATGTATGCATGTATGTATGCATGTATACGCTCATATGTATGTAGGTATGTATGCATGTATACGCTCAGCGCTTAGATTTGATTTTATCAAGATTTGCGCTATATAAATAAAATATATTATTATTAGTAGTAGTAGTAATAATAACAACGCTCTAATTATAGTTATGATTACAGTTATAGTAATAATAACAACGCTCTAATTATAGTTATGATTACAGTTATAGTAATAATAACAACGCTCTAATTATAGTTATGATTACAGTTATAGTAATAATAACAACGCTCTAGTTATAGTTATCATTACAGTTATAGTAATAATAACAACGCTCTAATTATAGTTATGATTACAGTTATAGCAATAATAACAACGCTCTAATTATAGTTATGATTACAGTTATAGTAATAATAACAACGCTCTAGTTATAGTTATGATTACAGTTATAGTAATAATAACAACGCTCTACTTATAGTTATGATTACAGTTATAGTAATAATAACAACGCTCTAGTTATAGTAATGATTACAGTTATAGTAATAATAACAACGCTCTAGTTATAGTAATGATTACAGTTATAGCAATAATAACAACGCTCTAGTTATAGTTATGATTACAGTTATAGTAATAATAACAACGCTCTAGTTATAGTTATGATTACAGTTATAGTAATAATAACAACGCTCTAGTTATAGTTATGATTACAGTTATAGTAATAATAACAACGCTCTAGTTATAGTTATGATTACAGTTATAGTAATAATAACAACGCTCTAATTATAGTTATGATTACAGTTATAATAATAGTAATAACGCTCTAATTATAGTTATGATTACTGTTATAGTAATAATAACAACGCTCTAGTCATAGTTATGATTACAGTTATAGTAATAATAACAACGCTCTAGTCATAGTTATAATAATAATAATAACGCTCTAGTTATAGTTATGATTACAGTTATAGTAATAATAACAACGCTCTAGTTATAGTTATGATTACAGTTATAGTAATAATAACAACGCTCTAGTTATAGTTATGATTACAGTTATAGTAATAATAACAACGCTCTACTTATAGTTATGATTACAGTTATAGTAATAATAACAACGCTCTAGTTATAGTTATGATTACAGTTATAG
The DNA here is from genome assembly GCA_030674185.1 of Monoplex corrugatus. Taxonomy (NCBI): domain Eukaryota; kingdom Metazoa; phylum Mollusca; class Gastropoda; order Littorinimorpha; family Ranellidae; genus Monoplex; species Monoplex corrugatus. The sequence continues at coordinate 123,346,132 of CM060306.1, read as the reverse complement.
TAATAATAACAACGCTCTAGTTATAGTTATGATTACAGTTATAGTAATAATAACAACGCTCTAATTATAGTTATGATTACAGTTATAGTAATAATATAACAACGCTCTATATATTATGATTACAGTTATAGTAATAATAACAACGCTCTAGTCATAGTTATGATTACAGTTATAGTAATAATAACAACGCTCTATAGTTATGATTACAGTTATAGTAATAATAACAACGTTCTAGTTATAGTTATGATTACAGTTATAGTAATAATAACAACGCTCTAGTTATAGTTATGATTACAGTTATAGTAATAATAACAACGCTCTATAGTTATGATTACAGTTATAGTAATAATAACAACGCTCTATGTCATAGTTAATACATTAATAATAATAAACGCTCTAGTTATAGTTATGATTACAGTTATAGTAATAATAATAACGCTCTAGTTATAGTTATTATTACAGTTATAGTAATAATAACAACGCTCTAGTTATAGTTATGATTACAGTTATAGTAATAATAACAACGCTCTATAGTTATGATTACAGTTATAGTAATAATAACAACGCTCTAGTTATAGATATGATTACAGTTATAGCAATAATAACAACGCTCTAGTTATAGTTATGATTACAGTTATAGTAATAATAACAACGTTCTAGTTATAGTTATGATTACAGTTATAGTAATAATAACAACGTTCTAGTTATAGTTATGATTACAGTTATAGTAATAATAACAACGCTCTAATTATAGTTATGATTACAGTTATAGTAATAATAACAACGCTCTAATTATAGTTATGATTACAGTTATAATAATAGTAATAACGCTCTAATTATAGTTATGATTACTGTTATAGTAATAATAACAACGCTCTAGTCATAGTTATGATTACAGTTATAGTAATAATAACAACGCTCTATAGTTATGATTACAGTTATAGTAATAATAACAACGCTCTATAGTTATGATTACAGTTATAGTAATAATAACAACGCTCTAAGTTATAGATTTACTGTTATAGTAATAATAACAACGCTCTAGTCATAGTTATGATTACAGTTATAGTAATAATAACAACGCTCTAGTCATAGTTATAATAATAATAACAACGCTCTAGTTATAGTTATGATTACAGTTATAGTAATAATAACAACGCTCTAGTTATAGTTATGATTACAGTTATAGTAATAATAACAACGCTCTACTTATAGTTATGATTACAGTTATAGTAATAATAACAACGCTCTAGTTATAGTTATGATTACAGTTATAGTAATAAAACAACGCTCTAAGTCATAGTTATGATTACAGTTATAGTAATAATAACAACGCTCTACTTATAGTTATGATTACAGTTATAGTAATAATAACAACGCTCTAGTTATAGTTATGATTACAGTTATAGTAATAATAACAACGCTCTAGTCATAGTTATGATTACAGTTATAGTAATAATAACAACGCCTACTTATAGTTATGATTACAGTTATAGTAATAATAACAACGCTCTATAGTTATGATTACAGTTATAGTAATAATAATAACGCTCTAGTTATAGTTATGATTACAGTTATAGTAATAATAACAACGCTCTAATTATAGTTATGATTACAGTTATAGTAATAATAACAACGCTCTATTATAGTTATGATTACAGTTATAGTAATAATAACAACGCTCTAGTATAGTTATGATTACAGTTATAGTAATAATAACAACGCTCTAATTATAGTTATGATTACAGTTATAGTAATAATAACAACGCTCTAATTATAGTTATGATTACAGTTATAGTAATAATAACAACGCTCTAGTTATAGTTATGATTACAGTTATAGTAATAATAACAACGCTCTACTTATAGTTATGATTACAGTTATAGTAATAATAACAACGCTCTAGTTATAGTAATGATTACAGTTATAGTAATAATAACAACGCTCTAGTTATAGTAATGAATTACAGTATTATAGCAATAATAACAACGCTCTAGTTATAGTTAAAGATTACAGTTATGTAAGTATATAACAACGCTCTAGTTAAAAGTATGATTACAGTTATAGTAATAATAACAACGCTCTAGTTATAGTTATGATTACAGTTATAGTAATAATAACAACGCTCTAGTTTATAGTTATGATTACAGTTATAGTATAATAATAAACAACGCTCTAATTATAGTTATGATTACATTAATAATAATAAGTAATAACGCTCTAATTATGATTATGATTAATGTTATATGATAATAATAACAACGCTCTAGTCATAGTTATGATAACAGTGTATAGTAATAATAACAACGCTTAGTCATAGTTTTTAATATAAATAATAACGCTCTAGTTATAGTTATGATTACAGTTATATAATAATAACAACGCTCTAGTTATAGTTATGATTACAGTTATAGTAATAATAACAACGCTCTAGTATAGTTATGAATACAGTTATAGTAATATAACAACGCTCTACTTATAGTTATGATTACAGTTATAGTAATAATAACAACGCTCTAGTTATAGTTCTGATATACAGTTAATAGTAATAATAATAACGCTCAGTATAGTTATGATTACAGTTATAGTAATAATAACAACGCTCTAATTATAAATTATGATTACAGTTATATATAATAATAACGCTCTAAATAGTTATGATTACAGTTAATAGTAATAATAACAACGCTCTAAGTCATAGTTATGATTACAGTTATAGTAATAATAACAACGCTCTAGTAGATTAAGTTATAATATAATAATAACGCTCTAGTTATAGTTATGATTACAGTTATAGTAATAATAACAACGCTCTAGTTATAGTTATGATTACAGTTATAGTAATAATAACAACGCTCTAGTTATAGTTATGATTACAGTTATAGTAATAATAACAACGCTCTATCTTATAGTTATGATTACAGTTATAGTAATAATAACAACGCTCTAGTTATAGTTATGATTACAGTTATAGTAATAATAATAACGCTCTATTCATAGTTATTATTACAGTTATAGTAATAATAACAACGCTCTAATTATAGTTATGATTACAGTTATAGTAATAAAAACAACGCTCTATAGTTATGATTACAGTTATAGTAATAATAACAACGCTCTAGTCATAATTATGATTACAGTTATAGTAATAATAACAACGCTCTATAGTTATGATTACAGTTATAGTAATAATAAAACGTTCTAGTTATAGTTATGATTACAGTTATAGTAATAATAACAACGCTCTAGTTATAGTTATGATTACAGTTATAGTAATAATAACAACGCTCTATAGTTATGATTACAGTTATAGTAATAATAACAACGCTCTATCATAGTTATATATATAATAATAATAACGCTCTAGTTATAGTTATGATTACAGTTATAGTAATAATAATAACGCTCTAGTTATAGTTATGATTACAGTTATAGTAATAATAACAACGCTCTAGTTATAGTTATGATACAGTTATAGTAATAATAACAACGCTCTATAGTTATGATTACAGTTATAGTAATAATAACAACGCTCTAGTTATAGATATGATTACAGTTATAGTCAATAATAACAACGCTCTAGTTATAGTTTATGATTACAGTTATAGTAAATATAAACAACGTCTAGTTATAGTTATGATTACAGTTATAGTAATAATAACAACGTTCTAGTTATAGTTATGATTACAGTTATAGTAATAATAACAACGCTCTAATTATAGTTATGATTACAGTTATAGTAATAATAACAACGCTCTAATTATAGTTATGATTACAGTTATATAATAAAGTAATAACGCTCTAATTATAGTTATGATTACTGTTATAGTAATAATAACAACGCTCTAGTCATAGTTATGATTACAGTTATAGTAATAATAACAACGCTCTATAGTTATGATTACAGTTATAGTAATAATAACAACGCTCTAGTCATAGTTATGATTACAGTTATAGTAATAATAACAACGCCTCTATAGTTTATGATTACAGTTATAGTAATAATAACAACGCTCTATAGTTATGATTACTGTTATAGTAAATAATAACAACGCTCCAGTCATAGTTATGATTACAGTTATAGTAATAATAACAACGCTCTATTATAGTTATGATTACAGTTATAGTAATAATAACAACGCTCTAGTTATAGTTATCATTACAGTTATAGTAATAATAACAACGCTCTAATTATAGTTATGATTACAGTTATAGTAATAATAACAACGCTCTAGTTATAGTTATGATTACAGTTATAGTAATAATAACAACGTCTATTATAGTTATGATTACAGTTATAGTAATAATAACAACGCTCTAGTTATAGTTATGATTACAGTTATAGTAATAATAACAACGCTCTACTTATAGTTATGATTACAGTTATAGTAATAATAACAACGCTCTAGTTATAGTAATTGATTACAGTTATAGTAATAATAACAACGCTACTAGTTATAGTAAATGTATTACAGTTATAGCAATAATAACAACGCTCTAGTTATAGTAGATTACAGTTTATAGTAATAATAACAACGCTCTAAGTTATAGTTATTGATTACATGTTATAGTAATAAATAAAACGCTCTAGTTATATGTTATGATTACAGTTATAGATAATAATAAAAACGCTCTAGTTATAGTTATAGATTACAGTTATAGTAATAATAACAAC
>CM060306.1:123326457-123336457 GCA_030674185.1 Monoplex corrugatus | reverse complement strand
TGGCCTGTTAATGTTTCTGTCATTCTGGTGGTGACTGGCCTGTTAATGTTTCTGTCATTCTGGTGGTGACTGGCCTGTTAATGTTTCTGTCATTCTGGTGGTGTCTGGCCTGTTAATGGTTCTATCATTCTGGTGGTGTCTGGCCTGTTAATGTTTCTGTCATTCTGGTGGTGTCTGGCCTGTTAATGTTTCTGTCATTCTGGTGGTGTCTGGCCTGTTAATGTTTCTGTCATTCTGGTGGTGACTGGCCTGTTAATGTTTCTGTCATTCTGGTGGTGACTGACCTGTTAATGTTTCTATCATTCTGGTGGTGACTGGCCTGTTAATGTTTCTATCATTCTGGCGGTGACTGGCCTGTTAATGTTTCTATCATTCTGGTGGTGACTGGCCTGTTAATGTTTCTATCATTCTGGTGGTGACTGGCCTGTTTGCTGTCCCATAATGTCTCTGTCGTTCTGGTGGTGTCAGCTTAAGCGTTTTCACAGGTCCCTTCTCTCTCCCCCCCCTCCCTCACCCCCCCCCCCTGCTCCCTTCTCCGTTGTAAGATCATTGCGACCTTGCCATCGCATAGGGTGTTGCACTGGTTTGGGGGTGTGTGTGTGGGGGGGGGGGAGTTGCAAGGTAATTACTAGCAGATTTGGGTTTGAGCGCACATGGAATTGTGCAGGTGCGATGAACCTCTCATGCACAAACTCCTTCCAAATTTTAATGGCTTCATTAAACTGCATAATATGTATGATTATTTATCAAGCGAATCCTGGGTGACGCTGGACGAACAACACAAACGACAGATTGAGTGGAATGGCTGACGATAAAGAACATAATAGAAGACGGATCTCAGGACTCCATACAAACTGCTGAATGTTTTTTCCAAACAGAAAGTAGAGCTGCAGATTAATGCCCTTTGAAAACTACACAATATATGTAATCGTTATCAAGCGAATCTCGGGTCACGTTGACCAACAAACAAACAAGTTGGGTGGAGTGGCTGACATCAAAGAAAAGAACAGAAAAAGACTCTTATATCTAACTGACGGTGACTGTTGATCCATGCACATAGAACCTATGTTGAAGATGTACATGTTTTGTATGTATTTTATTAAACTTTAAGTCTGATACAAATGATCTTGCTTTGCTAATATGTTTATCATTAAATTTGCTGAAAACGACACAAATAAATTCAAAACAAAACAAAACAAACAAACAAACAACTAAAATCTAAAACTGTATAAATTAAATGATTTTATATTATTCAAAAACAAAGCATATAACAGACTAGTAGATATGACGTATGTATATGAGTTTTGGTCGATCTACAGTACATAAATCTTGTTCAGTTTTAAACAACATTTGTCAGTAATATTGTAATAATGTTCAGCAATCATTGTCTTCGTTTGTCTTTTGTCAAAAACCGAATTAAAAACAAGTTTGAAAAATAAATTAGAAAAAAAGGATATCGGGACTCCATACAAAACTGTTGAACTTTTTTCTAAACAGGAAGTAGAGCTGCAGATTAATTCCCTTTGAAAACTACATAATGTGTATATACACGAGAGCCGTATTCAGCCGCACACAGCGTTTAAATCTCCTTACAAATACAGAGTTTGGAGTTTATTGAAAAAGGAATTCATCGCCTTCGGGTAATTCGAAACGCGTTCCACCCAAATCTGCTAACAATTACCTGGCGAACGCCCCAGGCCTGCGCAAAACCCTACGCGCTGGCAATGTCCTGAAATGAGGATGCTGGAAGAGGGATCTATGAAACGTTAAGCTGACACCGTCAGAGTGATGGAAACATTCATTCTTTGACTCCCACACCCAATCTAACAACATTCTGCATTGTCAACCATGCTAGCAAAGCAAAAACTTAACCCTCTGACTCCTTCACCCTATCCACCAGCTTCCTGCAGGAAGCTGGTGGATAGGGTGAGGGAGTCAAAGGGTTAAGTTTTTGCAGTTGATGGATAGGGTGCGGGAGTCAAAGGGTTAAGACGGGTGGCCAACAGTAGGGGCATTCTGATATTCAAATTATTTGAATTTTATATACGTTTTCAGGAAAACGCTCAAACAATTTCATCATTGACACAGCCGAGATGTGGTTTCTAAGAAGAACGTTGAGAGTTCCATGAACAGCAAAGAAAACAGTCTTGATGGAGGCAGACACAAGAAGATCATTCATAAGGAAGATTTAACAAAAGACAGGCAACATTTATGGGACATTTTATGAGGAAAGGGGAATTGGAGCACCTGGTCACAACAGAAAAGCTGGAGGGAAAGAGACAATGACAATGACAATGATGCTTTATTTTCCAACAGTATAAGAGAGCACCAGATTGGCTGAAGACAAAGAGGGTGAAAGATGTGCTTGCGGCAAAAAGGGAGAGAAACAAATGGAGGGCCATGATCGCCAACGCCATGTGGCAAGGCACTTGATGATGATGATGATGACACAGCTTGTAAGAAGTAAGAAGGCGTTGTGGGCCCAGACTGTGGCTGGGTTTTGGGGTGTACTGGACTGGCATTGGCTAAGCTGTACAAGGCATGCATACACACGAATCACTATAATCACTTATACTGCCACGGTCAAACGGTCTTCCCCTGCTGAAAAGCCGGCATTTTTCCATATAAGCCGACGTGTGTGTGTGAGTGTGTGTGTGTGTGTGTGTGTGTGTGTGTGTGTGTGTGTGTGTGTGTGTGTGTGTGTGTGTGTGTGTGTGTTGTGTGTGTGTGTGTGTGTGTGTGTGTGTGTGTGTGTGTGTGTGTGTGTGTGTGTGTGTGTGTGTGGTGCGTGTGTGTGTCTGTGTCTGTCTGTCTGTCTGTCTGTATGGATGTGTGAATGTGTGTGTGTGTGAACCTTTGTTACTGGATGTAATGCATCAAGTAGACAAAGAAATTTTGTTACTGGGCATAATGCATCACAGTGAACAAAGAACATTTGTTGCTGGATATAATGCACCACAGTGAACAAAGAACCTGTGTTACTGGGTGTAAAAGAACCTTTGTTACTGGGTATTATGTGTCACAATGAACAAAGAACCTTTGTTACTGGGTGTAAAAGAACCTTTGTTACTGGGTGTAAAAGAACCTTTGTTACTGGGTATAATGTGCCACAATGAACAAAGAACCTCTGTTACTGGGTGTAAAAGAACCTTTGTTACTGGTGTAGTGTACCACAGTGAACAAAGAACCTTTGTTTCTGGGTGTAGTGTACCACAGTGAATGCACCACCTTTCCACCACACCACCACCCACATGACGCAAGAGGGAATCACTAGTTCAGCCCTCCAATACCATTAACACCAAACTTGTACACCTACACCTACACGTTTCGCACTACAAAACACCACTTCACGCTACAGCACACTGCCCTAAAACCCAAACAGGTGTCAAAGCGTCATTGCCCTCACCTTCACTTGAGCAGCTGACCGTGAACACCTTACAGGTAAAAACGAAACAACAAAAAGACAAAAAACACAAAACGTGCATTCACCTTTTATACTTACTAGACCAGTAAACTCAAAGAGTTTCTTTTTTTTTTTTTTTTTGTCCAAACGCGTTGGTCATCTTTAAAAAAAAAAAAAAAAAAAAGATTTTTTAAAGAAACATTACGTAAAGGCAGTTTCATTTGCGGTCACTTTCTTTTATTTTCGTTTTTGTTTTGTTCCGTTTTGTTTTGTTCTGTTTTGTCTCTTCTCTCTCTCTCTCTCTCTCTCTCTCTCTCTCTCTCTCTCTCTCTCTCTCTCTCTCTCTCTCTCTCTCTCTCTAACTCTCTTGTCCCATTCATTTGCTTGTTTTTTGTTTTTTTTTGTTTTGTCTTGTCTGTTTGTCTGTTTTGTCTGTTTCTGGTCTGTCTGTCTGTCTGTCTCTTCTCTCTCTCTGCCTCTCTGTTCTTCGTCGTCTCCTTCGTTCTTCTGTCTGCTCTTCTTCTGTCCTTCTTCTTGTTTTTTTGTTTTTTTGTTTTGTCTTGTCTGTTTGTCTGCTTTGTTTCTGTCTGTCTGTCTGTCTGTCTGTCTGTCTCTCTCTTCTCTCTGCTCTCTGTTGCTTCTGTTGTCCTGTCTGTCTGTCTGTCTGTCTGTCTTGTCTTCTCTCTCTCTCTTCTTTTTCTGTTTTTTGTTTTGCTTTTTTGTTCTGTCTGTCTGTCTGTCTGCCTCTCTCTCTCTCTCTCTCTCTCTCTCTCTCTCTCTCTCTCTCTCTCTCTCTCTCTCTCTCTCTCTTGTCCCATTCATTTTCTTTTTTTGTTTTGTTTTGGTCTTGTTTATCTGTCTGCCTTTTCTTTCTGCCCTGTCTGTCTGTCTGTTTTTGTCTTTTCTTTCTCTTCTCTCTCTTCTCTCTCTCTCTCTCTCTCTCTCTCTCTCTCTCCTCTCTCTCTCTCTCTCTCTCGTCCCATTTTCTATGCCACCCAATGGCCGCAGAAGCTGGGCAATGCTATGATGATGATGATGATGATGATGATGATGATGATGATGATGATGATGATGATGATGATAATGGGGATTATAATCATGGTGCTCTGGAATTCCATCTAGGATTGAGTCTACGTCACAAGGCCGCACTCTACGCTTACTATCGTAACAGATCCTGACGTCACCTTGGCCCGTGAGATACAGACACATGCGGTACTGGTCAGAAGATTCGAGCAACGCCCTCAATGACGTATCCGCGAAGTGGATGAGACACGACTGTGTGGTCCCAGTCTTCCCAATGACCCCACAGCACGCCCAACTCTGGGTAGGGGCCGGTTAGGGGCTGAAAGATTCCACAATGATTCTGACAGGATTGATGAGATTCGAACTCACAACCTTCCTGTCGGTAATCCGTTGCCTTAACCACTGCACCAGGACGACTGACATAAACAAATAAAGATGATCAACCTTTTGACTCCCGCACCCTGTCCACCAGCATCCTGCATCGTCAACCATGCTAGCAAAGCAACAACAAAAAAGTTAAGCGTTTGACTCCCTACCCTATTCACCAGCGTTTGACATCCCTCAACCAATCCACCAACTTCCTGCAGGAAGCTGGAGGATAGGGTGAGGGAGTCAAACGGTTAACTTTTTGCAGTTGGTGGATAAGCTACGGGAGTCAAACAGTTAACTTTTTGCAGTTGGTGGATAGGCTACGGGAGTCAAAGGTTAACAAGATAATGTGGGGTGGCAGTGTACACACACAAGATGCTGTATTTTCAAAAGGGTTAACATGATAAAGTGGAGGTGGCAGTGTACACGACAATGATGCTGTATTTTCCAGCCGCAGATGTTACATGTTACAAGCCTTTTTATTTTAATCAAACTTGGCCGTTGCTCGTTTAACCCTTGACTCCCGCACCCTATCCAATACTGCAAGTTTAACCCTTTGACTCCTCAACCTATCCACATACTGCAAAGATTTAACCCTTTGAACTCCGCACCTATCCACATACTGCAAAGATTTAACCCTTTGACTCCCTCAACCTATCCACATACTGCAAAGATTTAACCCTTTGACTCCCTCAACCTATCCACATACTGCAAAGATTTAACCCTTTGACTCCCGCACCCTATCCACATACTGCAAAGATTTAACCCCTTTGACTCCCTCAACCTATCCACCAGCTTTCTGCAGGAAGCTGGTGGATAAGTTGAGTGCTAGCTTGGTTAGTAATTAATTCAGGATGCTGATGGACAGGCTGTGGGAGTCAAAGGGTTAACATACCTGCCTATCGCTGTATAGTTGGTAGAGCCACGGACTGAACATCTGACATCTCGAGTTCAATCCCAGCCCGCAACATTAAAAACTGGCCTGTTGGCTGTCCATCTGAATGTTTCTATCATTCTGGTGGTGCCAGCTTAGTGTCTGATTAGGTCCCTTCTCCCCTTTCCCCGTTTCAAGATTTTGCCAGCGCATAGGGTTTTTTGTGCAGGCCTCAGGAAATCTGTCAGATAATTGATGGCAGATTTGGGTGGAGCGCATATGGAGTTGTCTGAGCGCGGTGAATCCCTCTTGAAATAACTCCGTGTAACTCTATATTTGCCCAGAACTATACATGTGTGCAGTAGAAGGAGAGACAGAGGGAAGGGCGGATAGAAAGACAGACAGAGACACAGAGAAATGTCTACCAGGTCCTTTAACCCTTATTGGGGTATGGAGGATTACAGCAAATGAATGACAATAAAACGGGGATTAACATATAACATGAAGCATTAAAGCATTTACAAAAATCCCACAGAAAAAAATCTTTTTTTTTTAATTGTCTTACGTTAACATACTCAAATGTTCGGAAAACTATACAATTTTACATCATTTTTGCTAAATTCAGTTGATCCTTCTTTTTCCTTCCAGAAAGATTCTCTCTCTCTCTCTCTCTCTCTCTCTCTCTCTCTCCTCTCTCTCTCTCTCTCCACCCACCACACACACACACACACACACACAACACTCACACCACACACACAGCACTCACACACACAAGCACCACACTCACACACACACAAGCACCACACACACACACACACACAAGCACTCACATACCCACATCACACACACATACACACACAAGCACTCAAACACACTCTCTCTCATTCACACACACCACACACACACACCACACACACACACCACCACACACCACCACCACCACCACCACCACCACCACCACCGCCGCCGCCACCACCACCACCACCACCACCACACAATAGACAGACGATATCAAGTTAAACACACACACACACACATACAAACACACACCACCACCACCACCACCACCACCACCACCACAATAGACAGACGATATCAAGTTAAACACACACACACCACCACCACCACCACCACCACCACCCACCACTACCATCACCACCACAATAGACAGACGATATCAAGTTAAACACACACACAACACATACAAACACACACCACCACCACCACCACCACCACCACCACAATAGACAGACGATATCAAGTTAAACACACACACACACACCACCACCACCACCACCACCACTACCATCACCACCACAATAGACAGACGATATCAAGTTAAACACACACACACACACAAACACACAACACACACACACACACACACACACACACACACACACACACACACACACACACACACACACACACACACACACCGACTAATCAACCAATATACAATGAAACAAGGGGATGGTGTAAGTGAGAGCCGGCAGATGGATCAAGTCCACACAGACACAACAGCTAATTCAGACCACACACGTCACGGCACGATAATGGATACCGCTCCAGGGCAATACAATCAGCACACACACGATCATAGCACAACCATACACAATGAGCACACACACAATCATGGCACAACCATACACATCCAACACACATCCCTTAACCCTTGCACTCCCGCAGCCCGTCCAAAAGCTGCAAAAACTTAACCCTTTCACTCCCTCACCCTATTCACCAGCTTCCTGCAAACTTAACCATTTCACTCCCTCACCCTATCCACCAGCTTCCTTCTTAACCCTTTCACACCCTCACCCTATTCACCACCTTCCTTAACCCTTTCACTCCCTCACCTTATCCAGCAGCTTCCTTAACCCTTTCACTCCCTCACCCTATCCACCAGCTTCTTTAACCCTTTCACTCCCTCACCCTATCCACCAGCTTCCTTCTTAACCCTTTCATACCTCACCCTATCCACCAGCTTCCTGCAAATTTAACCCTTTCACACCCTAACCCTATCCACCAGCTTCCTTCTTAACCCTTTCACACCCTCACCCTATCCACCAGCTTCCTGCAAACTTAACCCTTTCACACCCTCACCCTATCCACCAGCTTCCTGCAAACTTAACCATTCACTCCCTCACCCTATCCACCAGCTTCCTACTTAACCTTTTCACTCCCGCACCCTGTCCAACAGTGAACAGGTGTAGGAGTCCAAGGGTTAAGTTTTTGCTTTGCTGTCACGGCTGACAATGCAGGACGCTGGCAGATAGAGTGAGAGAGTCAAAGGGTTAAATTAATGAAGAGGCCTCACATTGAAATTGTAAAATGTACAGCGATAAAACTGCCAAGGTTAACAACCCTTTGACCCCCGCACTCTATCCACCAACTTCCTTATGTGTGTCTGTGTGTGCGCGCGTGCGCGCGCGCGTGTGTGTGTGTGTGTACATGTGTGTCTGTGTGCATGTGTGTGTGTACGTTGTGTGTGTACGTACGTGTGTTTGTGTGGGTGTGGGTGTGTGTGTGTGTGCGTGTGTGTATCTACGTGTGTGTGTGTACGTACGTGTGTGTGTTGAGTGTGTACGTACGTGTGTGTGTGTGTGTGTGTGTGGGATGTGGACGTCCTGAGGTCTGCATTGTCTGCTATTGTCCAGTAGCTGTTGCCACAGTGGTTTTGGTGTACATGTATTCTGTTTGATTTGTGGGTTGTTGAATGCTTTCTTTTGTTTTGTGTTTTTTGTTTTTGTTTTTGTTGTTGTTGTTGCTGTTGTTGTTGTTGCTGCTGCTGCTGTTGTTGTTGTTGTTGTTGTTGTTGTTGTTGTTGTTGCTGCTGCTGTTTTTTTAGGTTTTCTTTTGACATGATGTTTCGTTTCCTTTTTGTTTTGTTTTTTGTTTTGTTTTGTTTTGTTTTGTTTGTTGTTTTGTTTTGCTTTGCTTTGCTTTGCTCTCTTTTGTTTTGATCGTTTCGTTTTTTTGTTTTTCTTGTTGTTGTTGTTGCTGTTTGCTTTGTTTTGTTTTGTTTACTTTGTTTTTGTTTTGTTGTTTGTTTTTTGTTTGTTTTGTTCTGGGTTGCGTTGGGTTTCTGTCAAAATGGACCGACCATGAAGGTCAAAGTTTGATGCTGAGTGGCTCGTCACACTGTTGTTCATGTACACACCATGGCGCTTCTCCCTCTCTTAAAAAAGGCAGGAGTGAGTGTAGGATAGATATGTGACCCGTGTGTCACCTGTACAGCACCGTCCCTTTCCTACGGTTCCCAGCAACAGATGGGAGAATCTGTTTAATTAATTAATGTTTAAGATCAGGGGGCGGATTCACAGCCAGAGGGAGAAGAGAGAGACAAACAGGATACGCAGAAAGAGCGAGAGAAACTCGCGGGGGAAAAAAAACGTCCAAGAGAACACGCGCGCGCACGCGTGCACACACGCACGCACACACACACACACATACACACACACAATATATATATATATATACATATATATATATATACACACACACACAAACACACACACACACACACACACACACACACACACACACACACACACACACACACACACACACTCGCACACGGACGGAGGGGGGGGGGGGGAGCCAGGGGAAGGAGGGAAGGACATTAAAGTGAAAATCAGGTCAGCCAACTGACAAATTTAAAGCATATTAACACGAATCCCAACAGACACAAACTGCTGTTTATTAACTTTTTGACTCCCGCAACCTGCCCTCCAGCATCCTGCATTGCCAACCATGCTAGCAAATCAAAAACGTAACCCTTTGACTCCATGACCCTATCCACCAGCGTACTGACTCCCTGACCCTATCCACCAGCTTCCAGCAGGTCAGGGAGTCCAAGGGTTAAGTTTTTGCAGTTGGTGGAGAGGGTGCGGGAGTCAAAGGGTTAAGTTAACACACAATCCAACAACAATTATGACGGTTGCCAGTTTCTGTCGTGTGACTCATTCCTGTAAAAAGTCGATCTCCCGTAGGCCTCCATGGCTGACTTACTTTCTGGGTCGAGTCTCATCAAAGGGAGCTAACTGAGCCGTCGCCACAGTTTTATGAGCGACTAATACTCGCCTGCGGTCATAGACACGCTTTGCTTACATCTATTGGCAACAACAAAAGAAAAGAGTACCTGAACACACACAGACAGACAGACAGAGACAGAGCGAGATTAAGAGAGAGACAGACAGAAACAGGCAGAGGAAGAGACAGTGTGAGGCAGAGACGGAGAAAGGGAAAGAAAGAGAGAGGAAGAGACAGAATGAGGCAGAGAGAGAGAAAGAGACAGTGTGAGACAGAGAGAGTGGAAGATTCAGAGAAGC
>CM060306.1:123306457-123316457 GCA_030674185.1 Monoplex corrugatus | reverse complement strand
TGACAATGCAGTAAGTATGCTGGTGGATAGGGTGTGGGTTAAAATTCAGACTGGTACGCACTGAAAAAATATTGGGCGGACTTGCACTGAGGACAGAGAGGGTGGAAAATGTGCTTGCGGCAACAAGGGATAGATGATTATGGAGGGCCATGATCGCCAACGCCATGCGGCAGGGCACATGATGATGATGATGATGATGATGATGCATGATAGGTTTTTGCATGCACACGCGCACGCGTTGTCTGTGTGATGTTCATGCGTGCGAGCGGATTTCAGTGTTAATAGAGTGACTCCTACTTCATCCACCAACCCTTTAGTGAGTGACTTTACTCATCCACCAACCCATAGTGGCTGACTCCTACTTCATCCACCATCCCTATAGTGGCTGACTCCTACTCCATCTACCAACCCTTTAGTGACGTGACTCCTACTCCATCCACCAACCCTTTAGTGACGGTGACTCCTACTTCATCCACCAACCCTTTAGTGATGTGACTCCTACTTCATCCACCAACCTTTAGTGAGTGACTCCTACTTCATCCACCAACCCTTTAGTGGTGTGACTCCTACTTCATCCACCAACCCTATAGTGGCCTGACTCCTATCTCCATCTACCAACCCTTTAGTGCGTGACTCCTACTTCATCCACCATCCCTTTAGTGCGTGACTCCTACTTCATCCACCATCCCTTTGTGTCGTGACTCCTACTTCATTCCACCATCCCTTTAGTGACGTGACTCCTACTTCATCCACCATCCCTTTAGTGTCGTGACTCCTACTTCATCCACCATCCTTTAGTGTCGTGACTCCTACTTCATCCACCATCCCTTTAGTGACGTGACTCCTACTTCATCCACCATCCCTTTAGTGTCGTGACTCCTACTTCATCCACCATCCCTTTAGTGTCGTGACTCCTACTTCATCCACCATCCCTTTAGTGTCGTGACTCCTACTTCATCCACCATCCCTTTAGTGTCGTGACTCCTACTTCATCCACCATCCCTTTAGTGTCGTGACTCCTACTTCATCCACCACCCTTTAGTGGCGTGACTCCTACTCCATCCACCATCCCTTTAGTGTCGTGACTCCTACTTCATCCACATCCCTTTAGTGACGTGACTCCTACTTCATCCACCATCCCTTTAGTGGTGTGACTCCTACTTCATCCACCATCCCTTTAGTGGTGTGACTCCTACTCCATCCACCAACCCTTTAGTGGTGTGACTCCTACTCATCCACCATCCTTTAGTGGTGTGACTCCTACTTCATCCACACCATCCCTTTAGTCCTTGTGGTGATCCTACTTCATCCACACCCTTTGTGAGTGACCCTACTTCATCACCATCCTTTAGTGGTGATCCTACTCATCCACACCTTTATGGTACTACTCATCACCATCCTTTAGTGGGCTCTACTATCCACCCCTTATGTGATTTCTCCCATCTTTGTGACCTATATACATTGTGGACCTACTCATCCCACCCTTTATGGTACCTATCATCCACCCTTAGGGTGACTCTACTCATCACCACCTTTAGTGGTGACTCTACTATCACACCTTTGTGGGATCACTATCCCACTTGTGGACTACTCATCCACACTTTAGTGAGACTCTTCATACCATCTTGTGTGATCTACTCACACTGGGTACTACATACCACCTTTAGTGGTACTCTATTCCCACTTTAGGTGACTCTACTCTCCCCACCTTGTGTGACTACTCTCACTCTTGTGGTCCCTATTCCCTTAGTGGTGATTACTTCACCACTTAGTGGACTCCTCTCATCACACTTTTGTGATCATCATCCCCACCTAGTGGTCTCTACTCATCCATCCCTTTAGTGGTGACTCTATTATCCACACTTAGTGGTGATCCTACTTCATCCACCATCCTTTAGTGGTGACTCCTACTCATCCACACTTTGTGGGACTCCTATTCATCCACCACCCTTTAGTGAGTGATCACTTCATCCACCACCCTTAGTGTGACTCTACTTCATCACACCCTTTATGACGTGACTCCTACTTCATCCACCATCCTTTAGTGGGACTCTACTCATCACCATCCTTAGTGGTGACTCTCTATCACCATCCCTTTAGTGTGACTCCACTTCATCCACCACCCTTTAGTGACGTGACTCTACTCCATCCACCATCCCTTTAGTGACGTGACTCCTACTTCATCCACCAACCCTTTAGTGGGTGACTCCTACTTCATCCACACCTTTAGTGACGTACTCCTACTCATCCACCATCCCTTTAGTGGTGTGACTCCTACTCATCACCAACCCTTTAGTGACGTGCTCTATTCATCCACCATCCCTTTAGTGACGTGACTCCTACTCACCACCATCCTTTTGTACCTTATCACACTTGGACGCTCCTTCATCACCATCCTTAGTCGTGTCACTCCCATCCTTATGAGGACTCTATATCACACCCTAGTGCCTCATCATCCCTCCTTGGCTATCCCCCTTTGACCACTACACCCTTACTATATCCATCACCTGTGGCCCTACTCCACCCTTATGCGTGCTCTACTCCACATCTTTGACTACACTCATCCCCTTCCACCCCCACTTGTGGTGACTCTATCACCCCTCTTATGTGACCTACTCATCCACACCTTATAGGACTCCATTCCCCTTAGACGATCTATCATCCACCTTGTGACGTGACTCCTACTTCATCCACCATCCCTTTAGTGACGTAACCCTACTCCATCCACCATCCCTTTAGTGGTGTGACTCCTACTTCATCCACCATCCCTTTAGTGACGTGACTCCTACTTCATCCACCATCCCTTTAGTGGTGTGACTCCTACTTCATCCACCATCCCTTTAGTGACGTACCCCTACTCCATCACCAACCCTTTAGTGGTGTGACTCCTACTTCATCCACCATCCCTTTAGTGACGTAACCCTACTCCATCCACCATCCCTTTAGTGTGTGACTCCTACTTCATCCACCATCCCTTTAGTGACGTGACTCCTACTTCATCCACCATCCTTTAGTGTCGTGACTCCTACTTCATCCACCATCCCTTTAGTGGTGTGACTCCTACTTCATCCACCATCCCTTTAGTGACGTAACCCCTACTCATCCACCATCCCTTTAGTGGCTGACTCCTACTTCATCCACCAACCCTTTAGTGACGTGACTCCTACTTCATCCACCATCCCTTTAGTGACGTGACTCCTACTTCATCCACCAACCCTTTAGTGACGTGACTCCTACTTCATCCACCATCCCTTTAGTGACGTGACCCTACTTCATCCACCATCCCTTTAGTGACGTGACTCCTACTTCATCACCATCCCTTTAGTGGCCTGACTCCTACTTCATCCACCATCCCTTTAGTGACGTGACTCCTACTCCATCCACCACCCTTTAGTGGTGTGACTCCTACTCCATCCACATCCCTTTAGTGACGTGACTCCTACTCCATCCACCATCCCTTTAGTGTGTGACTCCTACTTCATCCACCATCCCTTTAGTGACGTGACTCCTACTCATCCACCATCCCTTTAGTGGTGCGACTCCTACTCCATCCACCACCCTTTAGTGGTGTGACTCCTACTTCATCCACCATCCCTTTAGTGACGTGACTCCTACTCCATCCACCATCCCTTTAGTGAGTGACTCCTACTTCATCCACCATCCCTTTAGTGACGTGACTCCTACTTCATCCACCATCCCTTTAGTGACGTGACTCCTACTCCATCCACCATCCCTTTAGTGACGTGACTCCTACTCCATCCACCATCCCTTTAGTGGTGTGACTCCTACTTCATCCACCATCCCTTTAGTGACGTGACTCCTACTCCATCCACCATCCTTTAGTGACGTGACTCCTACTCCATCCACCATCCCTTTAGTGGTGTGACTCCTACTTCATCCACCATCCCTTTAGTGACGTGACTCCTACTCCATCCACCATCCCTTTAGTGTGTGACTCCTACTCCCTCCACCATCCTTTAGTGGTGTGACTCCTACTTCATCCACCATCCCTTTAGTGACGTGACTCCTACTCCATCCACCATCCCTTTAGTGGTGTGACTCCTACTTCATCCACCATCCCTTTAGTGGTGTGACTCCTACTCCATCCACCATCCCTTTAGTGACGTAACTCCTACTTCATCCACCATCCCTTTAGTGGTGTGACTCCTACTTCATCCACCAACCCTTTAGTGACGTGACTCCTACTTCATCCACCATCCCTTTAGTGGTGTGACTCCTACTTCATCCACCATCCCTTTAGTGGTGTGACTCCTACTTCATCCACCATCCCTTTAGTGACGTGACTCCTACTTCATCCACCAACCCTTTAGTGACGTGACTCCTACTTCATCCACCATCCCTTTAGTGACGTGACTCCTACTTCATCCACCATCCCTTTAGTGTCGTGACTCCTACTTCATCCACCAACCCTTTAGTGACGTGACTCCTACTTCATCCACCAATCCCTTTAGTGTCGTGACTCCTACTTCATCCACCATCCCTTTAGTGGACGTGGACTCCTACTCCTCCAAACCCCTTTTGTGACGGACTCCCACTTCATCCCCAAAACCCTTTTGTGACTGACCTTTTTCCCCCCCAAACCCCTTTTGTGGTTGATCCTACTTCATCCCCCAACCCTTTTTGTGGGTGCTCCTACTTCATCCCCCAAACCCCCTTTAGTGCGTGACCCTATTTCCCTCCACCTCCCTTTGTGGGTGATTTTCACCAAAATCCCTTTAGTGGTGTGATCCTACTTCTCCACCATCCCTTTGTGGTGTGCTCCCACTTCTCCACCCTCCCTTTAGTGAGTGACTCCACCCCACCACCCCCCTTTAGTGGGTGACCCTCTTTCATCCACCATCCCTTTGTGGGGTACTCCTACTTCCCACCAACCCCCTTTTGTGCGTTGGATCCTACCATCCCCCAACCCTTTTTGTGGGGTACCCTACTTCCCCCCCAAACCCTTTGTGACGTGACCCTATTTTCCCTCCACCAACCTTTTTTTGATCCATATCCCCAAATTTGGGGTTGTTTAACCCACCCCCCTTTATACGTGACCCCCTAAACCAACCACCCTTTGGGGGTTGCCCTACCCATTCCCTTTTTTGGGGGTGTGACTTTCTCCTCCACTCCCTTTGTGGTGTTTACTCTTTACCAACCCCCTTTGGGACATAAAACCCATCCCCCCCTTTTTTTGGACTTTTCATTCCCTTTTTTGCGTGTTTCAAATTTCCCCCTTTTTTGTGGGGTGCTCCCCCCTTTAACCTTTTTTGTGGCGTGTTCTTTTTCCCTTTTGGTCTGTCCCTTTCAAAACCCTTTTTGTGCGTTGGGGAAATTTCCCCTTTTCCCTTGTGTTAAGTGCCCCCTTTTTTCTTCAAAATCCCTTTGTGGGTGCTTTAAAAATTCCCTTTTCCCCTTTTGTGGAGTCTCTTTCATTCCCCAAATCCCTTTTTTGTGGCGTGTTTTCCCCCCCAAAACCCTTTTAATGTCACTTTTTCCAAAAACCCCTTTTAGTGCTTACTTCAAAACCTCCCTTTGTGGCGTACTTCCTAAACCCTTTTAATGTCCCACTTCCCAAAAACCCTTTAGTGCGTGACAAATTTCCTCCTTTTTGGGCCTGGGGTCTAAAATCCCCCCCCCTTTGTGGTGGGGCCCCCAAAACCCCCCCCTTTTTGCACTTCTTCAAAAATTTCCCTTTGTGGTGTTTTTAAAAATCCCTTTTGTGGCTTCTTCAAAACCTTTTTTGTATTCTTCAAAAATCCCTTTTCTGCCTTCTTCCAAAACCCTTTTGTCGTGCTCCTAAAATTCCCCTCCCTTTGTACTGCTTATTCAAAATTCCTTTTGTTTTTTGTACTCCACTTTTCCAATTCCCTTTTCGTCCCTCTATCCAATTCCTTTTTTTTGTTACTCCTCTCCCCCAAAATCCCTTTTTTTCCCTACCATTTTAATCCCCTTTTGGCATCCCACTTTCTCCCCTCCTTTTTGGGTTTTGATTCTTCATCCACCTTCCCTTTTTTAGTTTCTTCATACCTCCCTTTAGGGTGTGATCCCTGTTTAACCCTTTATTCGGGACCCCACTTTATCCCAAAAACCCTTTCCTTTGTGCTGGTTATTCTCCCCCACCCTTTTTACTCCCTACTTATCCCCCCCCTTTTTGGAATACCCTTTAATTCTCCCCCATTTTTAGTGGGGGTGGGGCCCTTTTTTTCCCCCCAAACCCTTTAGTTGGGAGTGGGACTCTTTTTAATCAAAAACCTTTGTGACGGACCCACTTTTTCCCCAAAATTTAGTGACGGGGTCCCATTTATAATCTTTTTTGGTTGAAAACCCAAAAAAACCCCATCCCTTTTAGTGATGATCCCATTATCCACCACCTTTAGTGAGTACCCATTTAAAAAAAAAAACCAGGAAAAAACCCCACCACCATCCCGGGTGTGAACCCCCCCCCCCTCCCACCCAGTTTCCTCCCATCCCCAAAACCCCCCCCCGGAAGACCCTATTTCCTAACCTACCCTTTGGCGTGTCATTAAATTTCCTTTTTCCCAAATTTTTTTTTATTTTCATCAACTCCCTTTTTTGGGGGTTTTTGATTATTTAAATCCCTTTTTGGTGGGATCCCCTTTAAACCCCTCCCAAAAGGAGGAAATTATTTCCAAAAATTATGGTGATTATTTTTAAAAAAAGGGTGGGAAAAAAAAAAAGGGGGGAAAAAAAAAAAAGGAGTGAAAAACCCAGGGGGAAAAAACCAAAAAGGGGGGAATTTAAAAAAAAAGGGAGGGACCCTACTTACCCCATTTTTTGTTTGGTTTTGGGTCACTTATCACCAACCTTTTAAAAATAATCACCACCACCACCTTTAGGAGTGACTCCCAAAACCACCCTCCCTTTGGGGGATGGGTCCTTTATCCCCAAATTTAGGGTTGACCAACCACCCCCATTTTAAAAAAAAATTGATCTACTTCAACCCCCCAATCCCTTTTATCTGCTCTTTTATCCCAACCTTTTTAAGGAAACCCTACAAATTTCCACATCCGTGGTGGCCCCCCCTCCCCCCCCCCCCCCGGGTTTCCCCCCCCCCCACCCATCCCTTTTTTTGAAAAGGCCTCCCTTCCACCAAACCCCAAAGGTGGGTGTCTTAATAAAGGGGTGAACCAAAAAACCACCATCCCTTAGTGGGTGGGAAACCTTTTTACCACCCTCTTTAGGCGTGGGTTATCACCACCCCCCTTTAACGGGGACCTTTAACACCTTTTAGGGGGACCCAAACCCCAAAAACCCAAACCCAGGGGGACCCACCACCACCAACCCTTTTTTGGGGAAAACCAACCAACCCAACCCACCAACCCCCAAACCCCTTTAAAAACCAACCACCCCATTTTTGTGGGGGGCCTAAACCAAAAAAGGGGGGACCCACCAAATTTTAAAAGGGGGGGACCCTTACCAAAACCACCAAAACCCCAAGGGGGGAACCCCACCATACCCACCCAAAAGGGGTTTTCCCACCACAAAACCCCCCGGGGGGGACTTAAAAACCCCCCAACAACGGGGGACCCCCCAAAACCCCCCAAACCCAGGACGGACCCCCCCCCCCCCCGGAGGAAAAAACAAAACCCAGGAGTGTCATTTCCAAACCAGGGGACCGTCCTCTTTTTCCACCACCCCTTTTGGTTGGAAAACCCTTATACCCAACCCCTTTTTTGGGCTGTCAAAATTTCCCCCTCCTTTGTACGTATCCTTTCCCCTCCCCCACCCTTTTTTTTCTGTCCTCCCTCCCAAAACCCCTTTTAGGCCCTATTTTTCCCCACCTTTTGTTTTTACTTTTTCCCCCCACCCCCCCCCTTTTTTCTGGCCCCCTATTCATTTTCCACCTCCCTTTAGTGGAAACTTATCCACCAACCCAACTGATTTTTTCACAAACAACCCTTTTGTGGTGTGTTATTTTTTTTTTTTGGGTGTTTTTTTTTGGGTGTTTTTATACCTTTTGTTGGGGACTTTTCCCCCCAAATTTTGTTTAGGACTCCTATTATAACCCCCTTTAGTGAGGGTTTTATACCCCTTAGTTTTTAGGAATATTAAAATTCCCTTTAGGGGAGTGACTTATTCCTACCCTTTTAGTGGTTGGGTTCCCCTTCTATAAAAAATTTAGGGGTGTGTTTTTAAAATTTGTGGGGGTGATTATCATAAAATTTTAGTGGTGTGTTTTTCCTAAATTTTGTGGTGCTTTTTTTCCCCTTTTGGTGGGTGATTTTTCCCCCTTTTTTGGTGTTTTTTTTTTTAGTGGTTTTTGTTTTTTTCAAATTTTGTGTGTGTTTTATTTTCCACCAAAACCCTTTTGTGGACGGACTCCCCCAAATTCCTTTGTATGACTCACTCCCTCCACCAAAACCCTTTTATGGTACTTCCACCCTCCTAAAATCCCCTTTGTGGGTCCTTTATAATTTTGTGGGGACCCAAAACCCCAAAAAAAGTGGGCGTGACCCTTACAATCCTCATGGTGTATTATTTTCCAATCCTTTAGTTTGGGGAAAATCCACCATCCCTTTTTGTGGGGATTTTCATACCTTCCGGTGCTTCCCCTCTTCTCCCCCTCCTTTTTTCCCTATCCCCTTTTCCCCCTCTTTTCCTCTCCTCTTTCCCTCCTTTTCCTTCCTTTTCTCCCTCCCTTGTCCCTCTCCTCTTCTCCCTCCCTTTTTGTGTGGGTCCTCTTCTCCCCCTTCCTTTGGTTACCCCCCCTTTTTTAAAAAACCATTTTTAGGCTGTCTCTTCTACCTCCCCTTTTCTCTCCCCTTCTCCCCTCCCTTTTACTTCCTTTCCCTTTATCCCACTCCCCCTTTTCTTCCCCTTTCCCAAACCCCTTTTTTTACCCTCTTTCCCTTTTTCCCCTTTGGACGTCTCCTCTTTTCCCCCCCTTTTTTGAAGGACCCCACTTTCAATTTTTATAGGTTTTCTTTCCCCCTCTTTGTGAAGGCTCAATCCAATCCCAGGGCTGCCCCACCACAACCCTTTGTGACTGGGAAAAATTTTAACATTCCAAAAGGGGCCTGACCCCACTTATTACCAAACCCCCTTTAGTGTCGGAATACTTCTAAACCTTTAAAATGAGTGTCCTTTTTCATACCTCCCCTTTTGGGAAAGGGCTATTCTAAATCCCCTTTATATGACCATATCCTCAATTTTAAAAGGGGCGGATCCCCCTTTCACCAAACCCTTTTGGGGATACTCCACTTCTCCCAAACCCCCAGGAGGCCCACACCCCCCCCGGGACACCCACCCCCCCCCCGGCCCCGGACCCAAACCCCCCCAACCCAGGGCCCCGCCCCCCACCCCCCTCCCAGTGGGGGCCCCCCCCCCCCCCGGGGGCCCCCCCCCCCCGGTCGGGCCCCCCCCACACCCCCCCCCCCCCACCCCCTTTGTCCCCGGACCCCCCCCCCCGGCGTCCCCCCACCCCACCGGGGCCCCCCTTCCCCCCCCGGGCACCCCCCCCCCCAGTTGGCTTTTTCCCCCCCCCCCCGCGGGCCCCCCCCCCCAAACCAGGCGGGCCCCCCCACCCCCCCAGGCCTGCTCCCCACCCCCCACCCCCCGGGGGGGCCCACTTCACCCACCCGGGGTTTTCCCCACCACCCCGGGCGGGCCCCCCCCCCCCCCCCCCTTTTGGGGGGCCCCCCCCCCCCCACACCTCCCCCCCCCCTTTTTTGGCGGGTTACCCCCCCCCCCCCCGCCCCTTTCCCCCAACCCCCGGCGTGACTCCCCCCCCCCCACCCCCGTCCCTTCCCCCCGGAAAAGGGGAACAAACAGGGGTTTTGATTAACAACCCCCAAACAATTCCCTTTTCCTAAGGTTTCCTAAAACCTACCTTAAAAGGGGAAAAAAAATGGCATTTTTTAAAAATTTGGGGCAAATGTTTCCTTTTTTTTTTACATTTTTTCAAAAAATAAAGCACAACCTCCTCCTTTTTGGACTTCGTCCGAAAAATTTCCTCTTTTCTGTCGCTGTGTTGTGC
>CM060306.1:123288957-123291457 GCA_030674185.1 Monoplex corrugatus | reverse complement strand
CATGTCGATGTAATACCTGTATAAAATCAGCAGTATAGTCTCATGTCCATGTAATACCTGTATAAAATCAGCAGTATAGTCTCATGTCATGTAATACCTGTATAAAATCAGCAGTATAGTCTCATGTCTGTAATACCTGTATCCAGTATGATGTAATACCTGTATAAAATCAGCAGTATAGTCAACTATTTCAAAGAAAACCATACTATTAAAACATTATTTTCAAAAACTTTTTTTTTTTGGTATCATTATTATTGTTATTCTCTCTCTCTCTCTCTTTCTCTCTCATTTCTAGAGTATTGCTCCTCTCTCTCTCTCCTCTTCTCTCTCTTCTCTCTCTCTCTCTCTCATTTCTAGAGTACTTGCTCTCTCTCTCTCTCTCCCTCTCTCTCTCTCTCTCATTTCTAGAATACTGCTCTCTTTCTCTCCCTCTCTCTCTCTCTCTCATTTCTAGAGTACTGCTCTCTCTTTCTCTCCCTCCCTCCCTCCCTCCCTCAATCTCCTCATTTCTAGAGTATTGCTCTCTCTCTCTCTCTCATTTCAAGAGTATTGCTCTCTCTTTCTCTCCCTCCCTCCCTCCCTCCCTCAATCTCCTCATTTCTAAAGTATTGCTCTCTCTCTCTCTCTGTCTCTCTCATTTCTAGAGTACTGCTCTCTCTTTCTGTCCCTCCCTCCCTCCCTTTCTCTCCCTCTCATTTCTAGAGTATTGCTCTCTCTCTCTCTCTCTCATTTCAAGAGTACTGCTCTCTCTTTCTCTCCCTCCCTCCTCCCCTCTCTCTCCCTCTCATTTCTGGAGTATTGCTCTCTCTCTCTCTCTCTCTCTCTCTCTCTCTATCTATCTATCTATCTATCTATCTATCTATCTATCTCTCGTCCACTTCGTTTTGAATCACTGCTCTTTATGACTTAAGAATCGATTCCATAAATATACTGTAGGTTCTCCCCAAGAGAAAAAGAAATTAGGCTATTTCAACTTCTCTCTCAAAAATATGAACAAGTACCACCACATTTAGCATTATTTTTTATTACGATCTCTATAAAAGGGTAAGAGATATTTTCAAGAGGCCTATTCTTATATCTGTGCATTTCTGTATCTGTAGCTTACTTGAGTGTTATTTTTGGTGTGGCTATCTGAATGTTCTCCATATTATCTACAAGATGTTGAAAAAAACATTTCGCTGAAATTTATTTCTGTACTGTAGAGCACTTTCATGAAGGGTTGTGGTCTTAATGAATACATCACCTCTCTCCTCTCTCTCTCTCTCTCTCTCTCTCTCTCTCCTCTCTCTCTCTCTCTCTCTCTCTCTCTCTGTCTGTCTGTCTGTCTGTCTGTCTGTCTCTTTGTTTCTCTCTCTGTCTCTCTGTCTCTCTCTGTCTCTCTGTCTTCTCTGTCTCTCTGTCTCTTCTCTTCTCTCTCTCTCTCTCTCTCTCTCTCTCTCTCTCTCTCTCTCTCTCTCTCTTCAGGTGTATGTGTAAGCTCGCCTATCTTTGCGTGCGCAAGTAGTGTTTGTATCTGTGCGTGTGCAATGTGCATGAGCATATTGTTAAATATATATATATATTTATTTATATTTATATATTTGTATATATATACATACACAAATCTGTGTATATATATGTGTGTATGTGTGTGTGTGTCTGTCTGTCTGTCTATCTGTGTGTGTGATGTGCTGTGGTGTGTGTGTGTGTGTGTGTGTGTGTGTGTGTGTGTGTGTGTGTGTGTGTGTGTGTGTGTGCCTGCGAGCGCGTGTGTCTGTGCTTGCGTGTGTGTGGGGGGGGGGGGGAGTAGATTGTGGGGGAGGCAGACTGTTACCCAACAAGCAGCTAAAAACGTCACGTTCAACACCATCACCAATTTGTCTGCTGGCAGCACCCCCAACCCCTCCCCTCCCCTCCCCCCACCCTCTCCGTACCCTTTTAACATTCCCCCTCTCCTCCCTCTCTCTCTCTCCCTCTCTCTCTCTCCCTCTCTCCCTCTCTCTCTCTCTCTCTCTCTCTCTCTGTCTGCCTTCGATTTGTACACACAAAGAATAGAGGCTGCTATTGCTAGATGTTTAATCAGAGCTCTCTCTCTCTCTCTCTCCCTCTCTCCTCCCTCTCTCCTCTCTCTCCTCTCTCTCTCTTTCTCTCTCCTCTCTTCTCTCTCTCTCTCTCTCCCTCTCTCTCTTTCTCTCTCCTCTCCCTCCCTCTCTCTCTCTTTCTCTCCTGCCTCTCTCTCTCTCTCCTCTCTCTCTCTCTCTCTCCTCTCCCTCCCTCTCTCTCTTTCTCTCTGTCTGCCTCTCTCTCACACATCTCATCACTCTCTTCTCTCCCTCCTCTCTCCCTCTCTCTCCCTCTCTCTCTCTTTCTCTCCTCCCTCTCTCTCTCTTTCTCTGTCTGCCTGCCTCTCTCTCTCTCTCCCTCTCTCTCTTTCTCTCTCCCTCTCTCTCTCTCTCTCTCTCTTTCTCTGCCTGCCTCTCTCTCCTCCCTCTCTCTCTTTCTCTCTCCCTCCCTATCTCTC
>CM060306.1:123273957-123283957 GCA_030674185.1 Monoplex corrugatus | reverse complement strand
GACGCCACTGATGTCATGTGATGGAGAAGATCCAAAATGAACAAAGCACAAGCCTTAAGCCTGCACGTAAACCCTATACTAGTATAAAAATGTACACTAGGTAAAATATAGGCCAGGCAGGACCTCAGGACCTGGCCAGCTCACGGGTTTATGTGCAGGCTTAAAGCTTGTGCCAGGATCATCATACACTTGGCACCTGTGTCGTTAGTGCATGTGGAATTCGTTCCGAGCGCGGAGACGTCGTCTTGAGAAAACCCCATGCGGACGCCACTGATGCCATGTGATGGAGAAGACCCAAAATGATCATGGCACAAGCCTTAAGCCTGTACATAAATCCCATGTGTTGGCAAGCCACCGATGCCATGTGATGGAGAAGACCCAAAATGATCACGGCACAAGCCTTAAGTCTGTGCATAAACCCTATGCGGACACCACTGATGCCATGTGATGGAGAAGACCCAAAATGACCATGGCACAAGCCTTAAGCCTGTGCATAAACCCTATGCGGACGCCACTGATATCACGTGATAGAGAACATTCAAAATGATCACGGCACAAGCCTTAAGCCTGCACCATAAACCCTATGCGGACGCCATTGATGCCGTGTAATGGAGAAGATCCACGGCACAAGCCTTAATCCTGTACATGAACTCTATGCACTGGCAACGTCGTATGTCCTACCTAGCGTTTGGTTTTGTATTTCGCAGTTGTAACAGTGTCATTGAAACCACCCCTGTTACACTGTTACACTGTTATGCTATGTGTACCCATACAAAAATGTGCTGACTAAGATCTAAAATGTCTCACCTGTGCAAATACTAGATAATTGAAAATATGGTATTATCTGGTGTTGACGAAAAGGTGTGTGTGTGTGCGTGTGTGCGTGTGCGTGTGCGTGTGTGTGTGTGTGTGTGTATGTGCGTATGTGTGTATGTGTGTGCGTGTGTGTATGTGTGAGTGTGTATGTGTGAGTGTGTGTATGTGAGTGTGTGTAGGTGTTGTGTGTGTGTGTGTGTGTGTGTGTGTGTGTGTGTGTGTGTGTGTGTGTGTGTGTGTGTGTGTGTGTGTGTGTACGTGTGTGTGTGTCTGTGTGTGTGTGTCTAAAATCACTACTGTGAACAGACATTAAATAAAAGATTCCTTCCTTCCTTCCAACGAAAAGATGCGCATAAGTTCCGAGATATTTGATTTCATCATCCTTCTCGGAAAAAATGTACATCAACTAATTCAAGTATGACAAGACTACCAGACGAAACCTATTTTAAAAGGAACTTTGCTATAATATACCATATAAAAGAATACAATGCATAAATGAAGTGGAATCTGCACACTTTCAAAACGAAATGGCTGCCATATTTACCTTTAATAACAACCCAGTCTTAATTCGTGCTATTTAAATTGTAATAATACAAATGATGTCACTGTATGTGATGGAAATGTGACAGCGAGTCTGGTTTCTTAATATCATGCCCGTGTATGTTGACAAACTGTTTTCTTGTTGTTGTTGTGTTGTTGTTTGTTGTTGTCGTTGTTGTTGTTGTTGTTGTTGTTGTTGTTGTTGTTGTTGTTGTTGTTCATGTTGTGTTTTTCCTTTATTGGCGATTGTCCCTCATGTAGATGTATTTGAAACATATGAATATCCTGAATGAATTCAAATCTGACTCCATGATCTTATTGCAACTGCGCCTTGCCGTCTGTTTTGCATTTGTCTATATTACTTCCTTAACCCTTTGACTCCCGCATCCTGTCCACCAGCATCCACACACACACACACACACACACACACACACACACACACACACACACACACACACACACACACACACACACACACCAGAGAGAGAGAGAGAGAGAGAGAAAGACAGAGACAGAGGGAGACAGAGAAACACACACACGCACCTATACACACAAACAGACAGACAGACAGACAAACAGACACACACACACACACATGCACCTATACACACAGACAAACAGACAGACAGACAAACACACACACACACACACACACACACACACACACACCACAACAACACACACACACACACACACACACAAACCCAAAGCAGGACCACTCACAATTCTGCAGCTGGTCAGGAGGCACCATGGCGATGATGGGCAGCTGGTGATCAGTGAAGAACGACAGGGGCAGAGACAGACCGTACACAGGGGACGTCTGGTACGTGAACGAGTACAGAGGGGTGCTCGTGCTGCTGGTGGGGTGGTGGGGGTGTAGAGGGGGGAGGTGAGGGCAGCAGCCGTTAGAGAAGCACGTGCATCATCATCTTGCAACAGACTAAGGTGGTAGTAGACAGAGATGGTGACGTCACTACCAGTCAGGTCCAGGTACACATTGTTGGGGAATGGATTATCGGAGTAGGGGACAGGCTGGGGAGCTGGGATGCCTCGCCGCCCGTTAGGACAGATGTCGATATCCCATAACTGCCGGACCCCTCCAGACCAGATCTGACCCCCTGCGGAGGAGGAGGACGACGACGACGACGACGATTCTGACTGTTCGTAACTCTGGGAAGACGAGATGCTGGAGTTACGGCTTCGGCTATCCAGGATTTCCAGATCGTAAGTTCCCTCTGAGGTGGCCTGGCCGACATCATCGTACGTCTGTTCGGCCTCCTCCACTTCCACGTCCACGTCCGGCTCGCTGTCCGAGGCCTCCAGCGTGGTGTCGTGCTCCGTCTCCGTCTGGCTGTGACTCCGCTTCCGGCGACGGCCCGAGCTGGGCGGAGAGATGGCTGTGTCCGCGGGGCACTCCTCGTACTCGTAGTACTGGTAGTACTGGTGGTACTGGTGGTAGTACTCCCACGAAGACAGGCACTCCGGACACTCCCAGGGAGCACAATCGTAGCGGTAGATGGGGCAACCCGTGGTGTACTCCGCCAGCCTCTCCAGTTCTTCAGGCGTCAGCTCCACCCCCATCCCCTCCTCAACCGCCTGGCTGTCGCAGTCCGACACCGCCTCCGAGCTGGAGGACACGGAGGACTGGTCCGACACGGAGTCTGTGTCGTCCACACTGTCCGACCCTTGACCTTTCTTGTGCAGATCGTTACGAATGACGTCCACGTTGTCGCAGTGGGCGATGCTACGCTGCTGGGAGGACTTGTTCCCGTGGCCACAACAGAGGGCGTTGTTGAGCACCTGGCACAGCTTGGAATGGTCGCAGGACGGGTCCGCCAAGTTGGACTCTATGTGGCGAGACTCCTTGTGGTGAGCTTTCTCGATGACCGAGATGAAAGCGGTCAGATTCTTCTGGGACTTTTCGCATGGCGGCGGAGACGGCGCGGAGTAAGCCGGCTGGAAGAAAGGGGGGTAATAGGGGGCCGGCTGGTACAGGTACTGCGGCACAAACTCCGGGATGCTGGACACGTCACCAAAGATGTCCATGGCCACGTCCTCGTCCACTGACCGCACAGACACGTCAGAGTCTGTGTCCACGCTGCGTTTTCGCCGCCGCGGCGCCGGGCGTAAGGTGTCCTTGATGTGGATGAGAATGGGCGTGTTGGCTTTGCTCTGCTTCCGACGGTACTGTTTACCCCGACGTCTATTATTGTTATTATTATTATTATTATAACCACCACTATTACTACTGCTACCAGTACTATAACCACTATAACCACTGTTGTTATTTTTGCGGTGAGTATAGTTGTTGTAGTAGTAGGACCGCGGAGAAGGCTCTGCATAGTTGTGACTGTAATCACTGTTCGTGTAACAGCGTTGTCGGCGACAGTCGTTGCAGCCCGCCGTGCCCGGTAGGCGACGGCCAACCTTGTCCGCACGGAACTTGTTCAGACCCGGACCCTTCACACTGACCACCTGACGCTTGACCACGCGGCCACTGCCGCCCTCCTGTTCCACACTGTCCCCCATCACGTCTGTTGGTCGTCAGTCAGTTCAGTGTGACCATCGTCACTGTCTGGTGACCTCTGACCTCTGTTGGCTGATCTGTCAACAGGAACCAGAAAAAACCGAAATAAATCAGAACACGTTTTATACAAGACAAGACAGCGTACTTAATACAATAAGAAAGACAGCGTATTTAATACAACAGACAAGACAGCGTATTATACACAGACAAGACAGGTATTTAATACACAGGACAGACGGCGTATTTAATAACAAGCAAGAGGGGTATTAATACACAAGACAAACAGGCGTATTTAATACACAAGAAAGACAGCGTATTTAAAAACAAGACAAGACAGCTATTATACAACAGACAGACAGGCTATTTAGTACACAAGACAAGACAGGCGATTTATACAACAAATCAACAGGATTAATACAAAAGACAAGACAGCTATTATACAAGACAGACAGGCTATTTAATACAACAAGACAAGCAGGCGTTTTAATAACAAGTACAAGAACGTATTAAACAACAAGACAACAGGCGCAATTTTGGCCACTGGCCTTTGTCAGCGTGAATGTAAGATCACTAAACAAACAGCAATACAAAATTCTTTAAAAGACTGAATCCCTGCTTGCTTGTCCAGTGTGGATAGAATAACATCAACAGATATCAAGTTGCATGTAGTCATCTACATCCCGCTGTGTGCTTTATGTATATGATATAACACTTAACACTATCATTTATTGTCCGGCTGTGTGCTTTATGTAAATGATATAACACTTAACACTATCATTTGTTGTCCAGCTGTGTGCTTTATGTATATGATATAACACTTAACACAACCAATTTGTTGTCCGGCTGTGTGCTTTATGTAATGATATAACACTTAACACAACCATTTGTTGTCCGGCTGTGTGCTTTATGTATATGATATAACACTTAACACAATCAATTGTTGTTGTTGTTTTGCTAATACAAAGAGGATGAGTGCCAAGAACCTACCACATAGTGAGGCAGATATAGAGTAGTCATAGCATCAAAAGAGGAAACGACTTGTTTCCTTTTTTCTTTTCTTCTTCTTCCTCCCCTTCTTTTTCTTCTTCCTCTCCTTCTCCTCCTCTTCTCTTCTTCTCTTTGAGTACAGTTATTCAAAACAAGTGGACTGCCCGCGATCAAGCAAACAGGAATCAGAAAAACACGAAAATAGAATCAGAACACGTATTTAATACAACAATACAAGACAGGCGCAAATTTTC
Source organism: Monoplex corrugatus (assembly GCA_030674185.1). NCBI lineage: Eukaryota > Metazoa > Mollusca > Gastropoda > Littorinimorpha > Ranellidae > Monoplex > Monoplex corrugatus. Next base: position 123,278,833 of record CM060306.1, on the reverse strand, counting down.
GGCCATCTGTCCTTTGTCAAGCGTGAATGTAAGATCACAAACACCACATACAAAATTCGGAGAAAAAGACTGAAAATTCCCTGCTGCTTCGTCCACTGTGAGAAGAGGACTGAAAAAATTATGACGGTCCCTACCAGACGAAGGTGCTCCATAGGAGCCCCTGTTTACTTCGTTAACCTCATTTTTCTTATTTTTGTCTGGCCATGATTTCGCTTGGGAAAGTATGATGGTGATTTCCCGTTGCCTTCCTGGACCATTAAGGCAGAAAATGATAGGAAGAGATGACAGAAAGTAAAGGAACAAGGCAGAAACAAAGACAGAGACAGAAAAGAGAGCATTTCCAGCACAGAATTTCCAGCAGGGAGGGGGCTACTGTGTATACTGAAAGAACCACCGGTATCCCTACATGGGGCGATCTATCCCTTGTATGTTCCGAGTGCATCTTTCCCCTCTCTGTCACTACTGTCAAGTCACACCGTATCCATCACCGCAGTCCCTTCACGTCTTCCTCATCATCAAGTGCCCTGCCACATGGCGTTGGCGATCATGGCCCTCCATATGCATCTATCCCTTGTTGCCGTAAGAACATCTTCCATCCTCTCCGTCTTCAGCCACCTTGCAAGTCCGTCCAATATTTTTTCCCTGGGTCTACCTGGTGCTCTCTTTCCCTCCAACTTTCCTGTTGTGACCAGGTGCTCCAATTCCCCTTTCCTCATAAAATGGCCTATCTATGTTGCCTGTCTTTTCCTAATCTTCCTTAAGAATGATCTTCCTATGTCTGCCTCCATCGATACTGTCTCGTTGTTTTCTGTGCTGTCCGTGGAACTCTTCACGTCTTGTTATTAGTCTGTCTAAACCAAAGGGTGGGTGACAGGATGTACAACTCTCCGCTTTCAGTCACATGCACAGGTTCCAGTCTGGCGCGAGACACCGCGTTGTATGTGCAAGCCCCAGTTTGGGAACTTTTCTGTTTGTTTTGGGTGGATGGGGTCAGGGGAGGGTGCGACTTCAGCCCCCCTCCCCCTTCCCCCCTCCCATTTCATCCTGCTGTGAATGGGTTATCTGACCATGTCCAGGGTTGGGGAAGTAGCAGGTTAGAGGAGATGGACACTGGCTTTGTAGTCAAAACGTTTAACCATCTCAGCCTCCTGTAACCTCAGCTTTGTTTAGTTTTTACGTCGGCACCCACCTAAGGTGATATGGCCACGGGGATAACCATCCCAGAGAAGTGGAGGGACCGGGGGACTTATCCAATCCTACACTGACACCATCAGAACAACGATGATGTCAAGATGGACAGTGAAAAGGCCAGTTTTAATATAGCGCACCCACGGGATTCGAACCCACAACCATTACTAACTTCAGGATATAGGAGGCAGTTTTAAACTGCTCATAACGGAGGAAGAACCAAACTGCACTGTCTTCTCTGAGAAATGATAACCAGGAAAGAAGAGTTTGAAGTCAGTTCAAGGAGCATTCATCGCACTTGGACAATTTCATATGCGCTCCGCCCAAATCTGCCAGCGATTCTCTGTCTGGCAGACTCCCGAGTCTGTGCACTGGCAAGGTCTTGAAATGTGGGAGGCTGGGAGAAGGGACCAATGAAACACTAAGCTGACACCACCAGAATGATGAAAACATTTAACCCTTTGACTCCCTCACCCTATCCACCAACTGCAAAAACTTAACCCTTTGACTCCCTCACCCTATCCACCAACTGCAAAACTTAACCTTTGACTCCCACACCCTATCCACCAACTGCAAAAACTTAACCCTTTGACTCCCTCACCCTATCCACCAACTGCAAAAACCTTAACCCTTTGACTCCCCACCCTATCCACCAACTGCAAAAACATAACCCTTTAACTCCCACACCCTATCCACCAACTGCAAAAATAACCTTGATCACCCTATCCACCATGCAACTACCTATAACTCCACACCCTATCCACCAACTGCAAAAACTTAACCCTTTGACTCCCATCACCCATATCCACCAACTGCAAAAACATAACCCTATAACTCCCACACCCTATCCACCAACTGCAAAAACTTAACCCTTTGACTCACACCCTATCCACCAACTGCAAAACTTACCTTGACTCCCACACCATATCCACCAACTGCAACAACTTAACTCACACACCCTGTCACCACTGCAAAACTTACCCTTTGACCCCTACCCTATCCACCAACTTGCAAAAATTAACCTTTGACTCCTTCATCCAACATCAGCATCCAGCCTAGAAACCCTAATACGGATCCGATGAGATATCTCAAGCTCAATGCAGCCCGCAACATCAAAAACTGTACAACCTGTTCGCTGCCTATCTTAATGTTTCCATCATTCTGCTGGTGTCAGCTTGGTGTTTCATAGGTCACCTCCGCCACCCTCCACTATTTCAAGAGCATGCAAGCGCATAGGGTTTTGTGCAGTCTCGGTAAGTCTGCCAGATTCTTCTCGGGCGGCAGATTTGGGTGAAGCGCGTATGGAACTGTCCGATCGCGATGAATCGCTCTTGAACGAGCCCCGAACCTCTTGTGTCAAGGAGAGAAGGGTATAACCTCCACAGGCTCGCATGACTTGCACACAATTTAATGGTGGCTGGGACCACCAGTGTCATTGTCACCGATACTCCGTGACTTCTTGACTGCACTGTGGGGTACTGTGCTGTGTGTGTGAATGTGTGTGTGTGTGTGTGTGTGTGTGTGTGTGTGTGTGTGTGTTGTGTGTGTTGTGTGTGTGTGTGTGTGTGTGTGTGTGTGTGTGTGTCTGTGTGTGTGTGTGTGTGTGTGTGTGTGTGTGTGTGTGTGTGTGTGTGTGTGGTGTTGTGTGTGTGTGTGTTGTGAATGTCTGTGTGTGTGTGTTCGTGTGTGTCTGTGTGTGTGTGTGTGTGTGTGTCCGTGTGTGTCTGTGTGTGTGTGTTCGTGTGTGTATGTGTGTGTGTCTGTGTGTGTGTGTGTGTGTGTGTGTGTGTGTGTGTCTATCTGTGTGTGTGCACCACGCTGTGCACATTGTCAACGCACTGATTAGGGCACCGACGCTATGAGCTGCACTCTACATGTGTGTGTGTGTGTGTGTGTGTGTGTGTGTGTGTGTGTGTGTGTGTGTGTCTGTCTGTCTGTGTGTGTGAATGTGTGTGTGTGTGTCTGTGTGTGTATGTGTGTGTGTCTGTGTGTGTGTTCGTGTGTGTGTCTGTGTGTGTGTGTGTGTATGCTGTGTGTGTGTGTGTCTATCTGTGTGTGTGCACTACGCTGTGCTCATTGTCAACGCACTGATTAGGGCACCGATGCTATGAGCTGCACTCTACGTGTGTGTGTGTGTGTGTGTGTGTGTGTGTGTGTTGTGTGTGTGTGTGTGTGTGTGTCTGTGTGTGCGTCTCTGTGTGTGTATATTGTGTGTGCGTAAGTGTGTGTGTTTGTGTGTGTGTGCGTAAGTGTGTGTGTGTGCGTGCGTGTGTGTGCGTGCATGTGTCTGCGTGTGTGTGTGTGTAGGGAAGTGGAAGATGCGTGCAATGCATGTCTGCGAGTGTGTGGACGAAAGGCGGTGGGTGCATGTTGCTGTTGCATGTTGTGTATATATGTATGTGTGTGCGAGCGTGTGCGTGTGTGTGTGTGTGGAGAGAGAGAGAGAGAGAGAGTGCTTGCTTGCTTGCTACCTAGCTTTGCTTGATGTGTGTGTGTGCGTGCGTGTGTGTGTGTGTGTGACTGAGCGCTTGCTTGCTTGCTTGCTTGCTAGCTAGCTTTGCCTGTTGTGTGTGCATGTGTGTGCGAGCGTGTGCGTGTGTGTGTGTGTGTGTGTGTGTGTGTGTGTGTGTGTGTGTGTGTGTGTGTGTGTGTGTGCATGTGAGAAGAGAGAGAGAGAGAGAAACTGAAACTGAAACTGAAAATGGTTTATTGCCATTGACATTTTTGTCCTTGTGGCAAGGAGCATAAAACAAAGTCATTAATTTTGGCGGCGACGTTTTCGCAAAATATAAAGATTTATAAATATAGTCATGGCTGACATTACATCCATTTAAATTTTTTTTTTTCCTAATGATGAAAAAAAAATTTGAAGGAAAAAAGTTGAACAAAAAGTCGAACAAAAAAATTGAAGAAACAGTTGACTACCCGACGTAATTAGTCATATAAGTAAGAGAAAGACCCAAATCCGGCAAATAAACATAAGAACGGTATAAAGTGACATCTTCACTGGAGATAAACTTACATTAATTTATTGCTGTGTTGTTTTCTTTCTCCGACTTCCCCAAGCAAGGGAGATAAATTTAGCGAGGGATTTTTGGTATTTTTCATCTTTAGTCATGAGTAGACACGGTGAATCTTTAACAGTTCACCGCCCCTACGGCCATATTGACCATGGGACCTTTAACCTTAACCTTATTCTGGTAATGACCCTTTGACTTAATGTCCTCATCAAAAATTATGCATTTTTGTCGTATACTTTCATACGACTTGCAAACAAACAAAAAATGCATTTCATCTTCTGCCTCTGCATCACACATGGGACAAATAGAGTGTGCCGATGAATTTGAGTAAAACCATCTTCTTGTTGCATTTAACCCTAGGGCTCTTAGTCTAAAACGAGCAAGATTGCTTCTGTGCCCATTTATTTGTTACGGCCTATATATATTTTTCGGTTTGAAATATACAATCCGAGAGAGAGAGAGAGAGACAGAGACAGAGACAGAGAGACAGAGACAGAGACACAGAGAGAGAGAGAGAGAGAGAGTGCTTGCTTGCTTGCTAGCTAGCTTTACTTGGGGGGGGGGGGGTGTTTGTGTGTTTGTGTGTGTGTGAGCTCTTGATTGCTTGCTTGCTTGCTAGCTAGTCTCGCTTGGCGTGTATGTGTGTGTGTGTATGCTTGTGGGGGGGG
>CM060306.1:123253957-123271457 GCA_030674185.1 Monoplex corrugatus | reverse complement strand
GGTTGGTTGGTTGGTTGGTTAGTGGTTGGTTGGTTGGTGATTTTGTTTTGTTGGGATTTTTTTTGGTCTAATTTGTTTGTTTGTGTGTTGTTGTTTGTTGTTTCGCTTTGTTTTGTTTGTTTGTTGTTTTGTCTTGTCTTGTCTCGTTGGGATTTGTCTTGTTCCTACTCGATTACTGGGAACAGTACAACACCAGACTACATGATTACTGGGAACAGTACAACACCAGACTACATGATTACTGGGAACAGTACAACACCAGACTACATGATTACTGGGAACAGTACAACACCAGACTACATGATTACGGGAACAGTACAACACCAGACTACATGATTACAGGGAACAGTACAACACCAGACTACATGATTACAGGGAACAGTACAACACCAGACTACATGATTACTGGGAACAGTACAACACCAGACTACTCGATTACTGGGAACAGTACAACACCAGACTACATGATTACAGGGAACAGTACAACACCAGACTACATGATTACAGGGAACAGTACAACACCAGACTACTTGATTACTGGGAACAGTACAACACCAGACTACATGATTACTGGGAACAGTACAACACCAGACTACATGATTACAGGGAACAGTACAACACCAGACTACATGATTACTAGGGAACAGTACAACACCAGACTACATGATTACTGGGAACAGTACAACACCAGACTACATGATTACAGGGAACAGTACAACACCAGACTACATGATTACTGGGAACAGTACAACACCAGACTACATGATTACAGGGAACAGTACAACACCAGACTACATGATTACTGGGAACAGTACAACACCAGACTACATGATTACAGGGAACAGACAACACCAGACTACATGATTACTGGGAACAGTACAACACCAGACTACATGATTACATGGAACAGCACAACACCAGACTACATGATTACTGGGAACAGTACAACACCAGACTACATGATTACTGGGAACAGTACAACACCAGACTACATGATTACAGGGAACAGTACAACACCAGACTACATGATTACTGGGAACAGTACAACACCAGACTACATGATTACTGGGAACAGTACAACACCAGACTACATGATTACTGGTGAACAGTACAACACCAGACTACATGATTACTGGGAACAGTACAACACCAGACTACATGATTACTGGGAACAGTACAACACCAGACTACTGATTACTGGAACTTACAACACAGGAACAGATACAGACATCCAGACATACCATATGATTACTGGGAACAGTACAACACCAACTACTTGATTACTGGGAACAGTACAACACCACACTACTTGATTACTGGTGACAGTACAACACCAAACTACATGATTACAGGGAACAGTACAACACCACACTACTTGATTACTGGGAACAGTACAAACACCAGACTACTTGATTACTGGGAACAGTACAACACCAGACTACATGATTACAGGGAACAGTACAACACCAGACTACATGATTACTGGGAACAGTACAACCACCAGACTACATGATTACTGGGAACAGTACAACACCAGACTACTTGATTACTGGGAACAGTACAACACCATGGAACAGTACGACACACATGGAACAGTACAACACCATGGAACAGTACAACACCATGGAACAGTACAACACCATGGAACAGTACAACACCAGACAAATATTGTACGGTAGTTCCGCTCAAGGCCTTATTTCGTAAGATTCTGATATTTTCAAAGTATGTTTTGCTTTCCACAGAGAAGTGAATACATGTACAGCTTTCATTTGATCTGACGTATGCAAAGGGTTTTATTTTAGTTGTATCTTTCACTGGTGTTGGATTTAAATGTTTTTAGATTGTTCCTAAACATGGGCCGGTATGATTTTGTCGTGGTGACAGTTTTCATATTTCACCTGTCATTTAAACAGATTTGAATGTTTTTAGATTGTTCCTAAACATGGGCCGGTATGATTTTGTCGTGGTGACGGTTTTCATATTTCACCTGTCATTTAAACAGATTTGAATGTTTTTAGATTGTTCCTAAACATGGGCCGGTATGATTTTGTCGTGGTGACAGTTTTCATATTCACCTGTCATTTAAACAGATTTGAATGTTTTTAGATTGTTCCTAAACATGGGCCGGTATGATTTTGTCGTGGTGACAGTTTTCATATTTCACCTGTCATTTAAACAGATTTGAATGTTTTTAGATTGTTCCTTAACATGGGCCGGTATGATTTTGTCGTGGTGACGGTTTTCATATTTCACCTGTCATTTAAACAGATTTGAATGTTTTTAGATTGTTCTAAAAATGGGCCGGTATGATTTTGTCGTGGTGACAGTTTTCATATTTCACCTGTCATTTAAACAGATTTGAATGTTTTTAGATTGTTCTAAATACATGGGCCGGTATGATTTTGTCGTGGTGACGGTTTTCATATTTCACCTGTCATTTAAACAGATTTGAATGTTTTTAGATTGTTCCTAAACATGGGCCGGTATGATTTTGTTCGTGGTGACGGTTTTCATATTTCACTGTCATTTAAACAGATTTGAATGTTTTTAGATTGTTCCTAAACATGGGCCGGTATGATTTTGTCGTGGTGACGTTTTCATATTTCACCTGTCATTTAAACAGATTTGAATGTTTTTAGATTGTTCCTAAACACTGGGCCGGTATGATTTTGTCGTGGTGACGGTTTTCATATTTCACCTGTCATTTAAACAGATTTGAATGTTTTTAGATTGTTCCTAAACATGGGCCGGTATGATTTTGTCGTGGTGACGGTTTTCATATTTCACCTGTCATTTAAACAGATTTGAATGTTTTTAGATTGTTCCTAAACATTGGGACCGGTATGATTTTGTCGTGGTGACGGTTTTCATATTTCACCTGTCATTTAAACAGATTTGAATGTTTTTAGATTGTTCTAAACATGGGCCGGTATGATTTTGTCGTGGTGACAGTTTTCATATTTCACCTGTCATTTAAACAGATTTGAATGTTTTTAGATTGTTCCTAAACATGGGCCGGTATGATTTTGTCGTGGTGACGGTTTTCATATTTCACCTGCCATTTAAACAGATTTGAATGTTTTTAGATTGTTCCTAAACATGGGCCGGTATGATTTTGTCGTGGTGACGGTTTTCATATTTCACCTGTCATTTAAACAGATTTGAATGTTTTTAGATTGTTCCTAAACATGGGCCGGTATGATTTTGTCGTGGTGACGGTTTTTATATTTCACCTGTCATTTAAACAGATTTGAATGCTTTTAGATTGTTCCTTAACATGGGCCGGTATGATTTTGTCGTGGTGACGGTTTTCATATTTCACCTGTCATTTAAACAGATTTGAATGTTTTTAGCTTGTTCTTGAAACATTGACCGGTATGATTTTGTCGTGGTGACAGTTTTCATATTGCACCTGTCACTGAGACCGATTTCAATGTTTTCAGCTTGTTCTTAAAATACTGACCGGTGTGATTTTGTCGTGGTGACAGTTTTCATGCTTCACCTGTCACTGACAAGATTTAATGTTTTAGCTTGTTCTTAAACATGACCGGTATGATTTTGTCGTGGTGACGTTTTCATGTTCACCTGTCACTAAAGATTTAATGTTTTTAGCTTGTTCTTGAAACACTGACCGGTATGATTTGTCGTGGTGACGTTTTCATTTTCACCTGTCACTAACATAGATTTCAATGTCTGTAGCCTGTTCTTAAAACACTGACCGGTATGATTTTGTCGTGGTGACAGTTTTCATGATTCACCTGTCATGATTAGAATGAATGTTTTTAAATTGTTCTTAAAACACTGACCGGTATGATTTTGTCGTGGTGACAGTTTTCATGTTCACCTGTCATTAAATAATTTGAATGTTTTTACTTGTTCTTAAACATCGTGACTGTATGATTTTGTACATTTTGAATGTTTTCAGATTATGTCTTAAAACATTACGATATGATTTTACTGGTGACATTATTCATATTGCACCTGTCACTGATTCAGATTTCAATGTTTTTAGATTGTTCTTAAAACATTACCGATATGATTTTAACGTGGTAATACAATTTTTTGTTTCATGTTTTTAGATTTGTTTTTTTTGTTTGTTGTTGTTGTTTTTTTTGTGTTGTTGTTGTCGTCCTTCGAAATTTTATTAGCGGCATGACTACAATGAATGATATGTCTCCTGGCTAGCCAGCCCCCAGGGCTCTGAGCAAAATTAACTGAATCACACTGAAACAAAAAAAAAATTTCGATCAAACTTTTCCAGTGTCACAGCATGGAGCTCGATGGCTGACATGGCGTGGATCATGACAAGCTGTTACTGTTATTTTTGTTTAAAGCCCAGCCGACTGCGTAGAGCCATATCAGGGCTATAACCGTTTCAAAACGCACACAATGCAAGCAGTGGACAGACAAAAACATCGCGATACATACAACCATGTCCACATGTTTTTAGCAGCTGAAAAACTTGCCAACAAAAGCTTTGCTTAGATTATGTTAACCCTTTGATTCCTGCACCTATCCACCAGCTGCAAAAATTTAACCCTTAGACTCCCTCACCCTATCCACCAGCTTCCTGCTGGAAGTTGCTGGATAGGGTGAGAGAGTCAGAGGGTTAAGTTTTTGCTTTGTTAGCATGGTGACAATGCAGGATGCTGGTGGATAGGGTGAGGGAGTCAGAGGGTTAAGTTTTTGCTTTGCTAGCATGGTGACAATACAGGATGTGGTGGATAAGGTAAGGGAGTCAAAGGGTTAAGTTTTTGCCTTGTTAGAATGGTGACAATGCAGGATGCCGGTGGATAGGATGAGGGAGTCAAGGGGTTAAGTTTTTACTTTGCTAGCGCGGCTGGCAATGCAGGATGTTGGTGGACAGGGTGCGGGAGTCAAAGGGTTAAAAATAAAACTGTCTGAGCCCCCAACATACTTCACATGTTGCACGTCTTTGTTTTTGGTCGATCACTTCACGCTGAGCCGGTCCCTAGGTCAGCGTGTAGCTGTTTGTCTGTACCCAACAATGGGCAGGTGATGTTGAAGGTGAACAGGGTGAGGGTGGTGAGGGTGGTGAGAGTGGCGGGGTGGTGGGGTGGATAGGGGAGGGGGTAAAGAGACACACGGAGAGGGGTGGTTCACCTTGACCTTCACGCCACATTGCCTCTCTGTGCCTCCAGTTCTTCCTTCATACCCCCTCCCCACTCACCACTACCCACCAACCACCCCCCATCCACATACCAATCTTTCACACACACACATATACATACACACACAGATACACACACACACACACACATACACACACACACACACACACACACACACACACACACACACACACCACACAAATACATACACACCACATTCAGATGCACACACTCTCACATACACACACACTCACGTACACACACAAACAAACACACACAAAAACACACACACAAACACACACTCACTCACATACACACACAAACAAACACACAAACACACACACACAAACACACACACACTCACGTACACACACAAACAAACACACACAAACACACACTCACTCACATACACACACACACACACACACACACACACACACACACACACACACACACACACACACACTCTGACACACACACACACACACACACACACACTCATCCACACACACACACATAGCGACATAAAAACACACATACACAGACTCTCTCACACGCACACACACATGCACACACACACACACACACACACACACACACACACACACACACACACCACACAACACACACACACTCACACAACGCAGACACGCATACACTTAACGCGCACACATACACACACACAAACACACATACACACACACACATCTCACACATCTCACACACACACACACACCATACATTCACGCACGCACGCACGCACACACACAAACACACACATACACACACACACACTGAGACAGAGAGAGAGAGAGAGAGAGGAGAGACACACACACACACACACACACACACACACTGAGAAAGAGAGAGAGAGACACACACACACACACACAAATAACACACACACACACACACACACACACACACACACACACACACACACACACACACACACACACACACACACACCACACACACACCCGACCTCCAGGTCTCCTTGCTTTTACTGTCCACTGGCCTTGTCTCCCCCCCCCCCCCCCCCCCTGTGACGATCTGTGCGGCTGTCAGATTCACTCTTATACACTACCCCAAACTCTGGGGTGGGGTGGGGGGGGGGGCTTCTAACCAAATGACAATACAAAATACCGCCAAAATCTGCTGAAACGGCAAATCTCAATACACTTAACTTTCATCTAATTATACAATGCAAACAATGCAGACAAACACCCGAAAATACCAAACATACCAAACCGTCTTGCACAAAGGAGGCCAGTTATTTATACCCGTCAGTATCCAATACACCCGTACCAAAAGTTTCCAGTTTGGAATTTGTTCGGGGACAGATTCATTGCACTTTGAAAAAATTCCATATGCGCTCCATTATTGGCAGAGTCCTTGAACTTATACAATGAACTTGTACAAAACCCTACGCGCTGGCAAGGTCTTGAATTGTGAAGCGGGGAGAAGGCGCTTCTAAGGAACATTCGATTGACACAATCAGAATGATGGCAACTTCAACCCTTTGACTCCCTCACCCTATCCACCAACTGCAAAAACTTAACCCTTCGACTCCCTCACCCTATCCACCAACTGCAAAAACTTAACCCTTCGACTCCCTCACCCTATCTACCAACTGCAAAAAAATTAACCCTCTGACTCCCGCACCCTATCCACCAACTGCAAAAACATAACCCTTTGACTCCCGCACCCTATCCATCAACTGCAAAAACTTAACCTTTTGACTCTCTCACCCTATCCACCAGCTTCCTGCAGGAAGCTGGTGGATAGGGTGATAGAGTCAAAGGGTTAAGTTTTTGCTTTGCTAGCATGGTTGACAATGCAGGATGCAGGTGGACAGGCTACAGGAGTCAAATGGTTAATTAAGATGGGCAGCAAACAGGTCAGTTTTTAATGCTGCGAGCTGGGACTGAACCCGAGATATCAGATCCTGAGTCTATGGCTCTATAACAAGAATCAGCCAAGTTCTCGTAAACAAAAGTAAATATTTTTTGTAACTATACACAGAGAGGTATGAAAAAGTTTCGTTTTGGTACCAAATGTCATCAAACTACTGCCATCACAGGAAAGCTGGAGGGAAAGACAGCACCAGGTAGACCCAGGGAGAAAATATTGGACGGACTTGCAGAGTGGTTGAGGAGGACAGAGAGGGTGGAAGATGTGCTTGCTGCGATACGGGATGGATTCGTATGGAGGGCCGTGATCACCAACGTCATGCGGCAAGGCACATGATGATGATGATGTCAGATGACCATACTGACTCTACCGTCTCTTTCACACCACGCACACTGTCTGTGTCTCTAATTAAACAAAGCAAACTGTTTTCCTGTCTGCACACAAGTCATCTTTTCCCGCCAATGTCACCTGAACACATCAATTTGTCTTCTTCCCGCAAAAACAATAAACTGCCTGTTTTTATGACAAAACAATCAACAGCTCCTTTTATCAGCTTTCTTTTTTTTTTCTTTTTTTTTTTTTTATTAACTGATCAAACAGTCTCTTCCTTTTACCGTGCAATATAAACGGCGTCTTACACAAGAACTATTTTTGAGTGTGTGTGTGCGTGTGCGTGTGTGTGTCTGTGTGTGTGTGTGTTGTGTTGTGTGTGTGTGTGTGTGTGTGTGTGTGTGTGTGTGTGTGTGTGTTTGTGTTGTGTGTGTGTGTGTGTGTGTGTGTGTGTGTGTTTGTTTGTGTGTGTGTGTGTGTGTGTGTGTGTTTGAGTGTGTGGTGTGTGTTTGTGTGTGTGTGTGTGTGTGTGTGTTTGAGTGTGTGTGTGGTGTGTGTGTTGTGTGTGTGTTTGTGTGTGTTGTGTGTGTTTGTGTGTGTGTTGGTGTGTGTGTGTTTGTGTTGTGTGTGTGTGTGTTGTGTGTTGTTGTGTTTGTTGTGTGTGTGTGTGTTTGTGTGTGTGTGTGTGTGTGTGTTGTGTGTTGTGTGTGTGTTGTGTGTGTGTGGTGTGTGTTGTCTGTCTGTCGTTGTGTGTGTGTGTGTGTGTGTTTTGGGTGTGTGTGTGTGTTCTGTCGTGTTGTGAGGTGAGTAGTGAGTGTATGAGTGTCTGTGTGTGGGTAAAATCTGTTTTGTGTTTTGTTTTTCCGTTTTTTCTTTGGATTGGTTTTGATGTTTGTCTTTGTTTCTGTAACCAAACATGTCAAACACATTACTTTTTTTTAAGGAACAACACTAAACTGCTTCTTTTTCGAACAATAAATAAACTGCTTCATTTTCCAATCAATTCACTAAACAGTTTCCTCTTCTACCACACAATCACGAATATACTATTAATAAACTCTTTCAACCAAAGCTGTCCGTCTTCCTAGTCCACGAGGTAAATATGCAGACGATCTTCTCGGGTTGCATTCTATCCGGAATCTACACGTATGAATCTGTTCATTCCCACTTCCTGTTTAGTTCACAACACGTCCAGAACTGCGCAAATCGCACAGCAGACGACAATGCTGTATGAAATTACGTCAGCTCTGTCAACTGATCACAGTACAACTTTACAAAGAACTGTAAACAAACCACAATGCTGTATGAAATAACGTCACTGCTGTCAATTGATCACAGTACACTTTACAAAGAACTGTAAACAAACCACAATGCTGCATGAAATAACGTCAGTGCTGTCAATTGATCACAGTACACTTTACAAAGAACTGTAAACAAACCACAATGCTGCATGAAATAACGTCACTGCTGTCAATTGATCACAGTACACTTTACAAAGAACTGTAAACAAACCACAATGCTGTATAAAAAAACGTCACTGCTGTCAACTGATCACAGTACAACTTTACAAAGAACTGTAAACAAACCACAATGCTACATGAAATAACGTCAGTGCTGTCAATTGATCACAGTACACTTTACAAAGAACTGTAAACAAACCACAATGCTGTATAAAATAACGTCACTGCTGTCAACAGTACACTTTACAAAGAACTGTAAACAAACCACAATACTGTATAAAATAACGTCACTGCTGTCAAGATCACAGTACACTTTACACAGAACTGTAAACAAACCACAATGCTGCATGAAATAACGTCACTGCTGTCAACTGATCACAGTACACTTAAAGAACTGTAAACAAACCACAATGCTGTATGAAATAACGTCACTGCTGTCAATTCATCACAGTACACTTTACACAGAACTGTAAACACAATGCTGCATGAAATAACGTCACTGCTGTCAATTCATCACAGTACGCTTTACAAAGAACTGTAAACACAATGCTGTATAAAATAACGTCACTGCTGTCAATTCATCACAGTACACTTTACAAAGAACTGTAAACACAATGCTGCATGAAATAACGTCACTGCTGTCAATTCATCACAGTACGCTTTACAAAGAACTGTAAACACAATGCTGTATAAAATAACGTCACAGCTGTCAATTCATCACAATACGCTTTACAAAGAACTGTAAACACAATGCTGCATGAAATAACGTCACTGCTGTCAATTGATCACAGTACGCTTTACAAAGAACTGTAAACAAACCACAATGCTGCATGAAATAGCGTCACTGCTGTCAATTCATCACAGTACACTTTACACAGAACTGTAAACACAATGCTGCATGAAATAACGTCACTGCTGTCAATTCATCACAGTACGCTTTACAAAGAACTGTAAACACAATGCTGTATAAAATAACGTCACAGCTGTCAATTCATCACAATACGCTTTACAAAGAACTGTAAACACAATGCTGCATGAAATAACGTCACTGCTGTCAATTGATCACAGTACGCTTTACAAAGAACTGTAAACAAACCACAATGCTGCATGAAATAACGTCACTGCTGTCAATTCATCACAGTACGCTTTACAAAGAACTGTAAACACAATGCTGCATGAAATAACGTCACAGCTGTCAATTCATCACAATACGCTTTACAAAGAACTGTAAACACAATGCTGCATGAAATAACGTCACTGCTGTCAATTGATCACAGTACGCTTTACAAAGAACTGTAAACACAATGCTGCATGAAATAACGTCACTGCTGTCAATTGATCACAGTACGCTTTACAAAGAACTGTAAACACAATGCTGCATGAAATAACGTCACTGCTGTCAATTGATCACAGTACGCTTTACAAAGAACTGTAAACACAATGCTGCATGAAATAACGTCACTGCTGTCAACTGATCACAGTACGCTTTACAAAGAACTGTAAACACAATGCTGCATGAAATAACGTCACTGCTGTCAACTGATCACAGTACACTTTACAAAGAACTGTAAACACAATGCTGCATGAAATAACGTCATTGCTGTCAACTGATCACAGTACACTTTACAAAGAACTGTAAACACAATGCTGCATGAAATAACGTCACTGCTGTCAACTGATCACAGTACACTTTACAAAGAACTGTAAACACAATGCTGCATGAAATAACGTCACTGCTGTCAACTGATCACAGTACACTTTACAAAGAACTGTAAACACAATGCTGCATGAAATAACGTCACTGCTGTCAACTGATCACAGTACACTTTACAAAGAACTGTAAACACAATGCTGCATGAAATAACGTCACTGCTGTCAACTGATCACAGTACACTTTACAAAGAACTGTAAACACAATGCTGCATGAAATAACGTCACTGCTGTCAACTGATCACAGTACACTTTACAAAGAACTGTAAACACAATGCTGCATGAAATAACGTCACTGCTGTCAACTGATCACAGTACGCTTTACAAAGAACTGTAAACACAATGCTGCATGAAAAAAACGTCACTGCTGTCAACTGATCACAGTACGCTTTACAAAGAACTGTAAACACAATGCTGCATGAAATAACGTCACTGCTGTCAATGATCACAGTACGCTTTACAAAGAACTGTAAACACAATGCTGCATGAAATAACGTCACTGCTGTCAACTGATCACAGTACACTTTACAAAGAACTGTAAACACAATGCTGCATGAAATAACGTCACTGCTGTCAATTGATCACAGTACACTTTACAAAGAACTGTAAACACAATGCTGCATGAAATAACGTCACTGCTGTCAACTGATCACAGTACCTTTACAAAGAACTGTAAACACACAATGCTGCATGAAATAACGTCACTGCTGTCAACTGATCACAGTACACTTTACAAAGAACTGTAAACACAATGCTGCATGAAATAACGTCACTGCTGTCAACTGATCACAGTACCTTTACAAAGAACTGTAAACACAATGCTGCATGAAATAACGTCACTGCTGTCAACGATACACCTTTACAAAGAACTGTAAACAACACAGCTGCATGAAATAACGTCACTGCTGTCAACTGATCACAGTACACTTTACAAAGAACTGTAAAAAAACACAGCTGCATGAAATAACGTCACTGCTGTCAACTGATCACAGTACACTTTACAAAGAACTGTAAACAAACCACAATGCTGCATGAAATAACGTCACTGCTGTCAATTGATCACAGTACACTTTACAAAGAACTGTAAACAAACCACAATGCTGATGAAATAACGTCACTGCTGTCAACTGATCACAGTACACTTTACAAAGAACTGTAAACAAACCACAATGCTGCATGAAATAACGTCACTAGCTGTCAACTGATCACAGTACACTTTACAAAGAACTGTAAACAAACCACAATGCTGTATAAATAACGTCACTGCTGTCAACTGATCACAGTACAACTTTACAAAGAACTGTAAACAAACCACAATGCTGTATAAAATAACGTCACTGCTGTCAACTGATCACAGTACAACTTTACAAAGAACTGTAAACAAACCACAATGCTGTATAAATAACGTCACTGCTGTCAACTGATCACAGTACAACTTTACAAAGAACTGTAACAAACCACAATGCTGTATAAAATAACGTCACTGCTGTCAACTGATCACAGTACAACTTTACAAAGAACTGTAAACAAACCACAATGCTGTATAAAATAACGTCACTGCTGTCAACTGATCACAGTACAACTTTACAAAGAACTGTAAACAACCCACAATGCTGTATAAAATAACGTCACTGCTGTCAACAGTACACTTTACAAAGAACTGTAAACAAACCACAATCCCTGTATAACAAAGGGGCCAGAAGTGGAAACAAAACAAACTGCCTTTTGAAAAAAATATTTTGAAAAAACAGCTCTTTATCAAATGCTCAGTTTGGATTTTTTCCCCAAAAGTGAGTCATCACTCGGACAATTTACACATAATATGAACTCCATTATAACCCTCTAGTAACTAACTACCGTCTGACAGAGTAACCGTCTATCTGACAAACTGTTACCGTTATTGTTATTTTTGTTTAAAGCCCAGCCAGCTGTGTAGGGCCATATCAGGGCTATAACCGTCACAAAACACACACAATACTTCAACTGAAAATAAAAAAGAAAAGAAAATAAGTACATATATCAATGCATTTGCGCACATAATCTGAGGACATGCCCCTAGCGTTGACCACTCCGTCCAATTTATCGCACAGGGGATTTAAATAACATACCTGAATACAAGTTCAAACATAACTAAGGACACTAAGACATGTAAAAACGGGCCTAAATTACCTAAATCTACTTCTGAATATCTCATTTCCCTTGAGCCAAAAAATGCACTTAATACATGTACCCAAATATCAATCCTAAGAGAAAGTATGAAAGACTTTATCGAAAACATACACGTGAATGTACCAGAGAGGCAGAAATTGCTAGGAAAAAACGACAGAAAGCAAAGGAACAAGACAGAAACAAAGCGAGTGACAGAAAAGAGGAAATTTCTAGCACAGAATTTCCAGAAGGTGGGAAGGTGGGGATACTATTTATACTGAAAGAGCCTCCCGGCATCCCCACGGGGGGATCTGAGACTCCACTGAGCCTATTACCAAGCTGGAAGTCTTAAAACCGGGACGAGGGAGAGGGGTGTGGAAGGACAAGACCTATGAAACACCAGGTCGACACCACCAGAATGATGGGCAGTGATTTAAGCCCGTTTATGACCTACCTATCACACCTGCAAAACAACATACTCCCACACTTCCCACCTGCAAAAAATATCCTATGACTCCACACATCCACCACTGAAAAACTAATCCTATGATCCCTCACCCTGTCCACCACTGCAAAAACATAATCCTATGACTCCCACACCCTATCACCACCTCAAACTAATCTATGACTCCACCTGTCACCACTGCAAAAACATAATCCTATGACTCCACACCCTATCCACCACTGCAAAACATATCCTATGACTCCCACACCTATCCACCACTGCAAAAACATAATCCTATGACTCCCTCACCTATCCACCACCTGCAAACATAATCCTATGACTCCCTCACCCTATCCACCACCTGCAAAAACTAATCCTATACTCCTCACCCATCACACTGCAAAACTAATCCAGACTCCCACCCTATCCACCACCTGCAAAAACATAATCCTATGACTCCCTCACCCATCCCACTCAAACATAATCCTGCTCCAACCTACACCACTGCAAAACTAATCCTATGACTCCCTCACCCAATCCACCACCTGCAAACTAATCCTATGTCCCACCATCAAATGATGAGTGAGGGAGTCATAGGATTAAGTTTTTGCTTTGCTAACATGGTTGACAATGCAGGATGTTGGTGGAAAGGGTGCGGGAGTCAAACAGTGAAAGCTGCAGTCTGGGACTAGACTGAGAGACATGGGATCTGCTGTCCACAGCGCTATCAACAAAGTCAACCAGTCTACTGAATAAAGAATGAAACTGTTGAAAACAAATCAAAGACTTAGAAATTAGGAAAGTATATGCTGTTTTCAGAGGTTTTGCCCTTCAAAATAATCAACCACCTTACCTGCAATGATCCGGCGAATCTGTACTCTATTTCCACCAGGAATGACAAGACCATGATCCACAACACTGATAGGAACATCAATGTACACCTGTCTCTATCAGGATTGGTGAACGAAAGCGGTCTTCTCCCAGTCAAACACAAATCTCAATGCTGTTTTACATAAATCACTGGAACACTATCGCACTGCTTCTAAAATACACAACACAGAAATGGATCACAGTGATTCTAATCTGAAAACGTAAAACAGAAATGTACTACACTGTTTCTTAACACAAAACGTAACACAGAACTATATCATACTGATTCCAAACATACAACAGTATCACGCTACAGTATCACACTGATTCTAAACACACAATAGTATCATGTAACAGTATCACACTGATTCTAACACAACACTGAACTGTATCACACTGATTCTAAACACAACACAAAACTATATAACACTGATTCTTAATATAACACAAAACTATATCACACTGATTCTTAATATAACACAAAACTATATCACACTGATTCTTAATATAACACAAAACTATATCACACTGATTCTTAATATAACACAAAACTATATCACACTGATTCTTAATATAACACAAAACTATATCACACTGATTCTAACACAACACAGAACTATATCACACTGATTCTTAACACAACACAGAACTATATCACACTGATTCTTAACACAACACAGAACTATATCACACCGATTCTAACACAACACAGAACTATATCACACCGATTCTTAACACAATACAAAACGGTATCGCACTGATTCTAACACAACACAAAACTGTATCGCACTGATTCTAACACAACACAGAACTATATCACACTGATTCTAACACAACACAGAACTATATCACACTGATTCTAAACACAACACAGAACTGTATCACACTGATTCTAACACAACACAGAACTGTATCACACCGATTCTTAACACAATACAAAACGGTATCGCACTGATTCTAAACACAACACAAAACTGTATCACATCGACTGTTAATTTAAAAAATCCCACTTAATTCGGACAATTATCGAGGTACTTTGGTGCTAAACTGTCAGTATGTACCTGATCCTGTTCCAAGTCGGGTGAAGGGGGTGCAAAGGCGAGGGAGAGGAGAGGGTATTGCCCTACTAATGCTGCTTAGATCCCTACCACCTCACTCCCATGTGGTCCCAGATTCTTGGGGACCAGCTTTAGGCCTATACCTTTACTTATGTAAACTAACGAAAAGTGCGACTGTTTGCGCTCAAGCAAACAGGAACCAGAAAAACACGCAAACAGAATCAGAACGAAAATTTGTGCCTGTCTTGTCTTGTTGTATTTTGTATTAAAGTATTAAACACAACAAGACAAGACAGGCACAAATTTTCGGCCAGTTTCTGCCAAGTGTGAATGTAAGACCACAAACAAACACCAAATACAAACTTAGGAGAAAAAGACTGAAACTTTCCTGCTGCTTCGTCCAGTGGGAAAAGAGGATTCCGGACCAAAATGCGGGTCTACAAACCAGAGAACACACACACACACACCTGTTGAAGTTCAATATTTCTACTTTTTTTTTTTTAAATAAAATCTTGGTAGGCCTACCGTTGGTCTACAAATTCTGAATAACGAACGTTTAAATTAAACCACAAAATCACCACGAACCAACTCTTGTTGACGATTAGCAACCTAACCAGCAATCTTAATCAGAATAACTCTATAATCACTTGTTTCGATTCCTCCATGCCAAAACTAAGTCACATGGAGACAAATTCAATCTAACGAAACACGAGCACTGGAAACCACACACAAACACAGCACTGACGGGGGAACTAAACCTCTTGGTGTCGATCACCAACAACCACGACCAGCAGTCTTCATCACAACACCAACAATTCTGTGATCACTTGTTTCGATTCCTCCATTACAAAATTAAATCACATGGAGGTAAATTAATTGAGCGAGACACGCGCACCTGATGAGACACACACACACACAGCATGAGACATGATCTGAACTCACTTGGTAGGCTTACTTGGTATAGACACTGAAATCCACTACGCTCACACACACATACACACGCAAATAATCATGAATGATGAATCAGTCACCAAAATGGCCTCACCTGTCGTTGGATATTACACGGTTAAAACGGATACCATGGTGGTTGTGTTGGGCCACGTCATGCTAAATTGAGGATCGACACAACAAGTTGACGCACTCCTTCAGTATATCATGTTTAGCTTATGATCATGTATTAGCAAAGCCGAGCAGAAGCGGCGTGGTGGCCTATATAGGCTGGCCGTCCCACAACACGTGGTCTGAAAACAGGCACACGACACGCGCTTTTCCGACACACACACACACACACTCACACACACTCCACACAAACACTTCTGACTGTTTTCTATGTGTGGTGGCGAGCGGAAGGTGGGGAAGGGAAGGGAAGGGAAGCGCGCGCGGCGCTCCTCTCCCGTCTCCACACCTCGGTCGTCTGCTCTACGGTGTGTGACCCTTGACCTTTCCCCCCCCCCGTGCCGCACCCCTGTCTTCTCCCTTCCGCGCTTCCCCTCTTCTACCTGCTCGGCGTCCAACAAGGCGCGACACGCTACTGTATTGTGTGGAAAAGGCTCCGGGACAGTGTGATAATAAAAAAGGGGTTTTCTTTTTAATTAAGAAGAGCTTTTGTGGTGGACTGGTTCGTTCGTTAGCTAGAGCCGTCGTGGAAGCGAGATCTGATAGACTACCTCAAGTTCAATCCTGGCCCACGATATTAAAAACTGGCCTGTTCGCTGCTTATCTTAACCCTTTGACTTTCGCACCTTATCCACCAACCGCAAAAACTTAACCCTTTGACTCCGTCACCCTATCCTGCAGGACTTAACACACACACACATGCATGTACATACGCGCCAACACACACACACACACACACGCACACACACACACACACACATACATCTACATCCGTAGACACACACACACACACACACATACATACACACACACACACACAAATAACAAACACACACACACATACATACACACACACACACACACACACACACACACACACACACACACACACACACTCGTCTAAAATCACATATATATGAATAGACGTTAAAAGAAATAACGAACACGCACACAGACACACACGCACACAGACACACACACACACACACATACACACACACACACACACACGGACACACAACACACAAACACATACACACACTCACACACACAAATACATACACAAACGCGCGCGCGCGCACACACACACACACACACACATATGGTCAATCCATATTATGCTCGTATTAACCTCTTTCTTTGACCTTTTGACATAGTTTCGTGTTATAGTTCAAATCAAGCTGACCAATATTTTAAACGACTCCACTTAAACAGTTTACAACAAAACATATGACTAACATTTAATCTAAACGGGTTTACAGATAGCCGATTTAATATTAACTTTTTGCAGTGCTCTCATGATGAATCATACAGAAG
>CM060306.1:123248957-123251457 GCA_030674185.1 Monoplex corrugatus | reverse complement strand
AGCTGGCGGGCAAGCTAAAGAAACTAAAGGGTTAAATAACAAAACAAAACAACAACAAAAAAACCAACATTACGAGCGACTGGAGATAAGAAGGTGTATCCAGGCATCAAGCGTGTCGCCGAACTGGTCCCCCCCCCCCCCCCTCCTCCTCCCCACCTTCGTCCAAAAACAGAACGAAAAACAGGTAATACGGTTTATAAAAAGAAAATTGATAGTAATAAACAGTCAGTGTTGCTCGCTGAAGGCGTTGTATAGCCCGTTCATTTCGCCCAGCCTGTTCTCTCCCTTGACCAGTTCGGCTTGTTCGGTCCCAAAGTCCGCCCCAGAAGATAATCGCCTACCAGATTCCGCTAAGCCGCTAACACAAAGACTAATCGGACCCCAGCACAATAACAAAGGCTAATCTGAGCCAACAGAGGCCAGAGACAAGGGGTGGGGGAGTGGGGGGGAGAGGGGGAAGTGTGGAGGGGAGGGAGTGGGGCTGGTCCATTAATCCTTTTTTTTTTTTTTTTTTTTTTTTTTTTTGCGTTCTTGATAGGGAGATTAAAAGTGTTCGGGTCAGGTATGGTCAGCTCTCTACGGTTGCCAAAACCTTGACATAGCCTGAAGGTCCCCAAGCTCACGCTGCCAATCACACGTGACGATAACAACAACGAGAAAAGACGTGGCAACAATAACAACAACAACAGACATGGCAACAATGATAACAAGAACAGACGTGGCAACGTAACAACAAGGATAGACATGGCAACAATAACAACAAGAATAGGCATAGCAACAATAACAACAACAACATCAACAACAAAAGACGTGGCGACAATAGCGACAAGGAAAGACGTGGCAACAATAACGACAACAATAGACGTGGCAACAATAACAACAACACAAAAGACGTACCACAGCAATTAACAACAACAATACACGTGGCAACAATAACAACAACAATACACGTGGCAACATAACAAAACAATAGACGTGGCAACAATAACAACAACAATAGACGTGGCAACAATAACAACAACAATAGACGTGGCAACAATAGCAATAACGTGCAACATAACAAACAAAGACGTGGCAACAATAACAACAACAAAAGACGTGGCAACAATAACAACAACAAAAGACGTGGCAACAATAACAACAACAATAGACGTGGCAACAATAACAACAACAATAGACGTGGCAACAATAACAACAACAATAGACGTGGCAACAATAACAACAACAATAGACGTGGCAACAATAACAACAACAATAGACGTGGCAACAATAATAACAACAATAGACGTGGCAACAATACAACAACAATAGACGTGGCAACAATAACAACAACAATAGACGTGGCAACAATAACACACAAATAGACGTGGCAATAATAATGACAACAATAGACGTGACAACAATAACAACAACAGTAGACGTGGCAACAATAACAACAATAGACGTGGCAACAATAACAACAACAATAGACGTGGGAACAATATCAACAACAAAAGACGTAGCAATGATATAAACAAGGTAAGACGTGGCCACAACAACAACATCAACAACAACAACAACAAATAAAGATTAAAGATAAAAGATAAAGATAAATAGGAAAAAAAAACATCCAACTCAAACCTAGTGTTTTCGTACTGGCGACACACTGGCTGACGATAAAATCTTCGCGGACATTGACACACAATAGCGAGGTCTCCACTAACACAAGCTCCCCCTTGAAAAAAACGACCTGGCGACAGTATAACGGGCAAAGCACCTTTGTGACAGTGTAACAAACGCACCACCATTGTGACAATGTAACATGTACACCACCCTTGTGACAATGTAACGCACACATCATCTTATGATATTACAATCACACATTTATTTCCACGACAACACCACAAAAACACATATCCCCATGAAAACACTACAGTCATATGAATATATCCCCCATGTCAACACTACATCATACACATAACCCCATGACAAAACAGAGTAACACATATCCCCGTGACAACACATATCCCCGTAAAAACAAGGAGTAACACGCATCCCCCAGGACTACACGGAGTAACACGTATCCCCCGTGACAACACAGAGTAACACATATCCCCACGACAACACAGAGTAACACATACCCCTGTGACAACACAGAGTAACACATATTCCCGTGACAACACAGAGTAACACTATCCCCGTGACAACAAGAGTAACATATCCCCGTGACAACACAGAGTAACACATATCCCCGTGACAACACAGAGTAACACATATCCCCGTGACAACACAGAGTAACACATATCCCCATGATAACACAGAGTAACAATATCCCCACGACAACACAGAGTAACACATATCCCCATGACAACACAGAGTAAGACATATCCCCACGACAACACAGAGTAACACATATCCCCAGACAACGCTACAATCGTTGTCCCCATGACAAACCTACAATCACATATATCCCCACGACAACACTAGTATCACTCAATTCGTTTCTACTTTCAGTCAAGAA
>CM060306.1:123238957-123241457 GCA_030674185.1 Monoplex corrugatus | reverse complement strand
ATACAAACAGCCAGCAGATGCACAATACAAACAGACAGCAGATGCACAATACAAACAGACAGCAGATGCACAGTACAAACAGCCAGCAGATGCACAATACAAACAGCCAGCAGATGCACAGTACAAACAGCCAGCAGATGCACAGTACAAACAGACAGCAGATGCACAATACAAACAGCCAGCAGATGCACAGTACAAACAGCCAGCAGATGCACAGTACAAACAGACAGCAGATGCACAATACAAACAGACAGCAGATGCACAATACAAACAGCCAGCAGATGCACAGTACAAACAGCCAGCAGATGCACAGTACAAACAGCCAGCACAATCGGCCAAAACAGCAATCAAAAAACAAAAAGCGTCCTTACCAACAATTGCCTGTCAACTAACATCAGGAAGAGCTCAGAGGTCTTCAGTGTTATATACAACAGATAATGTTATACGGATGTGAAGCGTGTACAGTCCACACGCAAAGTCAGAACCAGACTGAGGCAGCCGAAATGTTGTGTCTAAGAAGAATGTGAAGAGTTCCATGGACAGCAAAGAAAACAAACGAGAGACAGTCTTGATGGAGGCAGACACAAAAAGAACGTTAATGAAGAAGATTAGGAAAAGACAAGCAACAGTAATAGCACATTTTAGGACAGAAGAAATTAGAGCACCTGGTCACAACAGGAAAGCCAGAGAGAAAAAGAGCACCAGGGAGAAAACATTGGACGGGATTGCGGAGTGGATGAAAACAGAGAGGGCGGGAGATGTACTTGCAGCGACAAAATATAGATTCGTATGAGGGGCCATGATCGCCAACGCCATGCGGCAGAGCACATGATGATGATGATGGCACCTGGGATTGAACTCGAGATATCAGATGTTGAGTCCACGGCTCTATCAAAAGAACCAAGCACCAGTGTAAAAATTGGTCCGCCTGAGGTTTGAACCCACAACCTCTATGTCATCAGCAGGAGGCTTTGACCAACTATGCTGACGGCGCAAACGACAGAAGAAGAGGAAGAGTAGTAGTTTGTTAGCAGTTTGTTCAAGAGGGATTCACTGCAGTCGGAAAACTCCATAAGCGCTCCATCCAAATCTGTCAGCACTTAACTGACAGACTTCCGAAGCCTGCACAAAACCCTATGCGCTGGCAAGGTCTTCAAACAGGAAAAGGGGACGAGGGACCTAGTACCTGTGAAACATTAAGCTGACACCACCAGAATGATGGAAACATTAAGCTGACACCACCAGAATGATGGAAACAGTAAGCTGACACCACCAGAATGATGGAAACATTAAGCTGACACCACCAGAATGATGGAAACATTAAGCTGACACCACCAGAATGATGGAAACAGTAAGCTGACACCACCAGAATGATGGAAACAGTAAGCTGACACCACCAGAATGATGGAAACAGTAAGCTGACACCACCAGAATGATGGAAACAGTAAGCTGACACCACCAGAATGATGGAAACAGTAAGCTGACACCACCAGAATGATGGAAACATTAAGCTGACACCACCAGAATGATGGAAACAGTAAGCTGACACCACCAGAATGATGGAAACATTAAGCTGACACCACCAGAATGATGGAAACAGTAAGCTGACACCACCAGAATGATGGAAACATTAAGATGGGCGGCGAACAGGCCAGTTTTTTAATGTTGCGGGCTGGGATTGAACTCAAGATATCAGATCTTGAGTCCATGGCTCCACCAACTAGTCCTCGTTGAGTTGCCAACAGCACCCGGTGTTCCCAGGCGGTCACCCATCCAAGTACTAACGCCGGGCCCGACGTTGCTTGACTTCGGAGATCGGACGAGAACCGGTGTTTTCAACGTGGTGTGACTGTTCGAAGAGGAAGAAGACACTGGTAACGAAGGACGTTGACTAACAACATCCTGCTATGGTCTGCATGGTGGGCTGTGTACGTATGTCGTCAATCCACATGTGTGAAAAGAGGAAGCAGAGTGCGCTAAGAATGTCCATCCTTCCTCGTTCTGAAGTGGGCACGTGCACAACGAAATAAAGACTCGCCACATTCTCTTCCTTCCGTTTTTCTTTATTTTCTGATCGCAATACAGCACTGACGCTAACGCTGCTACTGAGTACTTTGACGGGTCAAGTAGAACAAGAGAGTGTCATCACATTTTCCAAACAAACACTTTTCCTAAAAACCGACTACTACCCAACTTTGAATCATTCAGAAGCGTTCCCACGGAAAAACACACCGCTTCCACTTGTAACAGTTCACATCACCTTAGGCAAAAGTTATAAGGACACTTTTAAGCAGCACGAAATTCATATGGTACTCTATTGTGACAAAAAGAAATGAATATGAATATGAATATGAATATGAATATGATAATATGAATATGAATATAAATATAAAAATATGAATGTAGGTTCTGCAGAGAACTGTGTAGGCGTGGCACAGGTGGCAGGTGGCTTAGTTTAGTTTTTAGGTCGACACCCACCTCAGATGATATGGCCGACGGG
>CM060306.1:123223957-123228957 GCA_030674185.1 Monoplex corrugatus | reverse complement strand
TTGAACGCGGGTGGTCGGACAAACACTCTGTGTGGTGAGTTTGTGCTACCTATCTCACACGACTTCGCTTTAACCTTTTGACTCCCGCACCCTGTCCACCAATTGCAAAAACTTAACCCTTTCACTCCCTCACCCAATACACCAATACACATATGGGCCTGTTTCTACATGGGTCGTTTCTGTGATGGAAACATTAAATTAAGCTGAGCAATAGACATGGACAGTTCCAATGCTGCGAGCTGGGACTGAATTCGAGATATCAGTCTTGAGTCCTCCACTGTGTCAATAGAACCACCAACCGGCCTGCGTCAGAGAGAGAGAGAGAGAGAGAGAGAAAACAGACAGACAGACAGACAGACAACAGACAGACAGACCGAGACAGAGACAGAGATACAGAGAGAGACACAGACACAAAGAGAGAGACACACAGAGAGACACAGAGACAGAGAGAGATACGGAGAGAGAAAGAGACACAGAGAGCGGCACAGAGAGAGACAGAGAGATGGGGAAAGAGAGACAGACAGACAGAAACAGAGACACAGAGAGAGAAAGAGACACACAAGAGAGACAGAGAGAGACGAGATAGAGAGACAGAGAGAGAAACAGAGAGAGAGACAGAGAGAGGGGGAGAAAGACAGAGACAGAGAGAGATGCAGAGAGACAGAGAGAAGATAGAGAGAGACAGAGATGCAGAGGAGACAGAGAGGACCAGAGAGAGAGAGAGAGATGCAGAGAGAAGAGAGAGATTTATTAACATAGGTAGTAGCATAAACAAAACACAATAGTTAATTTAAAATACGATTCGCATAAAACGTCTGCATTTGCCCACGAAAGGTCTGCTTATACACAAACAACAAGAAACAACAAAAAATACTACGACGGTGACATCAGGCAGAGACAGAAAGAAGAGCCGACCCATCTCCCGCCATCTCTTCCTGCTCTCCCCCTTCCCCTCTCACCCAACCTCAACCCCCACCCCCACCCCCAATCTGTGCTCAGATCGGTGACGAGGCGCGCAGTGCTTTGTGTGTCGTGTCTACGATATCGATGTGACCTCACCGCCACGTGCTCTGAGTGATTCACACCATGCATCTCCAGTCGCTGGTTCTCCCTCCCTCCCCATCACTCCCCAACCTCTCCAATATATATAGTTCTCCCTTATCCTCCCCCCTCCCTATATAGACACACCTGTGTTGTCGCTTAACTTTCCAAACATGTCCCCCCCCCCCCCCCCGCAGGAGAAGTGGCTCAGCTGGTCAAACTAAGGCCTCAACCCTCTGACTCCTTGCACCCTATCCACCAGATGCAAAAACTTAACCCTTTGACTCCCTCACCCTATCAGATAGGTTTTGAAATGGATGAGGGGGGGGGGAGGGAGCGGTAGAATGGACCTGTGAAATACTAAGCTGACGTCACCAGAATGATGGAAATGTCAAACACTAAGCTGACATCACCAGAAGGATGGAAATGTCAAACACTAAGCTGATGTCACCAGAATGACGGAAAGAGACCTGTGAAACACCAAGCTGACGTAACCAAATGATGGAGATTTGTGAAACACTAAGCTTACATCACCAGAATGATGGAAACATTAAGATGAGCAGCGAATATGGCAGTATTTAATGTTGGGGGCTGGAGCTGATTTCGAGATAGACTTTTGAAGTATAGCGAAACCCAAAACAAGTGTGACTGCCCACATTCAAGCAAACAGGAACCAGAAAAACACATAATAGAATCAGAACGCGTATTTAATACAACCGACAACAGGCGCAAATTTGCAAGTGGCCTTGTGTGTTGTGTGTGTGTGTGTAAGATACAAACAAACAAATACCAAATACAAATGTGTTTACACACATTGATTTCAGTGTAGTCCTCTTCTCTCACTGGACGAAAGCAGCAGGGAAATTTCAGTCTTTTTATCTTAATTTTTGTGTTTTGGTGTTTGTTTGTTTGTGATCTTACATCCACACTTGACAAAAGCCAGTTGGCCGAGAATTTGCGCCTGTCTTGCCTGGTTGTATTAAACACGCGTTCTGATTCTATTTTCGTGTTTTTCTGATTCCTTTTGAAGTATAGACTTTTAATTCCACGGCTCAGTCAAAAGAAACAGCCAACCCGCGCTCTACGAAGCCTGCTCATATCAAACACGATGCCCATATAGCTACCAAACCTACGCGCCAGCTGGGACATCGTTTGTGTAAAACTGATCACAAAATACCTCGCCATGTAGAGACAGCCTCAGCCAGTGTCATGCTGTATAAACTTAACCTTGCACTAGATTCCGCCACCCACCCCCACCCCCCACCATCCCCACCACCTCTCCTCAACCCGTCCCCACCCCCACCCCCCCCCCCACCTCTGCGTCTCCCTGCATTGCCTGTCAACGTGCCACAGTAGTATGGCCTATATCCTGTGACGGCTGCACAATTCCACGCGACACGTGGTCAAAATGATAAAACTTAACCCTTTGACTCCCGCACCCTTTCCATCAGCATCCTACATCGTCAGCCAGCAAGTAGGGCAAAAACTTAACCCTTTGATTCCCTCAAACCTGATCACAGCTTGGCAGTTAAGTTTTTGCAGTTGGTGGATAGGGTACGGGAGTCAAAGCGTTAACTCCACTCTGCCTACGCTACTAAGTCTTGCCGCTTTTTCTGTCTGCCCATGGATATAACTGACAGGCTTGTTCGACTTTTTTGTGAAACGGGTCAGTTGCATTCTAAAGGGCTGGTCGTCGTTCGTTTTTTCTTTTGCTTATGTGATCTCATTTGCATGTTTATTTATAGGCTACCTTTATGACCATTCTCTGAGCTCAAAATCTCCACGAAATCGTCTTTGTCACGTATGTTCTTAGCCTTCTCCTGACAAAGCCCTGTTGTCTGTTAATTATGTAGACGATATGCAAGTCAGTTTCTGTGCATAAATTTGTGTCAGACATTAATACAGGCGTCCATTTCGCCCATTTCGACATTGCTTACTATTTCTCCTTCTTTCAGCTTGTTTTTTAACTACTGTCTTTTTACTGAAATTTGGACTAGTTTTGAACATGATGTCAGCCTTTATATGTGGTTCTAGTACTCGACTGGGTTATATATTATTATCATGACAATATGAACTATAGATTTGAACTGTGTTTCATTGTTTCCTTTCCTTTCTTCTTTTCTTTCGTACATTTCTAATTCCTTTATAATTCGTTTTTATTATGTTTTTCTGGTTTTGATTAATGCGTTTGGTCTTTACGTCTGTATGCTTGTATGTGTACAACAACAACAAGAACTTGCTAAATCCACTATCCTTGAGTATATGTTTTTTAATGTTTCGACTCTCTGTGTCTCTCTCTCTCTCTCTCTCTCTCTCTCTCTCTCTCTCTCTCTCTCTCTCTCTTTGTGTCTGTCTCTTTGTCTCTCTCTCTCTCTCTCTCTCTCTCTCTTTGTGTCTCTGTCTCTTTGTCTCTCTCTGTCTGTCTCTCTCTCTCTGTCTCTCTGTCTCTGTCTCTGTATCTGTCTCTCTCTCTCTCTCTCTGTCTGTCTGTCTGTCTGTCTGTCTGTGTGTGTGTGTCTGTCTCTGTCTCTGTCTCTCTCTCTCTCTGTATTTGTATGTGTGTGTGTGTGTGTGTGTGTATCTCTCTTTCTCCCTGTCTCTGTACATACATACAAATGTATGTATACGTACGCATAGACACCTATTTAAATACACACATATGTACGTTTCCATGCATGTATGTATTCATATTCATTTCTTTTGCCACAGTGAATCTCCTATATAAAACTCGGGCTGCTCTCCCATTTCAGAGCGCGTCGCCGCGATGCAGCGCCACCAATTCTTTTATTGACCAAGACTTTAGAAAGGCAAGAATTGGGAGAAAGACCAGGGAAGTATTTTTTTCTCCTAATTTTGTGCTTGGTGTTTGTTTGTGATCTTACATTCACATTTGACAAAGGCCTGTTGGCCAAAATTTTGCGCCTGTCTTTTCTTGTTGTATTGAATACACGTTCTGATTCGATTTTCGTGTTTTTTGTGGTGTGTGTGCGTATGCATGTACGTATGTATGTATGTATGTATGTATGTATGTATGTATGTATGTATGTATGTATGTATGTATGTATGTATGTGTGTATGTATGTATGTATGTATGCATGTGTGTGTATGTATGTATGTATGTATGTATGCATGCATGCATGTATGTATGTATGTATGTATCCATTCCCCAAGGTAATCTGCTTATTATCTTAAGAAAATTTAAGGCTTTTCTTGCTTTTGTTGAAATATAATCAAAATGGACAGTCCAGTTTAATTTCGATGTTATAAAGACTCCCAGGAATTTTACAACCTGTTTGTAATGTAACACTTCACCAAGCAATCTGAAAGTAGGCAGGTTACTTAAAGTACCATCATGATTAAATAGCATCATGTTAGTTTTTTTCCGCTGACAACGACATACCATTTTCTAACAACTAGTTTCCAAGATTATCAAGATCAGATTGATACAACTTCCTAATGTAATTCTGCGCTCTTTGTGGAGTTGTCTTTTTTAAAGTAATATTCATCCAAATACATATATCATCAGCGTACTGTACCAAAACAACATGATTTGAGAGTGCTTTAGGAAGATCCTGTATAAGGATATTAAATAAAAGAGGTGCTATCACTGAACCTTGTGGAATTCCCATGTCAAGATTTCGTGAAGTAGAATAACTAGTTCCCACTCGTGCCTGAATTGTTCTATTGCTAAAAAAGACTTAATGTAATCATACATATTGCCCGATAAACCAATAGATTTCAGCTTGTACAATAAACGCGTATGCCAAACTTGATCGTAAGTTTTTTTCACATCAAAAAAAGTAGCTAAAACACTTTTTCTGCGGGCAAACTGTTGCTTTATCTGAGTTGTAAGTTTAACGAGGTGCTCAACTGTGGATCTCCCTTTTCTAAAACCTGCTTGATTTACTGGAATAACATTATTTTTATCACAGTAATGTATAAGTCTGTTTAAGACCAAT
>CM060306.1:123138957-123206457 GCA_030674185.1 Monoplex corrugatus | reverse complement strand
GTCTGTCTGTCTGTCTGTTTGTTTGTTTAGGATCATCGCACTCAGGGAGGTTGCCTTTATCCTCACCTTTTTCTTTTTTCGTCCCATTTTCTACGCCACCTTAATGGCCACAGAAACTGGAAACAGTTTTTGCAATGAGATTATGATGATGTCGATGAAGATGATAATCATGATGCTATGGAGTTCCATCTAGGATTGAAACCGCGTGACAGAGCTGTACTCTGTGATTACTATCAGAACATATCCTAGCGTGAACCAGGTCCGAGAGATACAGACACCTGCAGTGCTGGTCAGAAGATTTGAGCAACACCCCTCAATGACGCATCCGTGAAGTGGATGAGACTCGACCGTGTGGTTCCCAATCTTCCCAATGAGCCCATAGCACGCCCAACTCTGGGTAGGAGCCTGTTAGAGCCGAAAAATCCGGTAAAAAGATTTTTGAAGGGACTGATGGGGATTCGAACTCACATCCTTCCAGTCGGTAGTCCGTTGCGCTAACCACTACACCACAGCGACTGGTCTTGTTCTTGTTTTTAGGAAAGCGGGTGAATAACACTTTCTCGGTAACTTCGAACAATAGTTACTTTCTGACTGTCGTGACAGTCTGCCATTGTCCGTATTGTCCTTGCTTCACGTCAACATTTTGTTTCTGTTTTGTTTTGTTTTTTATTCTGTCGACGCTTCAAGGTGAAAGTGACCTTGTCAAGAACAAAACCTGGATTTCCTGTAATGTTTTGTGTAAGAAGGGCGATTATTAGAATGGCTTGACCAGTTTCGTTTACAAACACACAACACCCACATTCAGACCAATCCCGACCGACCGAGTTTTAGAGTTTAATAATAATAATAATAATAATAATAATTACAATATTTATATAGCGCAAAATCTTGATAAAATCAAATCTAAGCGCTGAAGCAGACACACACGCAAGCACGCACGCACGCACGCACGCACACACACGCACGCACACACACAACAGACACACACACGCGCATGGCTATAAATGGGGAGAAAGAATAAAAGCAATAAAAGCAAGAATAAAACCAATGGAAAATTATAGAGAGCATAGCATATACAATTATATATTATAACCATGTGATTCCCTCCGAGCGGAGACAGGCTGCAGAGGGGGGGGGGGGGTTGAGTGAGGTTAGGATTTTATGCGGAGGAGAAAAGGTGAGTTTTGAGAGCGGACTTGAAGGAGACAAAAGTAGGTTGCTGACGGACTGAGAGAGGAAGTTTGTTCCAGGAGAGTGGACCAGAAACAGAGAAGGCTCGTGGACCATAGGTATTGAGCTTAGTGCGTGGAAAGCGAAAAGTCAGAGGATCGGAGGCAGAGCGGAGGGTACGTGAGGGAAGATAGATCTCAAGTAGGCTTGACAGGTAATCGGGGGCTGCGTTATTGAGGCTTTTGTAGCACATGGTGTCTAGTTTGTACTGTATGCGCTTTGATACAGGGAGCCAGTGAAGTTGTGCCAGGAGAGGAGATATGTGGTCAGCTTTTTTCTTTTTGAGTACAAGGCGTACAGCATTGTTTTGAATGCGCTGTAGGATGTGAATGGTGGAGGCAGGAAGACCAGACAGGAGTGAATTGCAATAGTCAATGCGAGACATTATGAAGGAGAGAACGAGTTTTGCAGTTGTTTCGACAGAGAGATACTTCCTGATCAGCCTTATACGATGAAGATGATAGTAGCAGGATCTGGCAGTTTGAGAAACAAAGTTGTTCATGGAGAGGGTAGAGTCAATGCAGACACCAAGGTTTTTAGCTGAATCAGAAATTGGGACTGATGTGTTACATAATGGGAGAGAAAGAGGAGGCAGCTGAGAAAGTTTCTGACGGGTGCCAATGAGGATAGCTTCTGTTTTGTCGTCATTAAGCTGAAGTCTATTGTGTGTCATCCAGTTCTTAATGTCCGAGTAACACTCAGTGGTGCGAGTCAACAGGCGCTGTATATTATCAGGTGAGTCACTGTCTTGAAGTTGGGTGTCATCAGCATAGAAGTGGTGTTTTATAGAATGGGAGTTGATGATGGTGGACAGGGGGGAGGTGTAAAGAGTGAAAAGAACAGGGCCAAGGACAGATCCTTGTGGAACACCACAGGTCAGGTATGCAGGTTGAGAGTAAGTGCCATTGATGAGAACGGTTTGTTTTCTGTTGGATAGGTATGAAGTGAACCAATACAGAGCAATGTCAGAGATGCCAAAAGTATGATGAAGTCTAGAAAGGAGAATACCATGATCAATGGTATCAAAGGCTGCAGACAGATCAAGGAGTGTGAGGAGAGAGACTTTGCCAGTATCAGTTGCAAGGAGGAGATTGTTGAGAATGTGTAGTAGGGCAGTTTCAGTGCTATGGCACTGGCGGTAGGCTGACTGGAAAGGATTGAGGAGATTGTTGGCAGAGAGGTGAGAGTTCAGCTGGTTGAGGACGACTTTTTCAAGGAGTTTTGACAAGAAAGAGAGATTAGAGATAGGCCGGTAATTTTTCAGTTCATTTGGATCTAAATTGTGTTTCTTGAGGAGAGGGTGAACAATAGCAGACTTGAAAGAATCAGGGACAGTTCCAGTTTGAAGAGAAGTGTTGATGATGTCAGTGATGAATGGGAGGAGAGTAGGGAGACAGTCGGCGTAGAGAGAACCTGGAAGAGGATCCAGCTCGCAGGTTTTGAACGACATGGATCTGATTGTGTTGAGAATTTCTTCTTGTGAGACTGGGTTAAAAGTAGTAAGAGGTGTGCCAGAGAAGGAAGGGTCAGGTGGGCATGGTTGACAGGGTGTCCTGTCAAGCCTGTCACGAAGAGTTTGTATTTTGGTGGTGAAATAGTTGGAGAATACAGATGGGAGTTCTTCATTTGTATGTTTTGTTGGGAGAGGTAAATCTTTTCGTGTGCCAAGGAGATGATTCATGGTTGTAAAGAGTTCTTTTGAAGAAGAGGCATTCAGGATTTTGGTTTGGAAATAACTTGTTTTTGCTGATGCAATGAGGGTGGATACTTTTGTTTTAGAGGCTTGGAAAAGTTGCCTGTGTACAGTGAGTTTGGATTTGCGCCAGCGGCGCTCTGCTCTGCGGCGGGCACGTTTTGCACAGGCGATCTCATGAGTGAGCCAGGGGGTAGGGGGGCGGTCAGGTAAAGGACGGGTTGTGGCTGGAGCATGAGTGTCCAGAAGATGGTGGAGAGTAGTATAGAATTCATCGGCAAGGTTATGTGACTTTTCAGAAAGGAGACGGGAGGCATCAGATGAAAATGTGGAGAGGTCGATAGATTTGAGATTGCGTCGAGTCACTGTGCGCATGGTACGGGAAGGAGGAGAAATGTCGAGAGAACAGAGAATTGCAGAGTGGTCAGATGGAAGGGCTGAAGTTAGACGGGTAGAAAGAACTAAGCAGTTGTCAGTAGCGGAATTGTGGTGATCACGAGAAATGATCCAGTCAAGAATGTGACCTTTTTGATGGGTTGGTTCAGAAATGTGTTGAGTCATATTGTGATTGGACAGAGAGTTGATGATATGTCTTGTGTCATAACGGTGAGTGTTGTCATAGTGGACATTGATGTCACCTAGAATGATGAGATTTCCAGGTAAGAGACAGTAGTAATCAAGAAGTTGATCAAAGTCAGAGAGAAACATGGATGTGGTGAGCTTGTTGGCAGAGCTAGGTGGAGGTCGATAGACACAGGAGAAGGTGATGGGGTGAGGGGTGGATTGGAAGGATACTTCAACGTGCTCGAAAGAAGGATGGGAGAAAGGCAGAGACTGCGAGAAAGACAGGCGGGAATGGAGTGAGTCGTTGTAGAGGATGGCGATACCACCACCTCGGGATGAGCGATGGAAAGAAGCAAGCCTGTAACCACTCGGAGTAAGACTCACATGTATAGGTTCATGACCAAGGGGGTTAAGCCATGTTTCGGTGATAAAAGCAATGTCAACATGTTCATCTGCGATAAAGTCAGCAATGACATCAGCTTTGCCATCAGTGCATGCTGACTGAGCGTTAAAAAGGCATAGTTTTAGTTTATCACAATGCGGGGACTTGTTAACCCTTTGACTCCCACACTCTATCCATCAACTGCAAAAACTTAACCCTTTGACTCCCTCACCCTATCCACCAGCTTCCTGCAGGAAGCTGGTGGATAGGGTGAGGGAGTCAAAGGGTTAAGTTTTTGCTTTGCTAGCGTGGTTGACTGTGCGAGATGCTGGTAGACGTGGTTCTGGAGTCAGAGGGTTAAACGGGGGATTCATCTCACTCGGATAATTCCACATGCGCTCCGCCCAAATCTGCCAGTAATTATTGTCAAACAGTCTCACTGAGCCTGCACAAAAACCTTATGCTCTGGGAAAGTCTTGAAATGTGGAGGAAGGGGGGAGGGGGGGGGAACTATGAAATACTAAGCTGACTCCACGGAAAGATTAAATTAAGATGGGCAGCAAACAGACCGTCTATGAGATGGGATTGAACTCGTGGTACTAAATCTTTGAGTCGACGGCTGTATCAGATGTACTGACCACTCCGTGTTAACCCTTTGACTCCTGCACCCTGTCCATTAGCATCCTTCATTGTCAACCATGCTAGCAAAAGCAAAAACTTAACTCTTTGACTCCCTCACCCTATCCACCACCAGGATCAATGAGTCGAAGGCTTAAACTTAACCCTTTGACTCCCTCACCATATCCACCAGCTTCCTGCAGGAAGCTGGTGGATAGGGTGAGGGAGTCAAAGGGTTAGTTTTTTGCAGTTGATAAACAGGATGCGGGGGTCAAAATGTTAAATGTGGCCCACCAAAGGATTGAACCCACAAGCCCTGCGTTATGAACGTGGCGATCTAACACACACACAACACACACACACACACACACACACACACACACACACACACACACACACACACACACACACACACACACACATACACACACACACACACACACACACACACACACACACACACACACACACACACACACACACACACACACACACGTTCTGAAACACAAGGGAAATAATCGTAGTTTTCGTGATATATTTGCAACAAGATTATTTCCCTTAGTATGTTTCTTTTTCCGACTGGATCAATGTGGAAGAGAGATTTAACCCTTTGACTGCTGCACCCCTATCCACCAGGTGCAAAAACTTGACCTTTTGACTGTCTCATGCTGTCCACCAGCTTTCTGCAGGAAACTGGTAAGTAGGATGAGGGTGTCGAAGGGTTAATTTTTTGGTTTGCTGACGTGGTTGACAACGGAAGCGGGAGTCAAAGGATTAAAGCCAGACATTGATGGGTGTGACAGTCACCTGGGTTAGAAGGTCCTGAGTTCCATCCCCGCCTGATGGGTAAAGGATGGATATTTTTTTGATCTCCCAGGTCAACCAGTGTGCAGACATGCCGGTGCCAATTATTGACCCCCTTTGTGTGAATACATCATTATTCAGGATATTAAATACCGGTATGTACGTTAACCCTTAGATTCCCGCGTCCTATCTACCGACTGCAAAAAATTAACCCTTTGTCTCCCTCACCCTATCCACCAGTTTCCTGCAGAAAGGGTCAAGGTTTTGCTTTACCCACATGGTTGACGATGCAGGATGCTGGTGGACAGGGTGCGGGAGTCAAAGGGTTTAGATCCCTAAGTCATACTGGTGTTCGGTGGCTTATGGAAGTTTACATGAAAACAAACAGCGTGTTCGCCTTCCAAAGATGTAGATCACACAAGTAAAGGAGTCTTTGACGACATGGAATGGTTCTGGTGTGCTCTCATCAGCTTTTCAATTTTCCTTCACTAAAACTGTGTGTGTTTTCATTGGATGGATGGGGCAAGTGAAGTAAACCTACAAACGCCAGTAAAACATATTTTTCCTGCTAGTTTTCTGCGTTTTGTAACTCCTTTTCTTTGACTGTGCCTTTATCTGTGCTTCTAATCTTCAGTCTAATGTGTGTGGGTTTTGTGTGCGTGTGTGTGTGTGTGTGTGTGTGTGTCTGTGTGTGTGTGTGTGTGTGTGTTGTTTGTTTTTCTAGATAAGTCGAATTATACTATAGTAATCTTACAATTCACTCAACTCCCGCACTCTATCCACCAACAGCAAAACTTGACCCTTTGATTCCCACACCCTATCCACCAGCTTCCTGCAGACGCTAGTAGATCAATGAAGGGGTTAAAAGGTTATCTTTTTGCTTTGCTAGCATGATTGACAATGCAGGATGCTGGTGGACAGGATGCTAGAGTCAAAGGGTTATGTCTTTTGTGTCCTGGATGTGAGAGAGCAGATATATTGTCAGCAAAAATAATTATATCACTTTTCATTTAATTGCATTCTTGATTTCATTCAGCTGGTATCACGCATCCCTTCTATATTATGAGTCCATATTGTATTAAGATGTAACTGTGAAAGATTGTACCATTCATATCACGTAACCCTTCTACCTTAACGAGTCCATATTGTATTATGATGTTATTGTTCAAGATTGTACCATTCTGTTTGACAGGCACTTAAAAAGCTTCTTCACAAATGAAGAGAAAGATGCAACTTCTACAATTTGTGGTCGGGCAGAAAGTAATCACAACTTTTTCACTCAACATTTAAATTGTACTGCCATATTATCCATACGTTCACATGTTGTTGTCATTACCAACAGTGTTGTCTCTGTTTGTATGGTCATGATTCTTTGTATCATGATTTCTGTTGGACTGCCTGTTTGTGCTCGTTAATGATTCTCATTTTTAGGTCATTTGTTTCATATGTTGAATGCTTTTCAGGTTTTTCTAGTTGATGTTTCACATTGAAATAAATTTAACTTTTTAGCTGTGCACATTGCTGCATTTTCCATTCTTCTCTCTCTCTCTCTCTCTCTCTCTCTCTCTCTCTCACACACACACACACACACACATACACACACACACACACACACACACACACACACACACACACACACACACACACACACACACACACACACACATTCAAATTACAACTCCAGGAAAAAAGAACAAATTTGCCAAAGTTGTATTCAACATTTTATCAACATTTTATGAAACAGTTCAAATACAACAATGACAAAAATCAAGTGCTTCACACACAAAAAAAAACTCTTCTACTCTCAGATCTTATCACAAAGGCACATTCACTGTCAGCTTACCTTCTTGTTTAAATAATAATTAATATGTATAAAACACCACAACAATTACAATTTAAAAGACAGATATCATTTTATGATTTGTGTGGTACAAACAAATATATTCAAGATACCAACAACATACTTTTAGATTTGAAACACAACAACAATGTATACTATAATTCTCCAGTGAGGTAAAATGAACATATGTACAAATTCACATAAGTCTGAAGCTATGTAAAATGAACACACACAAAGAACAACACACACAGGAAAATGATAAAGGAGACAGCGTGTTAATTCTATTTCTGATACATACATATTCACATGAGTCTGAAGTTGTGTAAAATGAACACACAAATAAACAAGAACAAACAACCCGACAGATGATAAATAAGAGAGCGTCTTAATTTGTTTCTGATACATGCATATTCAGGTGAGTCTGAAGCTATGTAAAATGAACAAACAAATAAAAAAGAACAAACGAGAGATGATAAAGGAGTGTGTATTAATTTTGCTTCTGATACATACATATTCACATGAGTCTGAAGTTGTGTAAATGAACAAACCAATAAGAACAAACACACAGGAAAATGATAAGGAGAGTGTGTGTTAATTCTGTTTCTGTTCCATACATATTCACATGAGTCTGAAGCTGTGTAAAATGAACAAACAAATAAACAAGAGCAAACAGGAAGATGATAAAGGAGACAGCATGTTAATTTTTCCTTCTGATACATACATTTTATTTTATGAGGAAGGGGATTTGGAGCACCTGGTCACAACGGGAAAGCTGGAGGGAAAGAGAGCACCGGGTAGACCCAGGGAGAGAATGCTGGACGGACTTGCAGAGTGGCTGGGGATGAGGAGGGTGGGGGAGATGCTGGGGGCAACGAGAGATAGAGATGGTTGGAAGTCCATGGTTGCCAACGTCATGCGGCAGGGCACCTGATGATGATGATGATGATACATACATATACACACAAGTCTGAAGCTATGTAAAATGAACAAACAAATAAACAAGAATAAACAAACATAGATGATAAAGGAGAGAGCGTCTTAATTCTATTTCTGATACATATACATATAAGTCCTGAATGTCACAGCGGTAAAGCACTCAACTTCAAATCTGCATGCATGAGTTTGTATGGGGTGCCAATCACACCTGGGCAATTTTACACATGCATGCAGTCTCTGATCTATTCAGCTGTGAACAGGTACTTTTTTTTTAACCCTTTGACTCCATCTGCCAGCATCCCGCATTGCCAGTCATGGCGGGACAGAAAAAAATTAATCCTTTAACTCCCTCACCCTATCCACCAGGTTCCTGCAGGGTTAATTAACATTTTTTATTGATTTTTTGTTTTACAATAAACAAACATCAACATATGGTAATAAAACGTATTAATTCATATACACAGGTAAATATACTGTTGGCATATGAACAAATATAACATACAGAATATACATAATATTTTATACATTGGAGGTGTAAAAGTGAACATCAAGACCCAAACGCATGTCAATTTAAAACAAAATTTTTCTTCAAATTACATGTTTTGTCTCTATGATATTCAAACATCAATGAACAAAGTGGTAACAGAAATTATATCAATTTATACATATAAGAAAAGTTACTGTTACTTTTATTTTTGTTTAAAGCCCGGCTGACTGCATAGAGCCATACCAGCGCTATAACCGTTTCAAAACACACACAATACTTAAGAAAAAAAAAAGGAAAACAAAATTAAATACACATATCAATGCATTCACACTCATAATCTCAAGAGATGCCCCAATTCATCGCACAGGGGATTTTAAAAACATACCTGAATACAAATTTAAACATAACTAAGGACACTAAAAGATACATAAGAACAGTCCTAAATTGCCTAAACTTGTTTCCGCATATCTCAATTCCCTAGAGCCAAAAATGCACTTAATACATGTACCCAATTATCAATCCTAAGAGAAAGTATGTAAGATTTTATCGAACACATACAGGTAAATAGACCAGCAAGGTAGAAAATTATAGGAAGAAATGACAGTATGGTTGACATATGAGCAACATATAACATACAGTACATACATGACAATGTTCTAAACAATGAAGGTTTCATTGTTTAGATTAAGATTTAAGATTATGTTATGAAGAAAAGCTCTTTCTGTGGGGAAAACATTGGCATATAGCTGTTCCATCGAGCATTTAAAATGGATAAGTGAGAATTTAAGTATATTTTGGTATTATACTGTTCAATTTTGAATCTCAGATTAAGCCTTCTTTGCAAAGTAAGTACATTCAGAACATATTTTGTCAATGTTGCATTTATAGACAATTGATTTTGCAAGCATTATTATAAGATCAAATATTCTGTCTATACATTTTGATCAACACCGAACAACACTAGGTTTCATGTGATTTTGATGCTGAAGGTTTTTTTCATTTTTCAAACTCAGGAGGGCTCTATATGTATTTTGAAAGGGACAGGATATTATGTGAGATTTTCTCTCACTCCCAAGCCATATTATTTGCATTTTTACAATGTTTCTGAACAGGCCTGAAACTGGACCCTACTTATCAAGTATACACACAGATCTTTTAAAAGAGGTTTTATCTCCTGCATTTATTAATTGGGTATCATCAGCAAACTGGGAAGTTTTGCGTTCTACACCATTAACCTGTAGTCCTTTTATTGAGTCACCCTCTCTTATCATTCTGATTAGAATCTCTGCACAAAGAATAAAAAGCTAGGCCAAGACTGGATCTCCTTGCTACATGCCCTTTCTACACTAAACCATTCTGTAGTCTGAACATTTACAACATCAGCTGATTTTATGTTTTTATAGAAAGTTTCAATTCAACAACAAACACCAGCTCCAAAGCCATAGGCTCTCAAAATTTTGAACATAAACCCCTAATCAAGTGAATCAAAAGCTTTTTCGAAATCAATACATAGTAACAAAC
Source organism: Monoplex corrugatus (assembly GCA_030674185.1). NCBI lineage: Eukaryota > Metazoa > Mollusca > Gastropoda > Littorinimorpha > Ranellidae > Monoplex > Monoplex corrugatus. Next base: position 123,196,382 of record CM060306.1, on the reverse strand, counting down.
ATGGTATGTTATTTACATTTAAATAATTTATCAAATCATATACTAATCTTATACTGTCTCCCTATGTATCTGTTTGCCATAAAGCCTGTCTGATTTTCGTTGATAAGCACTGGTAAAACCTTTCTTGATTCTGTTCGAAATAACATGCCTAGCCTGCCTATTTATACACATTTAAGGCAAAACATAGGATGCCAATTTTTTTTTTATCAATTCTTTAGGTTTGTCACCTTTTGGGATGCAAGTGATCAATCATACTTTCTGCTTTGAGGTAATTTCTCCATCTCTGCAGGCCTCATTCAAACACACAAATAATCCTAAATTCCATAAGTAAATATTAAACATCAAAACAAGCACTTAACCGATTTCCAATTCTATTTGGCTCCAAATAAAACATCCAAATACACACTCAGTTAAGAAATAAAGCACCCAGGTATATGCTCAATTCATCCCAAGAAGCACAACACCCAAATATACATGCTATTAATCCAAAAATCCATGACTACAAACAAAACAGCCAAAGATACACGCAAATCATACATAATTAATCTCTAGTCTTAAAAACAAAACTATTCAGACCAAGATGTCATTATAATGACCAACTGCACGGTTAAAGAAAACATAAATCCATACAATAATCCACAAAGGTCTATGTCTGAAAACAACGCCAACACACTGAGTCAAAATCAGCAGGTCTCAAAATACAAATCCATAAGTAAAACATAAAAAAGTGTTACCATAAGTATCTTGTACATCACAGCTGACACAGACATTCCCATACATGCAAAACTGCACATTAAAGAAAAGTGCTAATAAAACCATTCTTGTGTGTGCGTAAAAAACAACAACAGGTGCACAAAGTAGCCTGTAACCTGTATCCCAGGCACATTTACTGCAGACTTAGATGAAGCACACAAGCAATTAATCCATGAAATGAATACTGTATGAATGATTCATAAATCCCACTTACACCTCCATTTGAAAAACCTCTGAGAAACCTTTTGAATCGCTTACACTACTGACTAGGTATGGGGGTGTCAGAGAGTTTATATGCAGGACACTGGTAGAAACTGGTAAAGGAGGACAAAGGGCTGACATAAAGCTGGTAAAAACTAATGGACAGGGGGAGAAAGTCAAAAGTGCTGTCATGCACGAAGCTTGTGGAAGTTAGTGGATAGGATGGATTCAAAGGGTTAATACGCAGGAAGCTTGTGGGAGCTACTACATAGGAGAGTCAAAGGGTTAATATGCAGGAAGCTTGTGGGAGTTACTAGAAAAGAGGGTCAAAGGGTTAATATGCAGGGAGCTTGTGGGAGCCACTGGATAGGAGGGTCAAAGGGTTAATATGCAGGAAGTCTGTGAAAGTTAGTGGATAGGAGGAGGGAGTCAGAGAGAGTCAAAAGGTTAATAACTACAATCTTGTGCAAAGTTTGAAAATAACGTTAAATGGCTCAATTGTTCGTTATTGTTTTAAGTCAATGAAACTCTACTGACGTGATAACACAGCAAAGCAAAGCCACCAGTAGGTGGGTGGGGAGGGCCTACAGGAAGATCACATCCAAGACTCCATACAGCAGCGTACATGTAAACTCAATGTGCCAGAACTACTTGCTGCTACACAGTCCAGAGAGAAATGCTGTCTGCTGCTACGTCCCATTAGTCCCCCGACAACTACACTCTCATGGAATTAGAAGAAGACGGCTGCCATGTGTCAGTTATGTAAATGTCAGACCAGCATCACGGTACACCACAAAGATTTTCTCTATGGCCGTAATGTAGGCTGCAGTACGTAGATCAAGGCCAAGGTTGTTCTTCAATGCTGCCTTCATCACATTCTGCAAATAAACAGAACAAAAAGAAATATGTGTTGAAGATAATCACTGCTTGTTTTACACATAGGATTGTTAATACTGCAGAGTTGTCAAACTGGAGTATATACACAACATTCGCAATCCACTCAACACATTTGTAGAATTATGGAAATGTGCAAACAGGACAACCCTTCAATACGGTGCTCAGTTGAGACTAAAATAAAACAAATCAGAAAGAATGACAACAATACAAATTAAAAATAGCTCACCTTGTACATATATCCCTCCCACAAGCTATCCGTAGCACCCACCATCATCATCCCTCAATCTATGCCCTATAAACACACCAAATTCCTGACAAAGACATACAAACTGTCTGACAGCTGGTTCCAATGGACACACTCAAATCCTCCCACTTCCCTGGGGTCCACGGGAAAAAATTCTACTGTCCAATGGAGGGACATCTCATTTCACCTTTTCCCATTTCACTTTTACAAGTGAAATGCCCGATTGGTAGTAGCTGTGCACTTTGGACTGAGCAAAGGTGACGTTTTGTCTTATGCACTTCTGACAGTTTATCTTATAGCCCTAACCTAAAGCTAGAAAAAAAAGTCTGTGAGATAGCAAGATATTGGGAGAATGAATCAAAGGAAAAAATTAATTCATATTCATTTTATCATTATTGTGTTTTGATATATATAACAGTCTACATGTAAATAAGCTGATGTACAAGTCGTTACTGTTATTGTTGTTTAAAGCCCAGCCGACTGCATAGAGCCATATCAGGGCTATAACCATTTCAAAACACAAAACTTCAACAGGAAAGAAAAAAGAAAATTAAGTACACACATCAATGCATTCGTGCACAAGACCTAAGGACATGCCCCTAGCGCAGACCACTCCGTCCAATTTATCACACAGGGGATTTAAAAAACACACCTGATTACAAATTTAAGCATACCTGAGGACAACGAAACATATACAAAAACGGGCATAAATTACCTAAAATTGCTTCCGCATATCTCACCTCCCTAGAGCCGAAAATGCACTTATGTACCCAGTTATCAATCCTAAGAAAAAATACGTAAGACTTTATCGAACACATACAGGTGAATGGACCAGCAAGGCAGAAAATGATAGGAAGAAATGACAAAAGCAAAGAAGAAAGAAAGAAACGAAGAGAGTGACAGAAAAGAGGAAATTTCTAGCACAGAATTTCCAGAAGTGAGGATATATTTATACTGAAAGAGCTGCCGGCATCCTCAAGCGGGCATGATGTACAAGTCAATGTCTTTAAGGCAAAATGGGACTAAGTTAAAGCGGTGATGTATCAAAAGGTGAAAAGTAAAAATGTGAAACGGGATGACCCCTCCATTAAAACTGACTCATATCAAAACATTACTCACTCTGGCTGACCGCTCCATGGTATACTCCAAACCTGAGTGGACAATGTCCTTCTCTGAAGCCCCCTGCACACACACACACAAACATACACACACATATACATGGAAACCTGATATAACAGGGATGATGGGACCAAATCAAAATCCCTGTTATATCAGATCCCTGTTATATCAGATATCAAGGGAAATAAGGACTGATCAACTAACTCTTGATCTAGGCCTAGATCTGGTCTGGTGTAAGTGTGCAGTAAGCTTACAAACTGAATGATGGCGCAGTCAGTCACTGACTCAGTGGCCTCAGGCCTACACGCTTGCGCGCGCATCACGCTCACATTGCGAAGCGTTCTTTCAGTGTACAGTACACAGTATACCAAGGCTAGCCTAGATCTAGATCTAGGCCTACTGCGTGGCGTGCTGAGTCTAGGCCTAGGCCTTTCTGCTGCAGAGCCCGTCTCGGCATCCCTGCTATAACCGATCGAGCCCTCTTGTCTCCCTGTTATTGCCGATAAGTTTTAATAGAGACAAAGAGGAAGAAAAAATGGGGATTGAATAAAGCCCTGTTATATCCGGATTCCTGTTATAACCGGTCCTGTTATAAATGGTTTCCACTGTATATAAATATATGTATACACACATATATAAAAGGAACCATTTATTGTACACATAACATAAAAGCTGTATTGATAGCACACACATACACACAATATGCATGTCCACACACACACACACACACACACACACACACACACACACACACACACACACACACACACACACACACACACACACACCATGCACAAATATACACAAACATTCACTTGTACTCATCCCACACACAAATACACACATTCAACACACACACACATTCTCTCTCACACACATACACACACTCTCTCTAACAAACCACATATATGTATACACATGCACACACACACTCTCTCTTTCACACACACACACACAAAACACTCAACACAAACACACACTCAACATACGCACACATATTCTTTCTCACACACACACACTCTCGCTCACAAAACATACACACACACACTTTCTCTCTTTCACCCTCACACACACACACAAACACAGAACTCTGTCTCTCACACACACACACACACACATACTCTCTCTCTCTCTCTCATTTCACACAAAAACATGCAAACTCTCTCTCACTCCTGCACACACACACACACACTTTTAATCACTCACTCACTCACACACACAACACACACACACACACACACACACACACACACACCCCCACAAACACTTTCACTCTCACACAAAAACACATGCTCTCTCTCTCTCTCTCTCTCTCTCTCTCACACACACACACATACACACACACTGTATTTCACTCTCACTCACACCCAGACACATTCTCTCTCATACACAATACACCTGCAAACACATTCTCTCTCTCTCTCTCTCACTCTTCACTCTCTCTCTCTCTCTCTCTCTCGCTCTCTCTCATCTCTCTCTCTCTCCTCTTACACATACACACACCTCATATATGATGGAGTCTGATCAGTCGGAATACTGGTCCTATATTGCCTGGTGTAGGTCTTTATGTGAGATACAATAACAATCCTGGAGGCACACACTATATCAGTCAGTCCACAGGCACTATGTAGGAAAGAGTCCTATATGGTCTTTGGTTCTGCTTCTGCTAGTCTTTCTCTTATGCTGAACAGCAGCTGTTCTGTGCTGTTCAAATGTGATTGCGGTCTGTGTGTACTGCTGTGGTCACCAGCTTACTTTGTTGTGGACAGTCTTACCACTTGGTGGTGTTGATGACAATGTTCATGAGATTGGTGGTGTTGATGGCATACTTTATTAGATTGGTGGTGTTGATGGCACAGTTTATGATTGGTGGTGTTGATGGCACAGTTTATGAGATTAGTGGTGTTGATGGCATGGTTTATTAGACTGGTGGTGTTGATGGCATAGTTTATAGATTAGCTGTTGATGGCATAGTTTATGAGACTGGTGGTGTTGATGGCATAGTTTGTGAGATTAGCTGTGTTGATGGCATAGTTTATGAGACTGGTGGTGTTGATGGCATAGTTTATGACACTGGTGATGTTGATGGCATAGTTTATGACACTGGTGGTGTTGATGGCATAGTTTGAGATTAGTGGTGATGATGGCATAGTTTATGAGATTAGTGGTGATAATGGCATGGTTTATGAGATTAGTGGTGTTGATGGCTTGGTGTATTAGACTGGTGGTGCTGATGGCATAGTTTATTAGATTAGTGATGTTGATGGCATAGTTTATGAGACTGGCGGTGTTGGTGGTATAGATTATGAGATTAGTGGTGTTGATGGCATAGTTTATGAGATTGGTGGTGTTGATGGCATAGTTTATGAAATTGGTGGTGTTGATGGCCTAGTTTATGATTGGTGGTGTTGATGGCATAGTTTATGAAATTGGGGTGTTGATTGCCTAGTTTATGAGATTGGTGGTGTTGATGGCATAGTTTATGAGATTGGTGGTGTTGATGGCCTAGTTTATGAGATTGGTGGTGTTGATGGCCTAGTTTATGAGATTGGTGGTGTTGATGGCATAGTTTATGAGATTGGTGGTGTTGATGGCCTAGTTTATGAGATTGGTGGTGTTGATGGCATAGTTTATGATTGGTGGTGTTGATGGCATAGTTTATGAGATTAGTGGTGTTGATGGCCATAGTTTATGAGATTGGTGGTGTTGATGGCACAGTTTATGAGATTGGTGGTATTGATGACATAGTTTATGAGATTGGTGGTGTTTATGACATAGTTTATGAGATTGGTGGTGTTGATTGCATAGTTTGAGATTGGTGGTGTTGATGGCATAGCTTATGAGATTGGTGGTGTTTATGACATAGTTTCAGATTGGTGGTGTTGATTGCATAGTTTATGAGATTGGTGGTGTTGATAGCATAGTTTGATTGGTGGTGTTGATGGCACAGTTTATAAGATTAGTGGTGTTGATGGCATAGTTTATGAGATTGGTGGTGTTTATGACAGTTTATGAGATTGTGGTGTTGATGGCATAGTTTATGAGATTAGTGGTGTTTATGACATAGTTTATGAGATTGATGGTGTTAATGGCATAGTTTGTTAGATTGGTGGTGTTGATAGCACAGTTTATGAGATTGGTGGTGTTGGTGGCATAGTTTATGAGATTAGTGGTGTTATGATATACTTTATGAGATTGGTGGTGTTGATGGCATAGTTTATGAGATTGGTGGTGTTTATGACATAGTTTATGAGACTGGCGGAGTTGATGGTATAGATTATGATTAGTGGTGTTGATGGCAAGTTTATGAGATTGGTGGTGTTTATGGCATAGTTTATCAGACTGGCGGTGTTGATGGTATAGATTATGAGATTAGTGGTGTTGATGGCCTAGTTTGTGATTAGTGGTGTTGATGGCATAGTTTATGACACTGGTGATGTTGATGGCATAGTTTATGACACTGGTGATGTTGATGTCATAGTTTGAGATTAGTGGTGATGATGGCATAGTTTATGAGATTAGTGGTGTTGATGGCATGGTTTATGAGATTAGTGGTGTTGATGGCTTGGTTTATTAGACTGGTCATGCTGATGGCATAGTTTATGAGATTAGTGGTGTTGATGGCATAGTTTATGAGACTGGCGGTGTTGATGGCATGGTTTATGAGATTAGCTGTGTTGATGGCATAGTTTATGAGATTGGTGGTGTTGATGGCATACTTTATGTGATTGGTGGTGTTGATGGCATACTTTATGAGATTGGTGGTGTTGATGGCATACTTTATGAGATTGGTGGTGCTGATGGCATACTTTATTAGATTGGTGGTGTTGATGGCATACTTTATGAGATAGGTGGTGTTGATGTCATACTTTATGACTGGTGGTGTTGATGGCATAGTTTATGAGATTAGCTGTGTTGATGGCATAGTTTATGAGATTGGTGGTGTTGATGGCATATTTATGAGACTGGTGGTGTTGATGGCATACTTTATGAGATTGGTGGTGTTGATGGCATACTTTATGAGATTGGTGGTGTTGATGGCATACTTTATGAGATTGGTGGTGTTGATGGCATACTTTATGAGATTGGCTTTCCAAGTTTTCCTGTATTGCTTTTGTGGACTTTCCTGATCACAGCATCTTGGCTTCAGCTGTCCATACAAAGCATCTCGTGGGCACGGTTATCTTTCATACTGACAATGTGTCATGTCGAAGGAAGTTGGCATTTAACCCTTTGACTCATGCACCCTGTCCACCAGCTTCCTACATTGCCAACCATGTAAGCAAAGCAAAAACTTAACCTGCAGGAAGCTGGTGGATAGGGTGAGGGAGTCAAAGAGTTAAGTTTTTGCAGTTGGTGGATAGGGAACGGGAGTTTGTTTGGTCTTCCTGTGAGACACAAAACCAATCCTGTGGACAGCGGGTCTTCACCATCTGGTTTGGTCTTCATATCAGACACAAGATCAATTCTGGAGTCAGGCACATGTTCTTCCAGAGGCACTACACAGAAAAAAATGTTTGACCCTGGGTTCTGCTTCTGCTGTCAACAAAAGACAAGCTAAAAGAAGCCTAGAGGAAGATTTGTACTTACAGAGATTCTCTCTTCAAATGCTTCACTGGGTCTGATGGGAATATCGCCTCCATCTTTGCCAAACTTTTGTTCCAGAGAACTCTGCACACTCTCTGTACAGAAAAGGTAGTTTCTTCAATTCACAAGAAAAAGGAGAATGAACAGACATTTTTATTAATAATGTGATTAATCTATAACAGACATGTTAATATTATAAATACTAATGTACATTCATGGTGCATCTAAGTGATCTAGGCACTTACAATTCTACATACAAAAATAAAATGAACTGCAACAGGATGGGATAGAGTCAGTATAACAAAGTTAATTTACACAGAAGGATTCAAGGAAAAGATGGGCTTTACACTGGGTCTTAAAAGGGGAAGGGTAAGGCAAATTTTTCAGATCAAAAGGAAGATTAATCCACAAAAAAGGTCCAAAATGTTACAATCTTCTTATTCTTTAAAGCTGTAATATGACTAACCCTGCTAGCCCATTGTGATCTTTTAAAATTTACAAATACAGAATTCAAACATTAAACATATATCCAGAAACATGCACACATATACAAACACACACTCTCTCTCTCTCTCTCCCCCTCTCTGTCTGTCTCTCTCACACACACACACACATACACACACACACACACACATACATGCACACTCATAACACACACACAAGTTTTCAGTATATATATCAATCATTCATACCCAGTGCTTTCGCTCCCACAAACCTCACAGATACATGTCAGAGCAGAGTCACCTCCCTCTCATACACACATGCCCACACACACACACACACACACACACACACAATGTGTACACACACACATAGCACAATGTTTTCAGTATATCAATCATTCATACCTCTTGCTCTTGCTCCCACAAATCTCACAGACAAGTGTCAGAGCAGAGTCACTTTCCTCACTCTCTCTCTCTCTCTCTCACACACACACACACACACACACACACACACACACACACACACACGTGGAAAAAAAGAAAGCAACATATAAAATCCAGAAACTCACTCAACAGGTGATAGTTGGAGTCCTTTTCATACTTGAATGTCAGGCGCCCATAGCTGACATGGTTCAGGTTCTTCAGCCACTCAAAGTAGGAGACCGTCACACCCCCTCCATTGATGAACAGGTCCTTCAACACACATCCAATACCTCTATTACAGGTCCTTCCACACACATCCAGTATCTCTCTTACAGGTCCTTCCACACACATCCAATACCTCTCTTACAGGTCCTTCCACACACATCCAATACCTCCATTGATGAACAGGTCCTTCAACAGACATCCAATACCTCTGATGAACAGGTCCTTCAATATACATCCAATACCTCCATTGATGAACAGGTCCTTCAACAGACATCCAATACCTCCACTGATGAACAGGTTCTTCAACATACATCCAATACCTCCATTGATGAACAGGTCCTTCAACATACATCCAATACCTCCATTGATGAACAGATCCTTGAACATACATCCAATACCTCCTTTACTGGTCCTTCAAAAAAAAAAAAACAGAAATAAACATCGTCTGTGCAGCTTCTGGGCTAAGTCGCTTGCTCTTATGATAGAAGCGTGGATATAAAATCTCAAGACTTGAGTTCAATCCCACCCTGCAACATAAAAGCAGGTCTGTTTGTTGCCCATCTTAAATAATGCCATCTTAATGCTTTGGTGTTGTCCATTCTTTACAGGTTTCTTCCCCCTCTCCATTTCAGGACCTTGCTAGTGCATAGGCTTTTGCACGGGATCAAGGCGTCTGCCAGCTAACTGAGGCTGATACAGTTGGAGTGCATATGGAATAAGTCTGAGTGCTATGAATCCCACTTTGAACAAACTCCAAACCCCTGGTCCACCCAACTATGAGGTTGGAGAAGGTAAAGCAACAAGGGAGAGCTGATGAGTACTACTCTCATAAAGTTGGTCTTGAAAGAAGTTGAGGTCTCTAACACCTCACTCCCCTAATAATCCTGTCATGCTTTCAGTCTAACACCTCACTCCCCTCATAATCCTGTCATACTTTGAGTCTAACACCTCACTCCCCTCATAATCCTGTTATACTTTGAGTCTAACACCTCACTCCCCTAATAATCCTGTCATGCTTTCAGTCTAACACCTCACTCCCCTAATAATCCTGTCATGCTTTCAGTCTAACACCTCACTCCCCTCATAATCCTGTCATGCTTTCAGTCTAACACCTCACTCCCCTAATAATCCTGTCATACTTTGAGTCTAACACCTCACTCCCCTAATAATCCTGTCATGCTTTCAGTCTAACACCTCACTCCCCTCATAATCCTGTCATGCTTTCAGTCTAACACCTCACTCCCCTAATAATCCTGTCATGCTTTCAGTCTAACACCTCACTCCCCTCATAATCCTGTCATGCTTTCAGTCTAACACCTCACTCCCCTCATAATCCTGTCATGCTTTCAGTCTAACACCTCACTCCCCTCATAATCCTGTCATGCTTTCAGTCTAACACCTCACTCCCCTAATAATCCTGTCATGCTTTCAGTCTAACACCTCACTCCCCTCATAATCCTGTCATGCTTTCAGTCTAACACCTCACTCCCCTCATAATCCTGTCATGCTTTCAGTCTAACACCTCACTCCCCTCATAATCCTGTCATGCTTTCAGTCTAACACCTCACTCCCCTCATAATCCTGTCATGCTTTCAGTCTAACACCTCACTCCCCTCATAATCCTGTCATGCTTAAAGTCTAACACCTCACTCCCCTCATAATCCTGTCATGCTTTCAGAGTTACAAGATTCCGTTTTAACTTCTTTCTAATATACCGTACAATGAGCACTTACAGGGATGACCAGGACATTTTTCTTTATCAAGATTTCATCAGCTCCACGAGTTGTTGGTCCGTTGGCCCCTTCAGCGATGATCTGATAAACAAAGCATCATCTTTAATTTAATTTCACTAACTATACACTATCAACCGATAAAAAAACAACAACAGAGGATTATGCAGGAGATAAAAAGGGTTGGGTTCTCACAATGACCACAACTAAAATGTAATGAAGCCCCAACTGTATAAACATAACTCGTATACATTTTCCAAATTTATGGTAAATGTCATATAACCCTTAGTCACAGGACAATGAGGTGGCAGAAATCTCAACTTTTCTGGGGCCAGAACCATGACAGTAGCAGCCATTTCCTCCTTCTCAATGCTTGAACCCTGGAAAGGGCTGGATGGGTACTCATACACGGATGGTACTAGAAGCTGCTTGTGTGGCCTGGCGGCCAGCTAGATGCAAGAAACCTGTGTTTGATTTACTGATCACACAAGCATTTTTTTGTCCCCCACACCCCTCCATCAGATCTGTTCTCCTTTACATCTGAAATAGTAATGTAATTACTGGATGGGAACAACAAACTGAGGTTCCATATGCAGCATGCACTCAGCGCACATTAAAGATCCCATAACAACAAAGGAACATCCCTGGCAAAATCCAGTTTTGTAAAGTCAACACTGATACATATACACAGACACACAAAAGGAGAAAAAGGAAGAGATGACAGTGCATTGCAGCAAAGCGCTCTCCTCAAGGACAGCTGCCCGCATTTTGTGTGGTACATCCACCGTGATAAAAGCAAAATGTTCTATATGAATCATTTTCTTGAGCCAGACTCGAATCTATGCAGTAAGACAGGCAGAAAGGAACCTTACACTAACCAGGCCACAGTAAGACATCACCTTAACACAGACATGATGGGGGTTTGTACTACAGGTAAGAACACTACATTAACAGACCTCAGTAAGACATCACCTTAACACAGACATGATGGGGGTTTGTACTACAGGTAGGAACACTACATTAACACCAGACCACAGTAAGACATCACCTTAACACAGACATGATGGGGGTTTGTACTACAGGTAGGAACACTACACTAACCAGACCTCAGTAAGACATCACCTTAACACAGACATGATGGAGGTTTGTACTACAGGTAGGAACACTACACTAACCAGACCTCAGTACGACATCACCTTAACACAGACATGATGGGGGTTTGTACTACAGGTAGGAACACTACACTAACCAGACCTCAGTAAGACATCACCTTAACACAGACATGATGGAGGTTTGTACTACAGGTAGGAACACTACATTAACACCAGACCTCAGTAAGACATCACCTTAACACAGACATGATGGGGGTTTGTACTACAGGTAGGAACACTACACTAACCAGACCTCAGTAAGACATCACCTTAACACAGACATGATGGGGGTTTGTACTACAGGTAGGAACACTACACTAACCAGACCTCAGTAAGACATCACCTTAACACAGACATGATGGGGGTTTGTACTACAGGTAGGAACACTACACTAACACCAGACCTCAGTAAGACATCACCTTAACACAGACATGATGGGGGTTTGTACTACAGGTAGGAACACTACATTAACACCAGACCTCAGTAAGACATCACCTTAACACAGACATGATGGGGGTTTGTACTACAGGTAGGAACACTACATTAACACCAGACCTCAGTAAGACATCACCTTAACACAGACATGATGGGGGTTTGTACTACAGGTAGGAACACATTAACACCAGACCTCAGTAAGACATCACCTTAACACAGACATGATGGGGGTTTGTACTACAGGTAGGAACACTACATTAACACCAGACCTCAGTAAGACATCACCTTAACACAGACATGATGGGGGTTTGTACTACAGGTAGGAACACATTAACACCAGACCTCAGTAAGACATCACCTTAACACAGACATGATGGGGGTTTGTACTACAGGTAGGAACACTACATTAACACCAGACCTCAGTAAGACATCACCTTAACACAGACATGATGGGGGTTTGTACTACAGGTAGGAACACTACATTAACACCAGACCTCAGTAAGACATCACCTTAACACAGACATGATGGGGGTTTGTACTACAGGTAGGAACACTACATTAACACCAGACCTCAGTAAGACATCACCTTAACACAGACATGATGGGGGTTTGTACTACAGGTAGGAACACATTAACACCAGACCACAGTAAGACATCACCTTAACACAGACATGATGGGGGTTTGTACTACAGGTAGGAACACTACATTAACACCAGACCACAGTAAGACATCACCTTAACACAGACATGATGGGGGTTTGTACTACAGGTGGGAACACTACATAAACCAGACCTCAGCAATTGTACTACAGGTAGGAACACTACATTAACACCAGACCTCAGTAAGACATCACCTTAACACAGACATGATGGGGGTTTGTACTACAGGTAGGAACACTACATTAACACCAGACCTCAGTAAGACATCACCTTAACACAGACATGATGTGGGTTTGTACTACAGGTAGGAACACTACATTAACACCAGACCTCAGTAAGACATCACCTTAACACAGACATGATGGGGGTTTGTACTACAGGTAGGAACACTACATTAACACCAGACCTCAGTAAGACATCACCTTAACACAGACATGATGTGGGTTTGTACTACAGGTAGGAACACTACATTAACACCAGACCTCAGTAAGACATCACCTTAACACAGACATGATGTGGGTTTGTACTACAGGTAGGAACACTACACTAACCAGACCTCAGTAAGACATCACCTTAACACAGACATGATGTGGGTTTGTACTACAGGTAGGAACACTACACTAACCAGACCTCAGTAAGACATCACCTTAACACAGACATGATGGGGGTTTGTACTACAGGTAGGAACACTACATTAACACCAGACCTCAGTAAGACATCACCTTAACTCACTCCCTACTAGGCGATTTGGAATTTAACATTCCTCTGTATACTGGGCGTTTGTATAGGTTTTTAAAAAAATCATTAAAAAATAACGGCTATACACATATTCTTTTTATTTTGACACATGATTATCATCATATTGAAGAAGCATTTTCCAAAGTTTCAAAGCTGTAACCTTTATGGTACTCTTTTTGTTGCCAGTTGTAAAACAAGGTATGTTTTCATGGTAATGTTTTTCACATAAATCACATTGGAAATACCAGTAGAGAGTAAACAATAACTAATTGAGAGTTTCTACTCCCTACAAATAAACTGAAATCAATAACTTACTACTGATAACTTGTCGATTTGTCATTTCACATTCTCCTGTATACAGGCGGTTTGTACAGGTGTTTAAAAAAATAATAAAAAAATAATGAGGAAACACAGTCTTGAAATTTCCACACATGATTATTGTTTGATTGAATAAGCATATTACAGAGTTTCAAAGTTGTAACTTTTACAGTTCTCTTTTTGTAGGTGGTGATGAGAGAAAATATGTTTTTGTGACGACAAAATTGAGGGTGGCATCAATTGGATAGTGGTAAAGTTCACACTGCTCCTGAAAAGTGGACAGTTTTCCACATAAATCACATTGAAAATCCCAGTAGAGAGTGAATAATGGCTACCTGAGATTTCTACTTTATACAATTCAGCTAAAGTCAGCAAAATGCTGCTGACTACTTGGCGATTTGTAGTCAGCTTCAGCATACCAAGTGCTTGAATGGAATTGGAAAATTCATGAAAATAATTAACAAAGCACACATTCTTGAAACAGTAACATATGATTATTGTTTGACTAAATAAGCACAGCACAAGGTTTCAAAACAAACTATAACCTCAACACACAGACACACACACCCAGACACACAGACACACCCAGACACCCACATCCATACACACACCAAACACATTCATACATACAACATACACACACACACACACACACACACACACAAACAAACACATACACAGAGTGCACACACACAGTACAAACATCCACACACAGTACAAACATCCACATGCACATAAAAGTGCAGATGTATACACACACACACACACACACACACACACACATCACACACTTTCCACATCACACACACACAAACACATACACACACACTCACATACACCACACACACACACACACACACACACACACACACACACACACACACACACACACACACATATGCATTTCATTCACTGCTGTTCCATTTTCAAACTATTTTGCTAGTTCCCCTTATGCCTGAAGGCTTTGATCACTGAATCTCTTTGTTTCATCAACCATGTGCTTCATAATCAGGTCACTGAATATTTGATCAAAAAATGAATGGGGGCGTGGTCTGTAATGCCATACAAGTTTAGCCTATGTGTTTTGCTGTCTGTGTATGGAGGAATAACTGAAAGGAAAACACACACACATAAAATCTTCAAGCAGACATTCATCACGAAACAACAAAACCAACCTCTGTCAGATCAGCTAGTGGGCTATTTGCATAAGTACCGCGCTACGAAGGCCACGGGAACACACTGTGTCACTCACCACACCCACCCCTCTCTTCCTTTCACCTTCTCTGTCGGACACATTTTCATCAATTCCATCCCTTCTGACGGGCTAAAACCACTTTCTTCATACTGTTCTGCATCTTCAGAGTCAGACCCCTCGGTAAGAATGACTTTTTTGCCCGACATAAAGTGCAAACACGTCTTGTTCGACCGCTGTGAGCGCAACTCGTTTGCAGCTGAGACGCCATTGCTCTCTCGTGGTAAACAGGAAAGGGGTCAGCACAAAGATAGCTCTGTGGCTGACCGGTCATAGGTCACTCGCCACGTGCAGTGGTCAAATATTACTCTGTGGTAATGAGGCTTTAGCATGACCCACTTCAATTTCCACTACACAGCACTCTGTCACCAGTGGAAATTTTTGAATATCAGATCCGCATATCCGGATCTTAGTAAGGAAGCACTTCGCCAAGCCTGTCCTTATATCAGGATGTTAGAGCTGAGTGAGTTAACACAGACATGATGGGGGTTTGTACTACAGGTAGGAACACTACATTAACACCAGACTTCAGTAAGACATCACCAGCTGCCTTAACATACGGCTGTGACAGGGGCTTGTACTGTAGGTACCAAACCAGACCAAAAAACAAGATTCAAGATGATTTCAAACTCTGTAAATTTTCATGAAAACAATTACATCCAAGATATAGACTTAATTAGCTGATGATGATGATGATGATGATGATGATGATGATGATGATGATGATGATAACAACGATGATGATTACTTGAACGGTGCCTATCTCACAAAAGAATCTAAATGCTCCACAAAAATGTAAGCGACAAAGGCATACATACGTATAGCAAATACATGACTGTGCCTACTGCACAGACTTAATTGAGTCTCTTTGTAGGGTTGAGACTTCTATGAGGATGATGGAAAACAGATGATGATGCTGATGATAACAAAGACGACAATAATGACAACAATGACGATGATGGTGATGATGATGATGATGATAATGATCAAAATGGAACTATGATGATGGAGGAAGAAGAAGAGAAGAACAGAAGAAAGTGAAGAGGATGGGGAACAGAAAACCTTGGCCTGTATTCTGTCAGCATTTTGCTTGGTTATCTGGTTCTCTCCTGCTGCAGGCACTAAGATGTCGCACTGCTCAAACAGCAGATTGTTGTCTTCAAAGGGCGTGGCGCCAGGGAAACCCACTATCGTCCCGTTCTCCTGTCGACACACACAATTCATCACAACTTTAGAGGTCTGAAACAGGGAATCAAGCCTGAAACAGGGAATCAAGCCTGAAACAGGGAATCAAGCCTGAAACAGGGAATCGAGCCTGAAACAGGGAATCAAACCTGCAACAGGGAATCAAGCCTGAAACAGGGAATCAAGCCTGAAACACAGAATCAAACCTGAAACAGGGAATCAAGCCTGAAACAGGGAATCAAGCCTGGAACAGGGAATTAAACCTGTCTTTATTTTCAGAAATGCCAATCAAGAAAACGCCGCGCTAAAGGAGTTTGGAAGTTGTTCAAGAGGACTTCACTGTACTGGGATGGTTCAGTAGTAGTAGTAGTAGTAGTAGTAGTAGTAGTAGTAGTAGTAGTAGCAGTAGCAGTAGCAGTAGTAGTAGTAGTAGTAGTAGTAGTAGTAGTTGTAGTAGTAGTAGTAGTAGTAGTAGTAGTAGTAGTAGTAGTAGTAGTAGTAGTAGTAGTAGTAGCAGCAGCAGTAGCAGTAGTAGTAGTAGCAGCAGCAGCAGCGGCAGCAGCAGTAATAGTAGTAGTAGTAGTAGTATCATTACCATTGTTATCATCATCATCATTATTATCATTATATTATTAATACTGTTATTAGTATTATTATCATCATCGTCATCATTATTATGATCATGATGATTATTAGTTAATATTATTACTATCATTATTATCATTCATTATTATTATTTCAGCTCTGTGTGAACAGAATATGACATACAATCATGTAGTCTTCCAGCTGGCGAGGGTGAATTCCTTGAGGGTTGTAGATGCTCCCGTCTTTCTCCAGTACTCCAATGCACCTTGCTCCAGCCCGGTGCAGGTAGCGCATGCTGTGTAGGCCCACATTGCCAAAACCCTGCACACACAACAAGGACACATTATTACCTTGTTGTGAATTTCAACGTATACACAACAAACCAATCTCTCATCTACATGGTCTTCTGGTTGGCGTGGCCATAAATTTTCAGACATCTTACAAAACTGAAAAATTCATGGCAGTTCTATTCACAGGGAGCTGAAACTTTCGTGTCAGCTCCATTCATAGGGGGCTGAAGCTTCATGACAGCTCCATTCACAGGGAGCTGAAAAAGTCATGACAGCTCCATTCATAGGGGGCTGAAAAAGTCATGACAGCTCCATTCATAGGGGGCTGAAGCTTCATGACAGCTCCATTCATAGGGGGCTGAAGCTTCATGACAGCTCCATTCACAGGGGGCTGAAGCTTCATTACAGCTCCATTCACAGGGGGCTGAAGCTTCATATCTCCATTCATAGGGGGCTGAAGCTTCATGACAGCTCCATTCACAGGGGGCTGAAGCTTCATGACAGCTCCATTCACAGGGGGCTGAAGCTTCATGACAGCTCCATTCACAGGGGGCTGAAGCTTCATGACAGCTCCATTCATAGGGGGCTGAAGCTTCATGACAGCTCCATTCACAGGGGGCTGAAGCTTCATGACAGCTCCATTCACAGGGGGCTGAAGCTTCATGACATCTCCATTCACAGGGGGCTGAAGCTTCATGACAGCTCCATTCACAGGGGGCTGAAGCTTCATGACATCTCCATTCAAGGGGGCTGAAGCTTCATGACAGCTCCATTCACAGGGGGCTGAAGCTTCATGACAGCTCCATTCATAGGGGGCTGAAGCTTCATGACATCTCCATTCACAGGGGGCTGAAGCTTCATGACATCTCCATTCACAGAGGGCTGAAGCTTCATGACAGCTCCATTCATAGGGGGCTGAAAAGTCATGACATCTCCATTCAGAGGGCTGAAGCTTCATGACAGCTCCATTCATAGGGGGCTGAAGCTTCATGACAGCTCCATTCATAGGGGGCTGAAGCTTCATGACAGTTCCATTCACAGGGGCTGAAGCTTCATGACAGCTCCATTCACAGGGGCTGAAGCTTCATGACAGCTCCATTCACAGGGGGCTGAAGCTTCATGACAGCTCCATTCACAGGGGGCTGAAAAGTCATGACATCTCCATTCATAGGGGGCTGAAAAAGTCATGACATCTCCATTCACAGGGGGCTGAAGCTTCATGACAGCTCCATTCACAGGGGGCTGAAGCTTCATGACATCTCCATTCACAGGGGGCTGAAGCTTCATGACAGCTCCATTCACAGGGGGCTGAAGCTTCATGACATCTCCATTCACAGGGGGCTGAAGCTTCATGACATCTCCATTCACAGGGGGCTGAAGCTTCATGACAGCTCCATTCATAGGGGGCTGAAAAAGTCATGACATCTCCATTCACAGGGGGCTGAAGCTTCATGACAGCTCCATTCACAGGGGGCTGAAGCTTCATGACATCTCCATTCACAGGGGGCTGAAGCTTCATGACAGCTCCATTCACAGGGGGCTGAAGCTTCATGACATCTCCATTCACAGGGGGCTGAAGCTTCATGACATCTCCATTCACAGGGGGCTGAAGCTTCATGACATCTCCATTCATAGGGGGCTGAAAAAGTCATGACATCTCCATTCACAGGGGGCTGAAGCTTCATGACAGCTCCATTCATAGGGGGCTGAAGCTTCATGACAGCTCCATTCACAGGGGGCTGAAGCTTCATGACAGCTCCATTCATAGGGGGCTGAAAAAGTCATGACATCTCCATTCACAGGGGGCTGAAAAAGTCATGACATCTCCATTCATAGGGGGCTGAAAAAGTCATGACATCTCCATTCACAGGGGGCTGAAGCTTCATGACATCTCCATTCACAGGGGGCTGAAGCTTCATGACAGCTCCATTCATAGGGGGCTGAAAAAGTCATGACATCTCCATTCACAGGGGGCTGAAGCTTCATGACAGCTCCATTCATAGGGGGCTGAAAAAGTCATGACATCTCCATTCACAGGGGGCTGAAGCTTCATGACAGCTCCATTCATAGGGGGCTGAAAAAGTCATGACATCTCCATTCATAGGGGGCTGAAGCTTCATGACAGTTCCATTCACAGGGGGCTGAAAAAGTCATGACATCTCCATTCACAAGGGCATGCCAATAACTAAACTGGAGGTTCCAGGGTTTGCTTTCCATACAGGCCTGACTTTTCTCCTCAGTTTGACCGGAAAATCGAACTGAATATCTAGTCCTTCGGAATGGGACAAAAAACGAGTAGGACCCATGTGCCTCCTGGCTGCGCACGCTAAAGATCCCACCGCAGTCAAAAATCATGAAGAGCAGGGATTGCCCGACTGCCTTGGTATAAAACACTGGAGAGACAGGTCCATTTCCCAGGTTCCACCCCTTGAAGACCAATTAGCCTTCTTGCCTTTCTGAAGTCTTGGTAAAAAAAATGTGAACATGAATATGAATTTGAATCGAGGAAGAGGGGATGGGCGCCCGCTCGTGGTGCTGGACCCAGGAAAAGTTGAGGTCTCTACCACCTCACTCCCCTATGACCCCAGGGTTATGGAACTATCCAGGTAGGACCTCTGGACCTGGCCAGCTCCTGGGTTTATGTGCAGGCTTAAGGCTTGTGCCATGATCATTCTGGATCTTCTCTATCACATGGCACCTGTGATGTTTGTGCATATGGAATTCACTCCGAGCATGGAGACGTCATCTTGAGAAACTGAAACTGAGACTGAAACTGAAGCTTCATGACAGCTCCATTCAAAGGGGGCTGAAAAATTCATGACAGCTCCATTCATAGGGAGCTGAAAAATTCATGACAGCTCCATTCATAGGGGGCTGAAAAATTCATGACAGCTCCATTCATAGGGGGCTGAAAAATTCATGACAGCTCCATTCATAGGGGGCTGAAAAATTCATGACAGCTCCATTCATAGGGGCTGAAAAATTCATGACAGCTCATTCAAAGGGGGCTGAAAAATTCATGACAGCTCCATTCATAGGGAGCTGAAAAATTCATGACAGCTCCATTCAAAGGGGGCTGAAAAATTCATGACAGCTCCATTCATAGGGAGCTGAAAAATTCAAGCAGTCCCCATTCATAGGGGGCTGAAAATTTTGTGGCAGCTCCAATTCCAGGGGATCACAATATATGGTGGTGCTTAACAAAGGAGGTGAAAATTGGAGCAACACCAAACAGGAGGTTCAAAGAAAATTCAATAATAGCACCCACAACAGAAAGCTGAAAATTCATTTCACCAACAACTACAGAAGACTAAATATTTGTAGCAGCCCCAAATACACAATGCTGAAAATTTGTGGCACAGACAATTTGCAGTTCCAACAGGAGATTGATAATTTACAGTTCCAACAGGAGACATAATTTACAATTCCAACAGGAGACTGATAATTTGCAGCTCCAACAGAAAACTGATCAATTTTGGCAGCACCAGAAAGCTGTTAATTTGTGGCAGCAAAAGGAAATTGATAATTTGTTACAGTTCCCAAAGGAGACTGGTAACTGTTGCAGTTCCAACAAGAAACTGATAATTTTTGGTGAAAGCGCCGATCAGTAGACCATGCAAGTGAAGTATACAGATGCATTCATACATTTCAACACAGCAAGTATGTCCCAACCCTCAGTATCGTATGCACACACACACACACACACACACACACACACACACACACACACAAACACACATGATTTAGATGTATCCATGCAAGCTATAAAAACCACACACACACACACACACACACACACACACACACACACACACAAAAACCATGCAAGCTATAATAACCACACACACACACACACACATGCGCACATGCACACATGCACACATGCACATGCACAGAGGCTAGTCCAGTTAAAAAAAAAATTAAAAAACACAAATGATACCAAACGTCTGCATGCTGGAAAGTACAGCATGACTTCATTTGTGCTTTGTGTTTTTCCCTCCGTGCCATCTAAAACAGTGTTACCTGCAAAATGAAAGTCTTGTCACCAAAGCCTGGTGTAAGGCCCACCATGCTCATATAGCTGGCTTCATTGATGAAATTCTGTAGTCCATGGTACAGTCCCTGTAGCACACACACACAAAAGCGCGCACATACACACACACACACATACATAAACACACACACATGAAAGCGCACACATACACACATACACATACACACAACACACGAAAGCGCGCACATACATAACCACACACACACACACACACACACACACACACACACACGCACAAACTCACACACACACACGCACAAACTCACACACACACACACACACGCACACACGCAAACACACATGCACACATGCACATGCATACACTCTCTCACACACACACACACACACACACACACACACACACACACACACACACACACGCAGCACACACACACACACACACACACACACACACACACACACGCACATATATACACAAATAGTCTTCATTTATTTACATATCCATTTGTCAATTCTACTGTTCAAGAAAAGGCTGGCACCAGTATAAAATATAGACTAGGTAAAACATAGTCTAGGTAGGGCCTCAGCACCTGGCCAGCTCATGGGTTTATGTGCAGGCTTGAGACTTGTGCCATGATCACCATACATGTGGCACCTGTGACATTAGTGCATATGGAATTCATTCCAAGCGCGGAGACGTCACCATGAGAAACTGAAACTAAAAACTGAAAAAGGCAGGTAAAAGATTGTCCCATGATAACTTTGATATTGCAGAGGAATGAAATGATATTGAAACCTGAACTTTTCCTGGGGCCAGCATATTGAAGGTGTTGCCCATCTCCTGCTCCCTCACTGCATTTACCTTCACCAACCCTAAACAGGGTCAGGTATCCATTCACAGCAGGATTGTAGGTCATTACTATGAGGTTTTACCTGAGCCAGACTCCAACACGTAAATCAGACTGAAAGCAGGAGCTCTGCCTCTAGGCCTGGTATGCGCAGAGAAAGTAAACTTGGTTCTTTTATCATTTTAAAATAATAACATCATATTTCTACAGTATTATTCTCCAAACTAAACTGCACATTCTAAATCCAAAGACACAAAGTGTTATACACGCAGAAGTACTGATATCACACGCAAAACACACACGCAAACAAATGAACACATACTCATAGTCTAACAAAATAACCCATAGAGTCTAACAATACAATATACATACCTATGGTTACAGTATATACAGATGAAAGTTTACACAATGTCACATAGTCAGTAGTTAAGTGACAGGACATACTTGTGGTGGAGTAATAATGGTTGAACAAATCAGTCTTTAACTGTGACTTGAATGGAGAAAGGATGGGCAGATCTCTCAGACCAGCTGGCAGTGACTTCCAAACAGATGGTGCAATAAAATTGAAAGCATGTTCTCCAGCTGACTTCCCACTGCGTTCTGAACACCCATTTTTTTTTTCCAATTAATAATTGCAGGGTATATGATGTATGATTTCTATGTAAGTGTTCTAAAAGGTAGAGTGGTAAAAAGCCATCAAAACAGCAATTTGCAAGGCTAGCAATTTTCTACTGGCACCATATTTCATTCACAGAGTAAGAAAGAAAGAAAGATCAATGTATCTTGTATCTGAAAGGCTAAAGTGTATGTAAGCCCTTCCTTTACCCTAAGTTCCATTGTCTGAAGCAGGTTCATGAGAGGATATCTGTATAAATTCACTCCTTGCCTTTTTTTTCCAACAACTGTATAACCAGAGTGAAGAGCTTACCCTGCCTGTAGCAGATGTCCGGCCATGAATGCCTCCTTGTGCTATGGGTTTGCCTGTCACAGAGGCCCTGGCATTGATGTCAAAGTGACCTGTAGATAGTTAGACTGACAAATAGATAAGATAGACAGGTAGACAGACAGACAGACAGACAGATAGAAATAGAATAGAAATAATAGAAGAAGAGAGATAGATAGATAGATAGATAGATAGATAGATAATAGATAGATAGATAGATAGATAGATAGATAGATAGATAAATAGAAGACGAGAGATAGAAGACAGATTGATAGACTGAAAGACAGATAGATAGAAAAATAAATAAATAGAAGACAGAGAGATAGAAGACAGATTGATAAACTGAAAGACAGATATACATAACTGAATAACTGAATAATGGAGGAAAACAAGAACAAGCAATACAGCAGATAACATTCTTTTTGTTATTTTCCAGCTTAAATACATCTATACACACACATTACTTGATACAGATTTTTGTATACCCCCTGTAGCATGCACATCAATGAGCACCCAATTATATCACATTTCTTTCTTTTTTCCAGGGAGGGTGGAGAGAGGACGCTCCTTTGTTGTTGTTGTTTTCATATGACAGTTAAATAGTGTGCATTCCGCAATATTTTGCTATGATCTGAATTGTTTAGTCTGATGCCATTAATTTTGAAATGTGTCCTTCTGTGGATCCAACTTCAGCTGTTGTGAATAAAATGACACAACTTGGCTTTTATAAAAACCACAAAACATTCAGAAATACTTAATGACACATCGTAGTTTTTTGTTTGCTTGTTTGTTTGTTTGTTTTTTTACCTTAGATCAAAATTCCTGTCAGCTCCATTCAATATGTAAAGTTTATCTTTTCCCGATCAAAATTCCTGTCAGCTCCATTCATTATGTAAAGTTTTATCATTTTCCCCGATCAAAATTCCTGTCAGTTCCATTCAATATTAAAGTTTACCATTTCTCAATCAAAATTTCTGTCAGCTCCATTCAATATTAAAGTTTACCATTTCTCAATCAACATTCCTGTCAGCTCCATTCAATATTAAAGTTCACCATTTCCCAATCAAAATTCCTGTCAGCTCCGTTCAATATGTGAAGTTTATCATTTCCCGATCAAAATTCCTGTCAGCTCCATTCAATATTAAAGTTTACCATTTCCTGATCAAAATTCCTGTCAGCTCCATTCAATATTAAAGTTCACCATTTCCCAATCAAAATTCCTGTCAGCTCCATTCAATATGTAAAGTTTATCATTTCCCTTCTCAATCTGTGAACTATGTTTACTTAATTTAATTTAACTTTTTAAGACTGCACATTATAACCTGCACAAAAATCAAAGACATTTAGAATAAAACAATGTGCCATAATAGAAGAGCTAGACAACAAGTCCAACAAGACTAATTCATATGAATCAGACACACATCACAATACAACTGAGTACAATTTACAGACATTTAAAGTTCATGTAACTTAACAGAACCCTATTTTCTCTTTTGCCATGTAAATGACCAAAACCAAAAACATACACTAACATGCTTATACCAAAAAAGGAAATGAAAAATAAGATATTTTACGAAAAAGGAGAGAAAAAGAAAAACAAGTATACCACAATCAGTCACACCACAGAAGAACACAGCGCTTACCCATAGAGTTGGCGTATGTGTCAGCAATCCAGCTCATCTCACGTTCCCCTGTGCCCATGTCAGGCGCTGGTACATCGATGCCAGGCCCTACCCACAAAACACACAAAATTATATCAAACCTAACATTTGGTTTTATGACCAGCATACACATCTACTGAAGACAAAGTAAACACTGCGCGGCAACGAAACGCTTGCACAGTATGGGACAAAGTGCACGCAAGCATCTGAGAAAACGCTGCTCAGAAAGAATACACACACAAAATCAGGGGGGAAAAATCAGTCTGTGAACAGTCGTCTAATTCCTGACTGCATGTCATAAAACACCATAATGGACAAGCAGATGAAGATGGCACAAAGGAGTAAACATGCTTTTCAATCTGTCTGCAAGGACATGATCTATAACACAAGCTCACTTCTATTACTTCAGCCCTTTTGTCTGTCAAGAATGGTGTACATCCACTAAGATCCCTTCAGAGTGGACCAGCACTGGACTCTGTGCCTCAGCACAACCTACCCTCAGCTGCTGGTGGTCCCTCCCATCCATCTTTCCATGTCAGGGGTGCAGAAGGAAAGCTCTCCTCTGACCACAAGCTCCACAGCAGCTGGCAGGAATTAGAAAAGAAGGCTACATTCATCACCATGATGTGGCTAAACCATGTAGATGGCGAACTAAAGAACATACAGCTATGAATGAACAGTTCTTGACTATAAGTATAACAATAATAATGATTACTTGTACACAACCTCACCTTATCTCATAAAAGCTCTCAGTACTTTGCAAAAGTACCAGTGCCAGAGGCAGACACAAGGTAAGCAAATCTATGGCAACCTCCATCCCTATGAGGAAACAGGCAAATTATAACATATATATATACAATGTTAAACAATGAAAATGAATTATCATAAAGTACTTGTCATGTGAGCTGGTTATGCAATGATAGCAGTACTAAAACAAGCTCTTAAAAGTATAAAAGCAGTATTCACATACATCTCTCTCTCTCTCTCCCGCTCTCTCCCCCCCCTCTCTCTCTCACACACACACACACACATGCAGACTTGCATGCGTGCATGCATACCACACACACACACACACACACACACATGCACACACACACACCCACACACACATGCGTGAAACAATGTGCATAAGAGTACAAATGCACAAAGAAGCCTACACACACACACACACACACACACACACACACACACACACACACACACACACATTCTCTTTCTACAGCGTCATATATAAAAAGTAGATGACACTCGACTGGTGGTCCTTGTCTTCTGATAGCAGCCATAAGATGCTCTGAAACAGCTTTGGATCGGTTGACTTGCTTTTGGTCATCAGTCCAATGCTTTTTACCAAACCAGAATGCCATGGCAAATGCTTCTAATATGAAACTATGACCGATAGCTTTTGAAAAAGAAAAAGCCAAGTTACAAAAATGGTATGTACACATGGATGTGTGAGTGTGAGACACATGCATGAAAGCACTGGGCACATTTTCACCACAAACATACACATTTTTTGTGAGACAATGAATCTGCACACAAAATATACAGACCCATAAATCCCTTCTTGGCGAGTTCCACAGTGAAACGGCGAGTAATTTTCTCCAGTTCATTTTCTGAATACTGGCGAGGACTGACCTTGACACCTGCCTTGGCACCTCCAAAAGGCGCATCAACGATGGCACACTTGTAAGTCATCAAAGCTGCCAATGCTTTCACTTCATCAATATCCACTTGTTCACTGTAACGTATACCTGGAAAGAAATACATGAAAAGTATATTTCCAATTGAAACTGGAATTCTGTTTACATGGGATTAACTGCGCTCACTCATTCCCTATGTAATTACCTAAACCTGCCAGTGTGGTCTGGTTGACTCCTTGAGCTGGTAAAAAACTATTCACAGACTGGACATTGAAAAAAAATTATGACAGACATATGGTATTCAAGAAAGTAAACTTCAGCAAGGGGGAAGGAGCTGGCAGCTCTGTGAGCTGGTGGTGAGGCAGACTGCCTGAAAGAGAGATGAAGAGCAGAGCGGGGCAAGAGAGGGGTCTTCCATTCTGTCCTGGTCCGGAGGCTGGGCTGGACCTGATTGGCGTATGTTGCATGGCTAACTCCCGGGGCTTGTCATCTCCCCACCTTGCCATTCGGTTTGTAAACAAGGTAACTGATAGTTCATAGTTCATATTGTTTATAGCCCAGCCAACTACTAGAGCCTTATCAGAGCTAAAACCACGTTAAAAACGACACAGTTAAGATAAAAGACAACAGTTAAAACCATGAAGGTAACTGATGACTGGGTCCGAATGGTTCATGCAATGTATGGACAGCCCCCACTTTGCTTGATGAAATGACTATCAAGTGGCGTCGGGAGCTTAGGAGGTGATTGTCCAGAGTGGCAAGGTATTTGTGCTCCGGTTCCTATCTGCATTCTCGTGGTGTTTCTCATTAACAGACTTCAATCGAAAAGTACCAAGTTGCATCTGCTGAGACATCTCTGCCAGGTGGATAGGGGCTATGAAATTGTCATGGCATAAGCCATAAGCTTGATTGTGTATTGGTAAAACTGCAATAAAGACAAGTTAAAGTCAAACATCAGACATTTATTTGTCACAGATGAGACAACACTGCAGAAATAATAGTCAACATGTAGGCCTACTTGTGTACTGGCACTGGTTGAAAGTGGTGGACAAACGCTAGGAGAAACAGAACAGGGGAGAGGGGATGAGAAGAGGTAGGACAGAAACAAGAAATGAGCAGAAAATTTGTAACTTGTAAGCAAATCAGTGGGCGTACATAGGGGAATGTTACTCAAATAAAAAGAAGTGGGTATTATACAAATATATGTTTCACCTGACAATGTGTGAAGTTCTTGGTCTCTTCATGAAAATATGTTATTACCAATAATAACTAAGTACATTTCTATCAAACTGTTTTAATCTTATATCTACACCACAATATGACATGCATGCATTCACACTTACCCATCCATAATATTAGTTACACAAGATTATAGAAAAATTAAGGCATGATAACTGTAGTGTAACAGACTTATAAAACTGCCAAACTGTCATTTGGAGATATCCATACACTGATACAGACATTTTACTATGTATAATTCAAAAAAAGGACCAATGAAGGGCATGTGAAGCTTTGAAAAATAATTACAAGCTGAATTGTCACCATCTGTAAATCAGTTCCTCACCTCACTTCATACACGAGCAATAGAGTCCTGACCACAGCCATGCCTGAAGAAAGGTACCCTCTGGAAGCTTGGATATGGACTTACGCAGATGGATCTGCCAAGACTGTAGTCAAGACAGGAGGCACTAGGATATACATGCACTTCCCAAAATTTAAATAGACGACAGCAGGCTGAATCAATACCAACTGGCCTTCACACAGCATGCAGTATCAACAGTGCCACAAACTGACAGGCAATCTTCTTACAGATGCCATGTCACTCTTGGAAGCTACCATCATAAACAAACTGACACAACTGCAAGAAGCACTGCAAAACATATACACCAGCAAAGTACTGCAGTGGATCCTTTCATACCATGGTATTCTGGGAAATGAAGAGGCAGACAAAAATGGTGAAGCTTGGAACAGAACATGAACAGAGAGACAACAACATCAGTCTCACAGAACAAAAACATCAAGCTGCTATTCAGAGCACCCAACCACATGACAGCTACCACCAGCTGTCCCAGCAAGAGCAAAGCATTATCCTGTACCTGTGGACTGTACACAATAGAAAAACACTGAAAAAGTGCTTCTGACTCATACCATCTCCCCAGCCCCCTGTGGAGAAGCTGAAAAGACTGAAGAGCACGTTCCTGAAGACTGCAAGAGCTGTCAAGGGCAAGGGAGAAGATTCAGCTAATGCCTTTGAGCCTGTAGAAGATGCTGTACTGGCCTATGCATGCACTCAAGGATGACCTATTTCATCCTCAAGACTTAACATCAGGAGCGACAGCAAACAAGATGATAATAAAGATCAAAATGGTGCTCCAAGTACCTACATTCAACTGAGGTCCATTTAAAAAAATGGTTCCACCCTTCTGTAACCAATTTTTGTTGTTTTAGATCTACAGCCTTGCTGGACAACCACAATGGTCACCTCAGTTCAATATTCCTTTACTAATCCAAATTTAGAAATTAAAAGGCATGCAGTGATGCACACACTGGACTTGCCCCACATCATGGCACATGTACATGTATCATTCTCACATTTACTCAACACACAGACATAAAACACACAAAAAGGGTGAAATCATCCACAAAACTCAGCAACCTGTCATTCGAGCCTTCCACAGTTACTATTCAGTAAATTTCATACAACTCATGTGGTAAGTTACTTAGTATTTACAAGTAGGTCTCCACCTCACCCAAGCTAAACTGTCCACACCAATAATGGAATTTACAGTTACTGAGTTAATAGTTACTGAACACATGTAGTGATGTACCATACTCACTCACCATTCACTCTATGTCTGCCATACAACTACTGAACTAGAACCATGATCCCCTGTCTCTACAGTCTTCAAGTTCAACAGATAAAAAATCTTACCTTAAAGTTTAACTTAAAAAGTATAACATTTTGTCCAACAGTAATTTCCCCCCTCCAGCACCCCTTTCCTTTACCGACCATCCCTGTCTTTTCCTGTCACCCCTTTCAAGTACATACATGAAATTTGCCTCTAGCCTATTCCCGCCCTTAGGCTAGCCTAATCAAATCACTTCAAGTGAATGTCTTGAGTGAAACGGTGTGAGTGTGCGCTCATCTGATTATGGCTACGCGTAAGATTCAGCTCCTTATAAACACCAGTTGTAGAAGTAGTATAGTAGCAGTAGTAGTAACAGTAATTGTTACATTATCGCATGCTAATTGCACAACTGTTTGTGCACAGTCAGAACTATTCTGTAAAGGGAGACTACTCTCTCGCCCTCTTCCCTCAACGGTTTTCCCAGCAACAATAATAAGACTTGAAGACTCGATCGCTGTTTGAGTAATTTTTATGTTCTGTATGTAAGAGAACGAAACATGGTGGTAGAGAGATGAATGGAAATTGTTCAAGCAGATGTGGAACAATTATTGCATCATTGCAAGACTGAATGAAGAAGAAGAAACTACAAGAGCCTTGTTTCTCCACACACTAGGGCCAGAAGGACTGACCGTTACAATGGAATGCAGCTTCGAGATAATCCATCTGTTGATGATATTATCACTGCATTTGACGGTCATTTCATTGGAAAGACCAACGAAACATATGAAAGATACGTGTTCAACAGACGTGACCAAAAGGCTGATGAGTCTGTGGAAGACTACATTGCTGCTCTACGCACTCTTGCTTCAACCTGCAAATTTTGTGATTGCTTGAAAGACACTCTTTTGAGAGACCGGATCGTCCTGGGCATCAAAGACAGTTCTACTAGAAAGCGACTGTTGCAGGAAGCTGATCTGACTCTGAAATCCTGCATCGATATGTGTCGTGCTGCTGAAGCCACTTCTCATCAACTGAGATCTCTGAAATCCACTGAAGATGCTGTTGCAGAAGCCTGTTCTGTGTCATCTCATGAACAGAAGTTGGGCAAGACTTGTAAATTTTGCGGACAGTCTCATATCTTCAAGAAGGAACTGTGTCCTGCATGGGGAAGGTGTGCAAGACCTGCAAAAAGAAAAATCACTTCGCTATCAAGTGTATGAAGAAGACTAAGAAAAGACTTCACCTGGTCGGGGAACAACATGAATCTGACTCTGACTCTGAAGATGAGTATTTGCTCGCAATCGGAGACAAAGCCCGTGAGAAAATCATCAAGGCTGAAATGCTCATCGGAGACATACCCATTGTCTTTCAGATAGACTCTGGTGCGAGTGTCAATGTGATTCCGAAGAAGTTTGTCAAGAATACTGCGCTTGAAAAATGTAAAACAAAACTGTACATGTACAACAGCACAGTACTTCATCCCAAAGGAAAGACACAAATGACTCTGAAAAATCCAAAGAATGGAAAGAAATTCAAAACTGAGTTCATCATTGTTGAAGAAGACTTCATCCCTCTGCTCGGAAAAAAGACATCTGAGGACATGGGACTCATCACTGTCCACTATGATAACTTTGAGAGTGTATCATTATCAAAAATCTCAGCAAATACTGAACTTCTCTCTAGTTATGAAGATGTCTTCAATGATGAACAAGGTAGTCTACCAGGAGTCGCACACTTCAAAGTGGATGAAACTGTGTGTCCTGTCATCTCTCCTGCGTGTCGTATCCCTCACGCAATGAAATCGAAAATCAAAGAAGAGCTGAGCAAGCTGACTGAAAGAGAAATCATCACTCCAGTAGATGAACCTACAAGCTGGTGCAGTCGCATGGTAGTAGCGATGAAGAAGTCTGGAAAGCTGCGCATCTGCATTGATCCAAGACCTTTGAATAAGGCTCTGAAAAGAGAACATTACCCTCTTCCTGTCATGGAGGACATTGTACCAAGACTTGCTGGGGCCAAGGTCTTCTCAAAACTAGACCTCAGCAACGCTTACTGGCATGTCCATCTGGATGAAGAATCCAGTCTGCTGACTACATTCCAAACACCACACGGACGTTACCACTGGAAACGACTTCCGTTCGGTACATCTGTGAGCAGTGAACTGTTCCAGAAAGCCTTGACCAAGTTCTTGAAGGACTCGATGGTGTAATCGGCGTATCTGACGACATCATTGTGTACGGTGAAGATGATGAAGACCATGACAGAAATCTGACTGCTCTTCTGGACAAATGCCGCTCAGTTGGCATGAAGCTGAACAGGCAGAAAGCAGATCTTCAGAAGAATGAGATCTCCTTCCTGGGACACCTGGTGACCAGTGACGGCCTACAGATTGACCCAGAGAAGGTGGAAGCAATTCTGAAGATGCCCAAGCCCGAAAATGTTGAGAGTGTCCGACGCTTTTGTGGATTCGTCAACTACCTCTCAAAATTTCTTCCAAAGCTGTCTGACGTGCTTGAACCCATCAGACAACTCATGCATGAGAATGCTGAGTGGGTCTGGACTCCTGCTCATGACCAAGCATTTGAAAAAGTTCAAAACCTTGTGACTGAGGCTCCGGTTCTGAACTTCTACAATCCTCAAGAAGAACTGACCATCCAGTGCGATGCAAGTCAAACTGGATTTGGTGCTGCTCTTTTGCAGAATGGTCGCCCTGTAGCATATGCTAGCCGAGTACTCACTGAAACTGAGACCAGATATGCCCAGATTGAAAAAGAAATGCTGGCAATCGTATTCTCACAGGAAAAATTCCATCAATACACATTTGGCCGACCAGTCCGCATTGACTCGGACCATAAACCACTGGAAGCATTCTACAGAAACCTCTTTCTGCTGCCACAAGAAGACTGCAAGGAATGATGTTTCGCATACAAGGCTATGACATCACATCTGCTACAAAAAAGGCACAGAAATGTATCTAGCCGACACACTGTCCCGTGCCTACATTGAGACACCAAGCAAGCAGGAAGCCTTTGAACATGTGAACATGATCTCTTTCCTTCCAATTAGAACGGAAAGGATCGCCAAGCTCAAAACAGCAACTGACAAGAATGAAACTCTCCAGATCCTCAAATCCGCCATCATGAACGGTTGGCCAGAAGACAAACAAAACCTGCCTGCTGAGCTATTCCCTTACTTCAGTTTCCGTGACGAGATGTCAGTTCAAGATGGACTGATATTCAAAGGAGAAAGAGTCGTCATCCCAATCTCTCTACGCCCTGAAATGAAAGTTGCAGTCCACTCATCTCATTCCGGCATTGATGGTTGTCTGAAAAGAGCCAGAGAAAGTCTGTTTTGGCCAGGAATGACCGGTGACATCAAACACTTCATTTCCACCTGTGAAGTTTGCGGAAGTTATCAAGCAGCAAATCAGCAAGAAACTCTCCAACCTCATGAACTGCCATCCCGACAGTGGGAGAAAATTGGTGCGGACTTATTTGAACTTGATGGCAAAGACTTTTTGATCATGTTGACTATTTCAGCAACTTCTGGAACTCGACAGACTTGAAAACACAAAGTCAACGACTGTCATCAAAAAACTGAAAACACACTTTGCACGCTATGGCTCACCATGTGTTGTCATCAGTGATAACGGACCTCAGTTCAGCTCAGAAAACTTCAAGAATTTTGCTCTTGACTTCGACTTTGAGCACCGAACATCCAGTCCATACAACAGCAAGAGCAATGGCAAGGCTGAATCTGCAGTGAAAACAGCAAAAATTCTGTTGAAGAAAAACAAAGATGGAGACCAGTTCTTAGCACTGCTGAACTACAGGAACACTCCAAGCCAATCCACAGGAACCAGTCCGGCTCAACGATTCTTCAACCGGCGAAATAGAACTCTCCTTCCAACCTCAGAAAAGCTCCTCAAACCGAAGCTCAATATTGAAGCGGAAAAAATAAAACTACGTGCCAGTCAAAGAAAACAAAAGAAGAACTTTGACAAACGTGCCAAGGATCTTCCATCTCTCGAAGAAGGTGAACAAGTCAGAATTGACCCCTCTACACTTGGCAAGAAAACCTGGACGAAGGCAACTGTTGTTCGACGCCACAACCGATCCTACGATGTTGAGACCAACGGAACTGTACACCGTCGCAACAGAATCCACCTGAAGAAGGCACCTGAGAGGGATCATTCCACTGTGTCCTCAAAGACAGTAGTTCCAGCTACACAGCCAAGCCCACAGCCCACAGTGCGGACCAATGATCCATCACCACCTGCTTCTCCAATCAAGGACAATGGACCAGGAACTCCACAAGCTGCAATTCAGGTGTATCCGCAAGTAATGCCTGCTCAACCTAGCCCGGTGAAGAGTCTACCAGGTCGAAGAAGCCCCGATTCAAAGATTCCAGTCCGAACAACCCGTTCAGGCCGTGAAATCAAAACGCGACGCATGCATGATTTCGTGTACAATTGAAAGACGCTGAATCGTAAAGAAATAATATTTGATTTTATTTGCGTTTGACAGACAATCCGAAGATGAACAGTGGACGATCACTTTGTTATTAACGATGGTAAATCCGAAGATGAACAATGAACGGTCACTTATTATCAAGTTGAACTGCAAACGGAAAGTCGCGTTGCGTTGTTCAGTTCATTTCGCATGTTTCGCCCTTTCTCTCTTTAAACAAAAGGGGATGTTACATTATCGCATGCTAATTGCACAACTGTTCGTGCACGAGTCAGAACTAAGGGAGACTACTCTCTCGCCCTCTTCCCTCAACGGTTTTCCCAGCAACAATAATAAGACTTGAAGACTCGATCGCTGTTCGAGTAATTTTATGTTCTGTAGCCTATGTAAGAGAACGAAACAGTAATAGCAGTTGTTATGCAGCAGTATGGATAAACTTTCCCATTTAATTTCTCTCGTTCAGTCTCCCATGCAAACCTGATGCTACTGCTAGTCTCTCGATTTAGATATAATCTACTAATCTAGCTGTGGTTTGTAGTTCCTTGTCTGTGCTACACTCTTATCATCGTTCATTTCAATTTCAGATTTCGGTAGTTATTAGATCTAACTCGTTCATTTCAGTTTCAGATTTGGGTATTGATTAGATATAAATGGCCTGTAGCTCTGATCTAGATCTAAATACTCATTTCATCAGTGATGATGTAGAAGCTAAACAAAACAGATCTAGAGACCAAACAACGTACGTACCGCCTTTACAAGGAGTCCTGTGTTGACTGTGCTGTGCACGATAAGCTTCAATCATTTCATAGCTACCGTTGTCACGTTTGATTGGAAAGTGTATTGCAATAACATGGTTACACGGTTTGATGATGTCTAGAATACCCTGCACGCGTGTCCTCTTTTCTTCCATCGTCATCTTTGCTGTCAGTTGATCCACCAGCTGATCTTTGATGATGGCACCCGCGCAATCAAAATACATTTCCACGTTTTCGAAGAAGCTCGGTTCGGCGTCACTCGCGGCTGTAGTAACATGTCGAAGAGCTAAAACAGCTCTTGGAAGCAAGTGTTTTGTTCTGACACATATTTGCAGCATTTTTCTGTTCATACCCTCCCTTCCGTTGATGTGAATACGCCATTGGCTGATGGCACTGTTTCCATGGACGTATGGTTTGGTGGTTTTAATTGGCTGTCGGTCTTGGGAGAGGAAGGGGACATAAATTTTACAAAGCAGAGGCAGCAGAAAGAGCCTGGCCCTAAAGAGTGAAGCAAATGGCTCACTTAGTTTCTGATACAGAGGACTGTGCATGCTACTCAAAAGTTGTTTCTTATACGGAAAAAAAATAAAGAAGGAAACGTAAATGAACAGGAAAGTAAAAATTGTTAAAAAAGAAAAAAACAAGAAGAAGAAGAAACAAGAAAAGGAAAACACACAACACACACCTGAGACTGTAGGGAAATGTGGCAGTAAAGAGCTGAACATTTTTCAAAATCAAAATAATGAAGCCACACTGAATGGCTCAGCACTGAAGCAGGAACTAATGTGACTCCGCTCCCATCAACAAAATTTTACTGAATGCATAGTTTGATTGCACAATTGGACGTATACCCGAACAGCACTCTGATCTTAGTACACGTAACCTTACAGAACCTAAATAGAAACCACCCTGAAATACGGAAAAGAAGCTAAACAGTCATTTTTGACTGTTAAATGTTTTTCAAGGATTATCTGAGTCATATGAACCCACCGGCAGATGGGGATGGGAAGCTTGGACTGACATTCCGTTGTCAATTATAAAGTGCCCAGGTGGACATGATGGGGACGTTACAGATGGACATTAAGAACCAAAGCTGCTACCTGATCAACAAATAGATGTGAAGATCATACTGAAGCCTTCAAATGATGCCTTCACTGCAA
Organism: Monoplex corrugatus; assembly: GCA_030674185.1. Taxonomy (NCBI): domain Eukaryota; kingdom Metazoa; phylum Mollusca; class Gastropoda; order Littorinimorpha; family Ranellidae; genus Monoplex; species Monoplex corrugatus. The sequence continues at coordinate 123,160,806 of CM060306.1, read as the reverse complement.
CCTGATGGAAGCTGACCGTAGAAGTGCAACTGCACCTTCTGGATTCATCTTAACTTGTTTGTGAACATAATCAGACCCACCAGACAGTTGCCTTGGTCCATAAAGGAGCTCTGGAAAGGGAAAGATGTAAATATCCTACGAAGAAAGTCAAGATGAAGACCTTATTTTGCTATTCTGAGGGGCAATTTCGGCACTATCAAGGACAACTAGTTTCTCAGTCAGACCCCAACCTAGGTGGCATCACTGTTTTCAGCGGCAACTTTACCAGAAACCCTTTTAATTTCATATGCAACAATTTGTCGTTTTTGTGTCTGTATCTGGATGGACTCAAATTCTTTCCAGGACACTGACCCAGATGATGGAAGCTGTCCAAGTCATGCCATGGCCTGTCATAGTATAATACTGGCCTCTCCCCATTTCTTACCATTACTCACAAACACATGATTTCATTTTAGTCCTTTTTTCCTACTGGACGAAGCAGCAGGGAAGTTTCAGTCTTTTTCTCCAAATCTGTGCATTTGGTGCTTGTTCATTTGTGATCTTGACAAAAGCCAGTTGACCGAAAATTTGCGCCTGTCTTGTCTGGTTGTATTAAATACGCGTTCTGATTCTATTTTTGTGTTTTTCTGGTTCCTGTTTGCTTGAATGCGAGCAGTCACACTTGTTTTGGATTTCTCAGGAGTGATGAAAAAGGACACTGGAAATGAAAGAGTATGGGAACTTTGACCATGGCTACCCCTGTACGCCTTTGACCTTAGTCCCAGCCTTTCAGACGGGATGACCAATGTGAACCTATCAAAAGCCTGGAGATGAAGTTTTCAAGACCCTTGCCAACTCTGCATGTGTTGTGTATGTAGAGCTGGAATAGATAGTAGAGGTTGACCACTTTCGTCAGATCCTAAAAGATTAATAGTGGACAGAAATTAGATCGCCTCCATCCTTAGGAAGGTTCTCTATACTACAAAAAGTGGTGGGGTGGTCCCTCCACAAAAATTGCCTCAGTGTCTCTCCATTTATCGTACCATGGCCTTTGTGATTAACACGCATCATAGTGAAGGACCTGAGGAACACTGGGTCAGTGTGTGGTTAGACAGAAAAGGTCGATCCGTGTGTTTTGATAGTTCGGATTTTCACTTACCATCATCATGTGCCCTGCGCATGGCATTGCTGATCATGGCCCTCTATATGAATCTATCCCTGTCGCTGCGAGTACATCTCCCACCCTCTCCGTCCTCAGCCATCCTGCAAGTCCGTCCAATATTTTCTCCCTGGTGTTCTCTTTCCCTGAAGCTTTTCTGTTGTGACTAGGTGCTCTAATTTCTCTTTCCTGATAAAATATAATCTCACTTAGCCTCTACATTATCCTGATATTTACAGCCTATTGTTACAACCTACGATGGCTATAAGACAAATCAGCGTGGAGGATTTTATGTACTTTACTTCATTTCGATTCAGGAAAAGTAATGGAGCCAGTCTAGGTCAAATTTTATCAATATTTCATCCTGTAACGCTCCTCCCACCCCCCCCCCCCCCCCAGTCTTCCCATTTCAAGTCCTTGTAGGTGTATAGGGTTTTGTGCACGCTCAGAAGTCTGCCAGAGTATTGCTGGTAAATTTGGGCGGAACGCATGTGGAATTGTCTGGGTGCAGTGAATCCTTCTTGAACAAACTCCAAACTTCTGTCTTGCCTATTTATGCCAATGCTTAGTGAGTGGAAATGTCAGTTTCCCCTTAACGTTCATTACCCAACATTTGTCCTGTCACAATTGCTCTTTGGTTGTTGCCCATTTTAGACGATTGCCCTCTTCACAAAATTGCCATGTGGACAAAATTATTGCTCTGCAATTATCCATTGCGTAATTGCTCTAGATAATTGCCCTTTAAAAAAAAGTGTGTGTGTGTATGTGTTACTACAAACATCTGCTCCATTCTTATTTAAGCAGATTTCCTTACAAGCTGATCATCAATTTAAGAGGCCAGCAAATTATCAGTCATCTATTTCCCCAGGTTAAAATAGTATACTACACGTACTCTTACTATATTATGTGTTCCTGATTTTGTTTCATAACAGATGATTTCTTTGACTTTCAAAGGCTCGTTAAGTCAGAAAACGAACAATAGTCGCCAGGCAGCTTTTCAGAAGGCAGTTGTCTAAGGGGTTATGGTCTTCTTCTGATCCCATAAGTAACGTGATCGTTCAGGGGCTCGTGGGACGCAGCAGCAGAGGGAATTCCGTCTCTGATCAAGGTGCAGCAACAAACAGTTCAGACCTACTGAGACTGGTCAAGTCTCTAACCCTTTGACTCCCGTACTCTATCCACCAACTGCATAAACTTAAATCTTTTCACTCCCTCACCCTATCCACAGGCTTCTGCAGAAACTGATGGATAGGGTGAGGGAGTCAAAGAGGTGTCAGAAGCTGATGGACAGGGTGAGGGAGTCAAAAGATTAATATTTGTCACCTAGTCTACTGACCTCACCAACGTCTGCCTTCCAGGGCACCCGCACAGACAGTCCTAGACAGATTGTTATAGTAGGTGACATGTCCAGACTATGCAAGTTTGCTTCATTTCACAGTTGCCAGAAGCAGTGTGTGTGTGGGCACACCATGGTGTTAATTCTGTACTGCGGCCTACGTTTTACTGCTAATGCTTGACAGGGCTGTACACTTTTTTTTTTTTTTTACATGGCAGGCAGAATTTGCACCAGACTGCATCGGGCCATGCTAATTAAGCAAAGGCAACAGCGATCCCAGACCCCACCCCATTCTCCTCCCTCAACCTAATCCCCCTCCTCATCAAGTGCCCTGCTACATAGCGTTGGTGATCATGGCCCTCCATCTCTTGTTGCCGCAAGCACATCTTCCACCCTCTGTCCTCAGCCACCCTGCAAGTCCGTCCAATATTTTTCCCTGGGTCTACCTGGTGCTCTTTCCCTCCAGTTTTCCTGTTGTGACCAGGTGGTCTAATTCCCCTTTCCTCATAAAATGGCCTATAATTGTTGCTTGTCTTTTCCTAATCTTCCTTATGAATGACCCTCTTGTGTCTGCCTCCATCAAGACTGTCTCGTTTGTTTTCTTTGCTGTCCATGGAACTCTCAACATTCTTCTTAGAAACTACATCTCGGCTGCCTCAATCTTGTTCTGGTTTTGCTTAACTGTCCACGCCTCACAACCGTATAACATTATCGACTCTATATAACATTCAAGAACTCTCTTCCTGATGTTAATTGATAGGAATTTGCTGGTAAGAATGCTTTTCATCTTATTGAATGTTGTTTTGGCTTGGCCGATTCTGGGTATTTCTGATGTGCGTCTGGCCAGACAAAACCTAATCCTACTTGCAGCAAATGATCCAGCATGCGACAGCCTAACAAAAATAATTAACAGGAAATACTTTGTACCCAGTCTTGGTTCGGGGAAGGTCTCAAAGGCGTACAGTCATATTTCCGAGTCGGCAAGTAGAAAAGGGCGGGAATGTACGAGAGACTTGTAAAGTGATTGGGGCTACTGTACCGAGGACAATACACCACAGGGTTATTATCTCAAGGGGCAAGTGATCGTTGACATGGGCCCTACAACTGGTGGATAGACGATGGAGTGATGCAGGGAGAAGAGTGGCAGACTGGTTCAGACATTCGCCTGCCAGTAACTAAACTCGAGGTTCCAGGGTTCACTCCCCCCTTAAAGGCCTCGACTTTTTTCCTCAGTTGACCGGAAAATCGAATTGAAGTCTAGTCCTTCGGAAGGGGACGAAAAACGAGTTGGACCCGTGTGCCGTCTGGCTGCATACACTGAAGATCCCACAGCAGTTGAAAATCGTGAAGAGCAGGGCATTGCCCAGCTGCCTTGGTAAAAAAAAAAGTTGGAGATAGGTTGATCTCCCAGGTCCCACACCTTGAAGACCAATTAGCCTTCTTGCCTTTCTGAAGTCTTAGTTGGAAAAAAAAGTGAATATGAATATGAATTTGAAGCGAGAGAGAGAGGGGATTGGCGCCACCCTCATGGTGCTGGCCCTGGAAAAAGTTGAGGTCTCTGCCACCTCATTCCCCTGCGACCCCAGCGTTATGGAACTATTTAGGTAGGACCTCAGGGCCTGGCCAGCTCATGGGTTTATGTGCAGGCTTAAGGCTTGTGCCGTGATCATTTTAATGTTAGTGCATATGGAATTCATTCCGAATGCGGAGACGTCATCTTCAGAAATTGAAACTGAAACTTGAGTGATGCCCTCACTCTTTGCCAACCAAGCCCATGGAGAGCTCTTGCTGCCTCATGCGTCACACAATGCAGGAGCATCTAAGTAAGCAACTGTCGAAGGGCAGTTGTCAAGGAGCATGTCTTTGGGTAATTATATGGGGCAATCTGTCTTGGGCCCGTCTCAGTGCTACAAATCTAGTTTGTACTATCCCAGGCCTTCTGCAGAGCTTTGTCCGCCTGCACACCAACGCAGCAAGCCAGCGTGATGCAAAGGAACTAGTCTCTTTACCATATCTCTGGAATGACCGAGTTTAGAGTATGAAGTTTGTTCAAGAGGGATTGTCACACTTCAGCAATTTCATGTGCTCCACCCCAATCTGCCAGTAACTGTCTAGCAGACACCTTAAGTCTGCACAAAAACCCTGTATCAAGAATTTGAAACAGGGAGGGGTACAGGACCTACGAAATACTATTATTATAATGATTAAGCATCAAGATGGGCAGCGAGCAGGCCAGTGTTTGTGTTCCAAGCTGGGATTAACTGAAGCCATGAGATCTTGAGTCCCCATGGCTCAACCAGGAGCCAGCCAGACTGAACAAGATGCAGTATGGCCATCCACAAAAGTGACAGTACTAACATCAATACTCTGCCTGTCTCACTGTCCCAGTACTACCTTGCCTAAGTAACAGCGATATACTGATGGCATGTGTGTGCTTGCTTGCTCACACGTATGCGAGAATGGGAGATGGTTTTTTTGTGGTAATCAAATATTGACACTTCCTGCCTTGTGCGTAAGGTCCTCCGTCAATGTCATCTTTTTGTTTTTGTTTTGTTGACATTTCTATATTATGGAAAAACAAGAGCCAATACCAATCAAACATTGGTACTGTCCCAAAAAATAACATTGTGCAGACCCCTACAGCGTGAAAGAATTAGTAAATACAAAATGCATTTTTGCTCCCTTTCTCCCACTGGATGAAGCAGCTGGGAAGTTGTCTTTTTCTCCTTTTTGTATTTGTTCATTTGTGATCTTACATCTCACGTTGACAGACAACAGAGGCTATGTGTAGTACTGACTGGAGTATTGCAGGGGAGGGAGGGCTTCTTGTGACATGAGCATAAGTTTATAGGCCTACTTAGTAGCCAGCTATATGTTTTTTTCCAGTCTCATTTTTTTTTTCCGTCTTAAAGTAAGATTCACAGATACACGTGTCATTACAATATAGCTAAGGTTGTTCCAATGACAGATTGATACAAATAGTGTAAGGTACAAAACCCTTAGGTTAGGTACGACTTCAGGACCTGGCCAGCTCATGGGTTATGTGCAGGCTTAAGGCTTGGGTCATGATCATTTTGGATCTTTTCCATCACATGGTAACTCTGATGTCAGTGCATATGGAAATCTTTCCGAGTGTGAACTCATCATCTTGAGAAACCGAAACTGACACATTAACACACACTAACATATATTGTTCATAGCCAACTTACTTGGAAAATTTCACTATAATTTGAAACATTCCCAAAAATGAGTAGTACTCCACAAGCAATGTTATAAGTATTAATTCCTTGTTCATAATCAGGACTTGTAAAGATAGCTCAATATACACGTACTATTTTTCTAATCTTTTTCCATTCCAATGAAAACTCATCTTTTTCCATTCCAATGAAAACAGTAAACAAAAAGATTTTTTTAAAACTTTAATTCATATTTATTCACCATGCACAACAGTTATAAAACCTATCTTAAGAAACAGAAAGAGTTGATTTAAACTTGTCTGATAAAAAAAATACATGAGAACATGTTTTGCTATGTACAATCAATGATGGATGCAAACATTCACACATGACTTGTCCTTCATTCGTCAGCTGTCATCCTCCTCATCATCGCTCATTTCAGTCACCTGGCTCACAGATGACCTGCAAACAAAATATATTTCAAGTAGCTGTAAGTAATGAATTTTCCATTTTTTCCTCAGAATGAAAATCTAACCACCAAACATACTAGTGTGAAGACTGTTTCTGAGCTAGTCAATAGAAATCTGACATGTGGCAGTACAAGCCAGTTGACTAGGAGTTAAAAACCTGGAGTTTATTCAAGAAGGATTCACTGTATTTGTACAGTTCCATATGCAGACCTGTTTACTAAAGAATCTGCATGTCAGTCATGCCAACCATATTTGTACGGAATTCTGGACATCTGTCAAGAATCACTTGGAAGAAATTGGTGGCCCGTATGAAACTCAAGTTTACTGAGTAAATAATGAAATAAACAGCTGTAAATTAACAAAATAACAATGCACCCAAAACATTCTTTTCAAATGTTTGTTAACAACGTCCAGTGTTATTTCAAATTCTGGCATCATCTAGAAAACAATACAAATAATCTAATCCTAGCAAATACTTAATTTTTTAGACTACAGTTACTGTTAGGATAGCTTTTGGCAACGAGGTATCCTGTAACAGATGGTTTGATACCTTGACAAATGAATCCAACTATTTTTGTTCGTGGAGTCCCTATGGTGCTGACATTTTTTCACGCATGTGAACATGAGAAGTCCAGTTCACAAACTGAACACTGAACTAGTTTTTGTATCTGTGGGATGCTGAAAACACAGCCATTTTTAACTGTCATTCACCATGCCTGTGTTGCTGCAGTTATTTCCTTTACAGGCTGTCTGCTCCATCAATGGATAACTTTCAACCCTATACACTCATGCTTGAAACCTGTGAACAGCATGTCAGACAGCATAAGACAGACACATATCTTTTCACTGAATGTCATACAATTAACAGGTTTTTGAAGAACACTTTTCCTTTTGACTGGGATTTTCTTCCCATACGCAGAATGCTGGAATCAGGCGGTCAATTTCAGGAATAATTATGGCAATTACATGAAGGTTAACAGGTCTACATATGCATTCCACTCAAATCTGCCTGTAATTATACAGCATACCTTGAGGCTATACAGAATCCAATGCCCTGGCAACATCTTGAATGGTGAGGGGAACAGGATCTACTGGTGCAATTAGATAAGTGACAACTTTTAAGCTGAATTGTGGAACTGAACTCATGAGACCTTGAGATCCATCACTCTATCAAAGAACCTGTCGGTCCATGTAAACTGTGGCTTACCCATGGGTTGTCAAAAAACATAAGACACTGGCCCACCTGTAGGCTGAACCATCATTATCAGCATGGTGCTCAAACAAACTGAGCCAATCAAGTCACAGAAGAGTATGATTTTAATCCATAGGGTTATGAGCCCACCACGTACATCCTCAATTATCACTGCTAATAGACAAAAAGTATGTAGGGTTGTATCAAAAATAGACACTGAGACAGCGAGGCAGAAAATGAGAAAGGAATGACCGAAAGCAAAGGATCAAGGCAGAAACAAGAAAGCTGACAGAAAACAGCACAGAATTTCTAGAACGCAAATTTACTGTATTTACTGAAAGAAACCCTGGCACCCCCACCAGAAATAAAGAGCCGTGGATAGTTTATCAAGGAACAGCTGGCTGTCTGTCAGCTTAGATGTACATGCTGTCACATGGTGTCTGTCATATATAACACTGTCACATGTGTCTGTCATATATAACACACTGTCACATGGTGTCTGTCATATATAACACTGGCACATGGTGTCTGTCATATATAACACACTGTCACATGGTGTCTGTCATATATAACACACTGTCACATGGTGTCTGTCATATATAACACACTGTCACATGGTGTCTGTCATATATAACACACTGCACATGGTGTCTGTCATATATAACACACTGGCACAAGGTCAGACATTTTGCTTGACACCTTCCACATAAAAAAAAACCAAGCATAAGGTCTATCATTTCACCCCTAGGTCTCGTTGATTGTACGTAATATTATATCTGCACGTCTACAATACTGGAATCACCCAATAGAATGATAGGGCCCTCACTTCAGCTTCAGTTATAGCTGCCTTTGCATATGTTGGTGGAGTTTTTTTTATTTCATTTGGTTAGGCGACATGTTTCTTCAACAAAATAAAGCATTGTTCATCACCATTTGTGTTTGCCTGATTTTTTGTTGTTTTTATTTTGTCTGTGGTTGTGACAAAAAAGGCGCCAGAAAGTGGGACATGGCTTGGGTTGAAACTTGTACAACAGTGTAACTTAATCAGAACAAGCAACACACAAATGAACTGTGTGTGTCCTGCTAGTAAATAAAACATTAATCCCACCCACAAAAAGCCATTGAAAAACTTCATGCAATAAGTTGCGTTTGGTGCATCCAAAAATATGGCGATCGTGCGTTTCATTAGTTTCCACAGATAACGCTTGCATTCCGTTCTACCCACACAACACAGTTGTGCTTCAACAGATTCAAAATTACTCCAAAATGCATCTTTGGGGATCGTTCTTCCTGCTCATGATTCAGTTCGTTGAAATACGAAGCTGAATGCAAGTTTCTCTGAAGGTGCTTACAGCGTGGCACGTTTTGCTTCCTAGTGTAACGCACACAACCAATCCTTCTTGCTCATCATCAGATACAATTATCTTGGCCCCATCCTCTGAATCTAAAGTGTTTGAGAACAAAGAAAATGTGTACGTGACAAGCGGCACATGGCCCATGTATGCTCAAACACAAGCTGGACATTGGTTGACTCGTCTCCACCCGACGGTTTGAAACGCACGTCACATCTGCTTGACGTCACCACAAGTGTCGGCATCTTCAGTTTGGTGTGTGTGTGTGGCAAGCAAACTGAGGTAAGGATACAATTTTGCTTTTATTGTTTATTAAAAATAGATAAGATTTACTGGATAAAACTCAGTAAAAAAGTAAATAATGATTGATTCTCTCTAAATGCGAATCAAATGTGGGCATTTTCGATTGTTTCTGTAGTAACACACAAACGTTTCAATACGATATCTACTGTGCATGAAAATGTGGAAACTTTTTTATGTTTACAGTGTACAGGCAAGTCTCTTATATTTCGCAAAACTTGGCATGCATTCATGATCTTACGTGTACAACGAATCATAGTCGTGGGATTTCTGCAGAAACGAAAGCGGTAATTTGTTGTTTCTCTTGTAGCGCACATAACGAATAAACGTTACATGGAGCATTTTTGTTTATACAAGCTTTACTGCGTGTGTTGTGACTACTAAGAATATTGTGAGCCCTACTGTTTGTGTTTTGGAAAGGAACTCTCTCAGCAAAAAGGAAATTTCGTGGAATAGTTTTAAGTGCCACTGGTTTTAGATTCCACGGCAACGCACGCTTGCTGAATCTTTGTTATCAATTACCGTTTCGCAACAGATTGATGTCTTTGGACAGAAAGCAAACAATTATGGTATTCCAATTACATGGTCCAGTTAAAGACATACAGCTGTTGAAATCTACAGAGAATTTTTAAAAGTCCGCACTTTGTGAGTTACTGCAGAGACGAAACATTGTTGCAGATTTTGTTTCAAGGTATGCAGTCACAGTCTTTATGTATTTATTTCTTTTTCCCCAGCCACTGAACTGTAGATCTAGTAGATATATTCTTTCTTTGAAGATTAATACGGAGAAGGAAAGCCATATTAGCTATCTAAAATCTTGCCAAAAGAAAAGTTCGTTGGTTACAGTAGAAGCGATTCAGATCTACTGAGATGACAATTGTGCTTCCTCCTTACGCACATTTTTTATTGGACTTACCTGAAACTGGCTCAGCATACAGATCTACATTGTGCTTTTTTATGCCTTACTTTTCAGTGACTATTAAAAGATTACTTGTTAAAACAACGGATTGGATTATACTTCTTGTTTGTGCGTTACAGAGAAACCACTCTCACTCCTTGTCTTGTTATTATCATTACTATTATCATTACAGAAATTAATATTAGTATTATTGTTGCTAGTCATTATTCTACAATGGACTGGTAAGGATACATTGTTTTGAATGCAGTACCATGGTCATAATTTTGTCCAATAAGACAATAAGTTAAAAAAAAAAATTAACCTGCTGTAGGTTTTGAAAAATACAATGTCGCTTACACTTCTTAATGTTGAAACTTTTAGTTCACCTTTTCCACATTATACAATAATCAAAGCATTTATTCAGAGCTGTGTGTGTGTGTGTGTGTGTGTGTGTGTGTGTGTGTGTGTGTGTGTGTGTGTGTGTGTGTGTGTGTGTGTGTGTGGTGTGTGTGTGTGTGTGTGTGCGTGTGCGCGCGATTTCCAGGTTCTGAAGTCAGAAGGTGGTGAGACGCTGGTGAAATTTGTGCGAGACAGTAGTGGACACTGCAGCTTTCCAGATATTGATGACATTGCTTGAGTGGCCAGTGACAACCTGAGTATCCTGCAGCCACCGACCATTAACCGACACCATATTTTTACTGTTTAAAAGCTACACCAATGCAGCGACTTTACAGCTCAAGTTGTGAAAATGTGACCAAAACTGGAATCTCAACATGAACTAGCCCCCCCCCCCCCCCCCCCCTGACTTCCAGCAATCTGAGAATGGACCAATTCAAAGATTAAGAATGAATTAGTGAAAGGATGAATCAGCTGAATTAGTGCATTTCCACTTGTAGGTATCACTGTGTGACATCTAACAAATAAAATTCAATATTCGCTGAAATGCAAGAAATTATAAAATCCAGTCAATTTGAATAAATTGCTCAAAATCCAGCAAAGTCATTGCATACAGCATATTGTAAAGTCCTGCAAACAAAAATTAACAATGTAGAGAACAATCTAATGCATCAAGAGCACCTAAAGGTAAAAACAGTGATTTATTCTGATGTTGCTCGATGGAATACAAGAATGGTTTCCCATTTGGATTCCACGTAATGCACGCAACATTTCCCAGTTACATAAATATGGCTATGCCCAAATGCTCATCATTGTCATAGAAAGAAAGCTTTTAATATGTTGTCTAAGATAAATCAAGATACCTCCATATTACAGCTCTACCATTGTCAGCGAAAAATTGTCAAGCCGCAGTGTTGCGTGGGTTACGGTCTCCACCTATACATAAGTTTATATTCAGGACATGGTTAAGTTCTTCTGTTCAAGTTTAATACTGGATACATGACCTTAGGTGTCTGTATTGATGGCATCATCCTTTCCATGAAGCCTGGTTATTTTATCTAAAAAAGCAGTACCAAGTGGAAACCATGTAATGCACATCACGTCGGTCACTTGGTCTACATTTTGCTGATTTTTAGTGAAGTCTTTAAATGAACTCTGTTTACTTTTTTTCCTGTTTATTAAAGGTATGTCTGAACTCTTCAAAAATGTGTTTTGCTTGCTTTTTTTATTACTTTTAATTTTTCACCCTCAATCCCAGGTCTTGTTCCAGTATTGTAGACGTGCACATATACACTAGCACAAGGTCCAACATCTCACCCACTGGTCTTGTTGCCTCAACAGGCAATCCATTCAAGCAACAATGTGTTTCAAGGAAAAAAAAAACCGGGGGGTCCAGGGGACCTTATAGGCCCCCTGGCGGGATGCATGGGCAGAGCCCCTGGTGTGGGTCTGGGGGCAACGCCCCAAGAAGCTGAAACATTTCAGTCTAGTAAATGGAAATTTATCCCCCTCTGGTGAAAGATAAATCAAGTATTTTAATAAAAGAACAAAAGGGCACAAGCATTGTTAACAATGAACAAAACATGCAACTTTTCCTCTCTCTTTTGCCTTATCTGACAAATGAAAATTTTCGTTTGATGTCCTGAGCCTGTCGTTGTGCTGCTTTCCTTTCAGGTGATCAACCAGTGCTCATTTACCGCCGGACTTGTATTTCCATCGTACACTTCCTGCACCAGTCCCATTTCCAGCGATTTTTGAGGCCTTCATTGATGTTAGCATTTAGTGGAACAAAGTCCCTACGTATACTCATATTTCAATGTGTCGATGGAACACAGAGAGTGACGCTTGTGAAATCTCGCGGACAGTTGCAAAAGTAAAACGGAGCATGCGTTTATGGCTTGTTTTGAATAGTTTCGGTGATCCCAATCCCAGTTCTCCATACTTTCAAGGTATGGTCCCCCCCCCTTTTTTTGCGGATATCCGCGAATTTGCGGACATTTGGATTGCCTGCTCATACATTATACATACACACACAAACCAACAATTCATCGCTCAATCTTGCTGCGTCATATATAATACATTAGCACAAGCTCTAAGATTTCACCCCTTGATCTCGCTGTGCCATACATTAGCACAATGCCTAACATCTTACCCATTGGTTTTGCTGCTGCTACCGCTGGAGCCTGCAGAGGACCCTGAAGCAGAACTGCCGCTGGCACCGGGCTGAGTGTCACCACTCTCTGAAGATCCCGAGCATCCAACCTCCCCTTCTGACTCCTCGTTTTCTTTGCTTGCTGTTTTGGTGAAGAATGAGTCAATTCCTTTCTGCCAATCGGGTTTTGGTCTTGGACACACTGGATTGCCCCCCGCATATTTGTTGCCTGTAAACAGTGATCCACACCTGTTAATACTAAAATTCTTTATTTGATGCTGCAGTTAGCATCTATAGTTAGTAATAATGACTAATTCTACTGGTTTCCATCTCAAAGACCCCTCAGCGCTTTACCAATCTGTTCACTGTTCATTCATTTACTGAGATATCTCATAACAGATTTTGGGCATGTTCTACTTTTTCCTTCCACCCTTGGCTACCATGAGACAGAATATCTTATTTTGCTGGCAGCATCAGAATTGTTATTTTCAGTTCCACTTTCACCACATTCAAAATTTAAACGAGTGATCATCATCATCCACAATGTTCGACAAATGAGTGATGTTATAGGTTAGTTATTGCCCATCTCCCCTTCATCAGAAGAGCCATAATTTGATCTTCTAAAGTCTTCATCACCACTGTCTTGATCGTTTAAAACTTTTTAAATGTCCACAACACTGTAAAGCTTGAAAACAGACTTATGTGTTCAAGTCCAACACTAGTCCATCTTATATTCATTATCAGTCTTCAACATTCTCCTTAAATGTGCAAGTAATAAAAGTAATTTGTGGAATGATTAAAGGGATATAACTATGTTGTGACATCCCTACAAGAGGTTGCAGCAGTTTACACTATTCAGTATTCTCTCCCTTTCAGTTTTTGAAATTTTGCTGACAAAAATACCCTGTGTTGACACAATCACGGGCATATGAAAATGTGAAATGATCTCGTAGTTGCCAGGGATTCAGCAGTCAATGGGTAAGTGAAAGTTACCATGCAATGTGTCTGTGTGTGTCTAGTATGATAAGTATACATGTATTTTAGAATAATTAGTTTTCATAAATGGTTTTTTTTTTTTGTCACTATTTTTACCACAGAATTTCATTTCACTTTTCTTTTTCTGAATGTGTGTGCACAACAATATGTAATTTCTCACTGAGACAGAATTATACTTAAATTAACTTGACTTGAAGCTTGACAAGTATCATCAGGGATGGGAATTGCACAAAGTGGTTGGGGAGTACAAGAGTCATGGCACACCTTACGTCACGGCGCATCTCAAACTTATTGTGTGTATGTAGATTTATATATGTATACGTGTTTTGTGAGTGTATTTGTACAGTATGTATTAATATGGTGTGTGTGTGAGTGTGTGTGTGTGTGTACTTGCATGGTGTGTGTGTGTGTGTGTGTGTGTGTGTACTTGCATGGTGTGTGTGTGTGTGTGTGTGTATGTATGTGTGTAGCAAGAAAAGCTCATTTGCAATCTTACACAGAACTCAGACTCAGAGGTAAATGAATGATAGGATTTTGCCTGTTAAAAACTTAAACACACTTTGACTTTGTACCAAAAATATAGTTTTATTTACTTAAGGAAAATGCTGAAAAAAAACTAGATATCTACTTACAAAAAATCAGAGTATGTCACAATATACACTGCTACCGGTATGCGAAGCAGACGATTTTTTTTTTCTCTTCAAAACGGCTGGGCGTACGGCGTAGAACGTGGGGCGCATAGAAAATACGGCTGGGGCGTATATACGCCCAGACGCGTACAATTCCCATCCCTGATCATGAATCTTTCACTATTATTTTAGACTGTTATTTCAAAATATTTGTTGAAAATACAGTTGTAATGATCCTTCTGTGTGCATGGATTGGGGAGGGTGTGACGAGGATGATCAATTAAATAAATGTATCAAATTAAACTACAGCCTAAATATGGAACTAAGCACTTCTCAATGTGAGCTAGCAGGTGCATTCATGACCTGAGCCAGCTAAACTAGCCTGCAAATTTTACTTGCAGCAAGCACATTTTTGCCAGCTTGCTGGACCAAGGAGGATCTTTTACATGACCTTAGCACCCTGCTGATATGGTTGCCTGAAAATTTACAAACTTTTAAGTTTTCAGCACACAGCTGCAACGGGCAAGTTTCAGGCTGCATTTCTGCATTCTGCTCCTAGAAATCCTGAAAGATGTGGCATTATTCTTTTTCTTCAATCTAATCATGGCATTATCCACGTGTACTGCAAATGTGAATGGGGTACACAATTTTTATCACTTTTCAATTTCAATTCATTCCACCAGTACCTCAATCAAGAGGTAAAAAAAACAAAACTGCCTGATAAGTGCCATGTACTCCTGCCAAAAAGACAGCAACTGGCTTTGTTCAATATGGACAACAGTGCTGTGTTGACAGCAACAGACTTGCATAACCTCACTGTGAATAGCATGAATACAGCATCAAACATTCAATGTTCCCTACCTGACGGAGAGGCTCCAGCACAGCTGCTACTACTTCCTGCTCCAGAACTACTACCTCCAAGACTCTTCCTGGGGGCACGTGCTGCAACCACTGAAATTCAACAGGAATATAACTGTCAAGTAAAATCATGATTCATTATCAGCTTCAATAATTGACAAGTTTCATACATTCTGACTAAACAGTTTCTGGTTTTTTTCAAAGATGGTGTTACCATGTAAAAAAAAAATGCATTCCCAAACACAAATCACCACACAGGCTGTATAACAAAAATCTCTAAAACAGATTCAGAATGACTCGCAACAAACACAACATGGCAATGTGACTGTAGTAAGTTGAACAGATAAGAAACTGGGAGGGTATGGGTTCGAAACCCCAAATGTCAAAAACATACTATTATAGTGAGATTTTTCAGCCCCATCCATTCCTACCCAGATTTCGGCTGTGTGCTCACTGGGGAGACGGACCACATGATCCAGTCACATCTACAGATTTACAGATGAATCACTCAGAGTACTGCCCAAATTTCCTAACACCATATTATGGTAAGTACAAAGTGCTGCCATCACTGTGATCACACAACGGAACCCCACAGCATCACACCCATTCTCATCAACATAGCATCATGAAAAACTGTCCCAGATTCTGTGGGCCTTTATACCTTGCACTCATGGTGACCTCAGTTTGGCAGGCTTGGTGTGATGGAGAACCAAAATGAGCAACACATGGGGAGTGACACAATCTGGGTAATGACTGTGGATAATGTGACAGAGTGGGTAATGACACTGGATGGTGACAAAGTGTGGGCAGAGACAATGTGGGCAGACAATGTGGATAGTGACACACTAGGTAGTGACAGTGTGGGCGATGAGTGTGGGCAGTGTGGGTAGTGACACACTAGGTTACGTAGGTAGTGATACTGTGGGTGGTGACTGTGGTCATGACACTACGTAGTATGGGTAGTGACAGTGTGGGTAGTGACACATTGTGGGTAGTGACAGTATGGGTGGGGACACACTAGTATTGACAGTGTGGGTACTGTGGGTAATTATTGGGGGCACAGACTGTGGGTGGTGATAGTGTGGGTAGTGAGTGTGGGTAGTTATATAGTGTGGGTGATGAAATGATCTATGACAAGAGTGATGACAGTGACATGGGATAGTGACAGTGGGTGGTGAGTGTGGGTGATGAGTCACACTCACAGTGTGGGTGGTGAGATGAGATACTATAGTGACACAAGAGTGCATGGTGACACAGTGACAGTGTAAGCAGTGATACAGGAGTGGTGCGCAAGTGGAGCAGCAAAAAGTTATTGCAAATGGTGAGCAACAATATATCCCAAAGTCTCATCACTCATACGAATAGCTGATGATGTGTTAGTTCTACCTATCAGGAAACTGGTGGATAGGATGAGGAAGTCACTTCACTGACTATTCCCTTCACGGCCATACCTCGACACTGTAATATCTGCAAAATAGGCCTACCTTAGTGTCACTGTAACCAAAGACATTAGTTGGGACGAACACATAAACAACCTGTGTTTCAAAGGAAATAGAACACTCAAATTCCTCCGACAGAACCTGAAAATCGCTCCTCAGAGATCAAGGAACGAGCCTACAAAGCGCTAGTTCGCCCCCATCTGGAGTACGTGTCTTCCGTCTGGGACCCCCATACAGAGAAAAACATAACTAAAATAGAAGAGGTTCAAAGATGAACATTTCTAGTGTTAGTAGCATGCTGGTCACACTGGGCTGGCCCTCATTGGAGAAACGACGGCAAGCAGCAAGACTCAATGCTGTTCAAAGTGCACCAAGGCCTTGTCCACTGTCCCAGCCTAAAAGCAAAACTAGTCCCTCTACCTGACTGTAAGCGACGTGGCCATGACAGACAGTTTCACTTGATCGCATCAAGGACCCAGTATAGAGCTGCTTCTTTTCTGCCTAGAACTGTCAAGAACTGGAACAATCTCCAACAAGGAACAGTTGAGGCCACAACACTTGACACATGCGTATCAAGGCCTCCAAAATCCCAGACTAGACCACCCCCCTTCCCCACCCACCCCTGCTGCCCTCTTCACTCACCACCCCTTCTTGCCCTCTTAGTTTTAATCGTGATGATGGTGGGTGGGGGAATGAGGTGGTGGTGAAGAGGCTCTTCACCCACCACCCTCATTCCCCCCACCCCACCATCATCACGATTAAAAACTGAATTCTAAAGACATGTCCACTACCCAGATTTAACTGCTGCAAACCCCCCAGTTATAGGTGCCAGAATAATCAAGTTTGATTGTGGGCCCTCAACACTGAAGAAGAAGAAGAGACGTGAGTCAGCGAGCGTCTCAGTCAGTCTGTGCATCTGGCTTTCAAAGTTTCAGCTCTAGCTAAGTCAGTCCATTTTCTTACCTGAACAAATGAATGCAACACATTAAACTTAACAACCAGATACTTAAATTTTCAGGAAACTGAAATCATGCGATGAACAGAGTGGAGAGTCGAAAATATTTATCAAGTATAGGCCTACTATAGGCCTAAAGTAATCAACCACTTGAATCAGATTCAGAGATAGTCGAAATATTTTGCTTAGTCGTAAGTTTGCAGACGCACTTCTTATTCTGCAAAGACGACGCAATACTGGCCACTAGATTATGTACACTACCTTTGCGTCCAGCAGCAGGACAACTATCTGCTTTCGTTCGAACCATTTCCGATCACCACAAGCACTCCTTGTTTCGCTGTCTACTGTACGGAGGGAAGCACGACCAACTCCAACTATTCCCGCGTTATTTTCTGTACAACTTCCGGTCCCAATTTTACATTTTACCATGTTGTCTTGTTATTATTTAATTTAATCAAATTATCTTGGACCAAACGAAAGTTCAAAATTCAATCGGTAATAATGTGAAGCTCGACCCAAGTTATTCCTCGGAAAATCTGTGATGACTGGTTTTATTCTTGTGAAGAATTTCAAGTTATACATCGAACGCAGGACGCTGGTTTGGTTGCCATAGGCACATGACATGGCTATTTTTTTTCCAACAGTGTGTTAAAGGGGAACGCCACTTAGTTGCTATTGATACATAGTATGGCTTTCTTTTTTAACTTTCAGTTACACGGCGCTAATAAAACAAACAGAAAAAATACCAGAAGACAGTCAAGCTGTTCTAACATCTTTTTTCATAAAACAGAAACACACTCACGCACAGTGATATAACACAAACACAAACACACACGCGCTCGCGAACATGCACATACACACACCACACACACACACACACACACACACACACACACACACACACACACACACACACACACACACACACGTGCGCGCACGCACGAACGCGGATAGAGAGAGGGAGGGAGAGAGAGAGTAAGAAAAAAGCCTATGACGAAAACAACCGAGCTTAACAATCATAATCATTGAAATCGCCTTTGCAGTACTTTCTTTTTTTCAGTTGGGAGAGGGGAAAGAGGTGGTGGAGGTGAAGGGAATGGACTTTCATGTACATGGCCGTTTTTTGTTGTGTTGTGTTGTGGTTTGGGGGTGTGTGTGTGTGCGCGCGCGCGCGTGCGTGCTTGCGTGTGTGTGTGTGTGTGTGTGTGTGTGTGTGTGTGTGTGTGTGTGTGTGTGTGTGTGTGTGTGTGTGTGTGTGTGTGTGTGACAGGATGAAAATCTGTCCAAAATGTAGCTTTGGTTTGGTTTTGATTTTGGTTTTGGTTTTGGTTTTAGGTTTCGTTTTTGATTTGTTTTGTTTTAACATTTCATGGATACAAAATCAAAAACTTCAAAACAAACAGAGACAAAACAAGTGTGACTGCCCGCGCCCAAGCAAAAATGAACCAGAAGAACAAGAAAACCAAACAACGAAACAAAACAAAACAAGCGCAAATTTTCGGCCAACTAGCCTTTGTCAAGCGCGAACGCACGGTCACAGACACCAAACAATGGATAATAAAAACGGGACTAAAAACTTCCCTGCCGCCTCGCCCAGTGGGTAAGAAATGGAATGCCCATGTCGTCGTGAGCAGTAGTAAGAAGTGGGGAGACATATAGGCCTACACGTAGATACATTCATACATACACTCCCATATCCACAGTATGATGGCCGACAACAACAGAAACAGCAACAACGACAACAACAACAACAACAACAACAACAGCGAAGAGGAAACACACATATACACATATCATGACAAACTTACAGACGGTTGTTTAGAGATGTCTGTAAGTTTGATTGGCTGTTTAATCCAGTGTTCTGTATTTTTGCGTACATGTACTCAATACAGAGAGAAACGTATAGATATGTGGTGTGTGTGTGTGTGTGTGTGTGTGTGTGTGTGTGTGTGTGTGTGTGTGTGTGTGTGTGTGAGTGTGTGTAGTGTGTGTGTGTGTGTGTGTGAGTGTGTGTGTGTGTGTTTGTGTGTGTGTGTGTGTGTGTGTGTGTGTGTGTGTGTGTTGTGTGTGTGTTTGTGTGTGTGTGTGTGTGTGTGTGTGTGTGTGTGTGTGTGTGTGTGTTGTGTTGTGTTGTGTGTGTATGTGTGTGTGTGTGT
This sequence comes from Monoplex corrugatus, assembly GCA_030674185.1. NCBI lineage: Eukaryota > Metazoa > Mollusca > Gastropoda > Littorinimorpha > Ranellidae > Monoplex > Monoplex corrugatus. The sequence continues at coordinate 123,141,363 of CM060306.1, read as the reverse complement.
TTGTGTGTGTGTGTTTGTGTTGTGTGTGTTTATGAGTGTGTGTGTATTTGTGTGTATGTATGTATATATGTGGGTGGGTGTATGTGTGTGTGTGTGTATGTGTGTGTATGTGTGTGTGTATGTGTGTGTAAGCAGGGGTGCAGATCACGTAGAGATGGGGGTAAATCACGTAAGGAAGATGGAAATCACGTACAAAAATTATGTCAAAAGGGTATGAACACGTAAGACTTTGTCGTCTTGAGGGTATGGTCACGTAAGCATTTTTCCTCTGCCGGTCTCATCACGTAAAGGTTTTGAGCCGTGGGGGTATAGACCTATCGCTCCGTTCGCTCGCCTAGCCGCGGCGGGCAAGCTAACGACGCGACCGACATCGCTTAGCTTGTCCGCCGCGGCACATGCAGCATTGGGGTCGGGCATTACATTAGCGGTAAAAATAGTAACTAGGCTAGTTAAGAGAACGAGAAGTACTTTTCTGTTTCAGTCAGATATTCTTATTTCTAAACACATTAGTAATGTGATTGCTTAGTTACAGTTACTTGAATCAGAATCAGTTCACATTAAATTTTGTAATATGGAAACATTCCTCCTGTGTTGTCTGTCAGTGTGGAAACTGGCATGTGTCACTGTAAAGAGTTGATCTTTATTCTAATTTAGTAGAAGGCCATGCTGCTTGCTTTTTTATAATTTAATTTATTTAAACCATTAGGCCAAAAAATCACTTGGGAAAACAAAATACCGAGTCTTTGCATCGGTGGCTCATACCCTCAGAAATTTTGGCAAAGGGTATGAAAACCCCCTAAAAAAATTATTGGGGATATGAAAACCCTCAAGTTTTTTTAGTGGGGTATGAAAACCCTTGACTTTTAGAAGGATCTGCACCACTGGTATGTATGTGTGTGTGTGTGTTTGTGTGTGTATGTGTGTATGTCTGTATGTGTGTGTGTGTGTGTGAGTGTATGTGTGTATGTATGTGTGTGTGTGCGTGCGTGCGTGCGTGTGTGTGTGTTGTGCGTGCGTGCGTGCATGCGTGCGTGTGTGTGTGTGTGTGTGTGTGGTGTGTGGTGTGTGTGTAATGATGCAGGAGTCGTGGGTTTGATTCTCAATTGAGGCATAGGTTTTGAGTGGTTCCATTGGCTCTGTTGGTTAGAGTATCATAGGGATTGTGGGTTCCATCCTCTTGTGAGCTGCCTGTCTGTTTTTGTTTTTGAGGTTTTTTTTGTTTGTTTTGTTTGTTTGTTTGTTTGTTTGTTTGTTTGTTTGTTTGTTTGTTTGTTTGTTTGTTTTTGTTTTGTTTTTTACAGCAGGCTTGCTGGCTTTGTTGACAGACCTGTGGACCCAACATCTAATATCTCGAGTTCAAATCCAATCTGCAACATAAAATCCGACCTGCTTGCTGCCCAGCCGATAATGTTCCAGTCATTCTGGTGGTATTAGTTTAGTGTTCAACCGATAGGCCCTAGTGTCTACGACCTCCTCCCCTCCCCCTAGTGTTCAGCTGATAGGTCCTGTTGTCTACGACCTCCTCCCCTCCACCTCACATCTCCTGTCCATTTCACAGGACTCTTCTAACGCTTAGGATTCTGTGCAGGGAGTCTGCCACATAATTACTGATGGATTTGGGCGGGTGGGATGCATGTGTCATTGCGTAAGGTTCAGTTTCAATTTCTCAAGATGACGTCTCCGCGCTCGAAATGAATTCCAAATGCGCTATCGTCACAGTATGATGAATCTTGGTTGAAAAAAAAACAAAACAAAAAAACTCCCGAGTGCCAAACATGTGATTTCACGCACCCTGGTCACGTGCAGCGACTACAGGCGTCCGGACCGTAACTGACTTTGCCTGACCTCTCGTTGACCTACAGATGTGACCATACCGTGCTTGGAATGAAAGTAAGGCGAGTTGTAATCATAAATTATTGTGGTATAGCGCTGTTCTCCTAACTCGTTCAGACTCAACGTGCTTCACACATAATCCGATCTTCCGTCAATGGAGCATAAAGAACTGAAGGTGTTAGGCAAGTTGAACACATTCCACTACCCAAAACAAGTGTGACTGCCCGCGTTCAAGCAAACAGGAATCAGAAAAACACACACACACACACACACACACACACACACACACACACACACACACACACAACACACACACACACACGAAAAAAATAAAAAGAATAAGAACGCATATCTAACACAACAAGACAGGCTCAAACCTGCGGCCAACTGGCCTTTGTCAAACGCAAGATAAAAAAAACCAACAAAAAACAAAACAAAAAAAACAAAAAACCCCAGACACAAAAACCAGGAGAAAAAGACTGAAACTTCCCTGCAGCTCTGTCCAGCGTGAGAAAAGGAATTTTCTGTGTCTGGTGTTTGGTTTTATCTTGCGTTTGACAAAAGGCCAGTTGG
>CM060306.1:123128957-123131457 GCA_030674185.1 Monoplex corrugatus | reverse complement strand
TGTGTATGTTGTGGTATATATTCATATATGTGTGTACGTGTGACTGTACGTGTATGTGACTGTGTGTGTGTGTGCGTGCGTGTGTGTGTGTGTGTGTGTGTGTATGTGTGTGTGTGTGTGTGTGTGTGTGTGTGTGTGTGTTGTGGTGTGTGTGTGTGTGTGTGTAAATGTCACTGTGGTTGTGTGTCATTGTGTGACTGTCTGCGTGTGTGTGTATGTGTGTGTGTAAATGTGTATGTGTGCGTGCGTGGGTGCGTGCATGTATGTGTGTGTGAGTAACTGTGTTTCACTGTATGTGTGTGTACGTTATGCGTGTGTCCCGGTGCAACAGACGTCTAGGAGTACAACTTCTGGTGAACGCATACTGTCCCGCCAACTCCGCTGGCTTAAAAACTCGATCAGTGGAAGGGTTAAAGAAGGAGTATGACGAGGGGGAGGGTTAGAGAGGGAGTGTGACGGGGGAGGGGGGGGTAAGCCATTGGCCACAACCACAACAGCTGTGAACTGGATTCAGCCAGTAAGAAGACGAAAAAGAAAGTATGGTATGTGCACACACATACACACACACACACACACACAGAGGTCTCAGAGGCGTAGCTTTGTGTGGTTCGTTTAGTTATTCATAAGCCTACCTTTAGTCGTTCAGGCGTAGATTGGCAGTTTGTGTCTGTAAGACCTGTCTTGTGTGAACACCGGACTAATCATATATCATACGCAGCAGTATTTTCTCGACAGTTATCTCGCGGTCAAGACGTACAAAGGAAACCAGCGCGGCGGTCTGCATGTATTCTAACGACCTACGTACGTTGGCCTACACACTTTTTACTGAGCTAACCAATGAGACTTTCTGAGGGATGGAGTAGTTCATGTTGATGAGCATTTCTGGGAAATGAAAACCTACATGACAACAGCCCCGAAAAGTTCCACCCAGCTTTGCAGTCTAGTCAGAAGTCACAAGTACCTGAGTCTACTAAAGGAATGGAGTAGTTCATGTTGACGGGTATTTCCGGGAAATGAAAGCCCAGATGACAACATCCGCGGAAATCTCACCAAGTGCGTGACATTTTTGCTCAGACTTTTGAGTCTTTCTGAGGAATGGGTCAGTTCGTGTCGACGGGTGTTTGCGGCAAATAAAAACCTCGATGACAGCATCCTTGACAGTTCCACAAAGCCTCGAAATTTACGAGGGTACTGAGTCTTTTTGAGGAATGGATTAGTCCATGTCTACGGGTATTTTTGGGAAATAAAGTCTCGATGTCGACAGCCTCAGAAATCCCAGTAAGCGTGTGATACTTGGTCAGAGTATATAAGTACGCTGTTTCCCGTTTGACTTATGTGACCTGTTGTGAGCAGTACTGACTGTTGTGTGTGTGTGTGTGTGTCTACGGAAATTACTGTAAGTACACAGTTATATTTTCTGTAGATTTTTTTAGGATCATCGCACTCATGGAGGTTACCTTTGCGCTCACCTTTTTTTTTATTTATTTATTTTCTTCGTCCCATTTTCTGCACTACTTCAATGGCCACAGAAGCTGGCATACTTTTTTTTTTTTTTTTTTTTACAATGCAATGATGATGATGTCGATGAGGATGACAATTATGATGCTATGGAGTTCCATCTAGGATTGAGACTGCGTGACAGGGCTGTACTCTACGCTTACTATCATAATATATCCTGGCGTCAACCAGGCCCGAGAGATACAGACACCTGCGGTGCTGGTCAGAAGATTTGAGCAACACTCTCGATGACTCATCCATGAAGTGGATGAGACTCGACTGTGTGGTCCCCGTCTTCCCAATGAGCCCACAGCACGCCCAACTCTGGGTAGGAGCCGGTGAGAGCCGAAAAATCCCACAATGATTTTTGAAGGGACTGATGGGGATTCGAACCCACAACCCTCCAGTCGGTAGTCCGTTGCGTTAACCACTAAACCACGGCGACTGGTATTTTATGTAGATCCAGTTCGTTGGCTAAAATTTCAATCAAACTGATTCGTGCGGAATGATGTAAAGCCTTGGCTAAAGGACGTTTCAAACTGAATTTATGTCCTTTGAAAATCAAATCAGAGTCGTGGCTTTAGACACGAAAGTGCGGACTTTTGATGTTATCAGTCCATCTAAATTAAATAAATGAATATCTGTGTGCAATGCTGGACTGAAGCTATTTTAAGTAGGCTAGATGTAATCAGTGATCTGTTTTTCAATCTACAATAAACTAGGCCCACACATTAAGTTTGAGGGGGAAAACAAGGTTAAGTCACCCAGGGCTAGATTAAAAAGTCTGTGTTGGACTACATAACATAGCTAGAGGTTACAATGTTATGTAGTCCGAACACAGACTTTGTACTCTAGCCCCGGGCCTGGCCAGCTCATGGGTGTATATGCAGACTTTGCCTTTGACTCCAGCACCCTGTCCATCAACTACAGGAAGCTGGTGGATAGGTGAGGGAATCAAAGGGTTGTTTTTTGCTTTGCTAGCATGGTTGGCACTACAGGGTGC
>CM060306.1:123103957-123123957 GCA_030674185.1 Monoplex corrugatus | reverse complement strand
GACTCAGGCCAGTGTTATATTCTGTCAGTGACATAGGCTGATGTTATATTCTGTCAGTGACATAGCGATGTTATATTCTGTCAGTGACTAGGCCGTGTTATATTCTGTCAGTGACTCAGGCCATGTTATATTCTGTCAGTGACATAGGCTGATGTTATATTCTGTCAGTGACATAGGCTGATGTTATATTCTGTCAGTGACATAGGCTGATGTTATATTCTGTCAGTGACATCAGGCCAATGTTATATTCTGTCAGTGACTCAGGCCATGTTATATTCTGTCAGTGACTCAGGCCAATGTTATATTCTGTCAGTGACTCAGGCCAATTGTTATATTCTGTCAGTGACATAGGCCAATGTTAATTCTGTCAGGACTCAGGCAATGTTATATTCTGTCAGTGAATAGGCCAATGTTATATTCTGTCAGTGACATAGGCCATTGTTACATTCTGTCAGTGACATAGGCCAAGTGTTATATTCTGTCAGTGACATAGGCCAATGTTATATTCTGTCAGTGACATAGGCCAATGTTACATTCTGTCAGTGACTCAGGCCAATGTTATATTCTGTCAGTGACTCAGGCCAATGTTAATTCTGTCAGTGACATAGCTGATGTTATATTCTGTCAGTGACAAAGGCTGAATGTTATATTCTGTAGTGACTAGGCCAATGTTATATTCTGTCAGTGACATAGGCCAATGTTATATTCTGTCAGTGACATAGGCCAATGTTACATTCTGTCAGTGACTAGGCCAATGTTATATTCTGTCAGTGACATAGGCCAGTGTTATATTCTGTCAGTGACTCAGGCCAATGTTATATTCTGTCAGTGACATAGGCTGATGTTATATTATGTCAGTGACATAGGCCAATGTTATATTCTGTCAGTGACTCAGGCCAATGTTATATTCTGTCAGTGTTCCAAGCCTGCTAGTAGATGGAAATTGTTCTTCTGGTAGTAGTTTTCTTCAGCGCGGTTAAAGCATGGTTTTGAATGGCTGTGGCACCAACGAAATACTTGTCCCATGCAGTCATTCACAGTGGTAGGACTCTGGGGGTGTGATCGATATTGTCGACCAGCATTCCAGCCGTGAGCATATCAGATGTCAGTCCTGCTGGAACAACGGTACTTGCCTTGAATTTTGCACAGGCTGTATACATGTACTGACATGTGGTGTGGAAATATGCAGTAGACTGTGACAGTCTGAGGGTGTGCAAACTGTTTACCCAGTTTGATAGTATGAGGGTGTGGAAATATTCACCCAGTTTGGTAGTCTGATGGTGTGCAAACTATTTACCCAGTTTGGTAGTCTGATGGTGTGCAAACTATTTACCCAGTTTGGTAGTCTGATGGTGTGCAAACTATTTACCTGTTTGGTAGTCTGATGGTGTGCAAACTATTTACCTAGTTTGGTAATCTGAAGATATGCAAACTATTTACCCAGTTTGGTAATCTGAAGGTGTGCAAACTATTTACCTAGTTTGGTAATCTGAAGGTGTGCAAACTATTTACCCAGTTTGGTAATCTGAAGGCGTGCAAACTATTTACCAGTTTGATAGTTGAGGGTGTGCAAACTATTTACCCAGTTTGGTAGTCTGAGGTGTGCAAACTATTTACCCAGTTTGGTAGTCTGATGGTGTGCAAACTATTTACCCAGTTTGGTAATCTGAAGGTGTGCAAACTATTTACCCAGTTTGGTAATCTGAAGGTGTGCAAACTATTTACCCAGTTTGGTAGTCTGATGGTGTGCAAACTATTTACCCAGTTTGGTAGTCTGATGGTGTACAAACTATTTACCCAGTTTGGTAGTCTGATGGTGTGCAAACATTTACCCATTTGGTATCTGATGGTGTGCAAATATTTACCCAGTTTGGTAATCTGATGGTGTGCAAACATTTACCCAGTTTGGTAGTCTGAGGGTGTGCAAACTATTTACCCAGTTTGGTAATCTGAGGGTGTGCAAACTATTTACCCAGTTTGGTATCTGAGGGTGTGCAAACATTTACCGGTTTGTAGTCTGAGGGTGTGCAAACATTTACCCAGTTAGATAATCTGAGGGTGTGCAAACATTTACCCAGTTTGATGGTCTGAGGGTGACTGTAGCCTATATACAGTGCGATTCCCATTTACCGGTCTTTGTCTCAGCTACAAACATTTCCAGCTGCCCTCTAGCTGTCGATATCAATAAAACCTGGGAATTCAATTTGGGGAACATGGCGATCCTGGCATAGCTGCCTTGGTCTCATTCAACATACCTATAAATTTTCTTGGACAGTGATGGCGATATTGACATAGCGGCCTGGTCATCATTCCACGTCCCGTCATTTGCTTGGGCATTGGTATTTGCTGAGAAATGTTGATAATCTGGTTATCCACCCTTTGTGCCCATTAAGGTGGATAAGAACTGTGAGAGTTAGATCCCGTTTGAAATGGCAATTGCTGAAGTGACAAATTAATTTATGGATGGCGTGATCTCCAGTGCGCCTCCTCATTAACACATCTACCGAGTCGGTCAAGGAATGTTGGTAATCAGGCCATCCGCCTTTGTGCCAACTAAGATGGATGAGAACCACGTGGGCGCTAGACCCTGTCCGAATGGAAATAACTAAAGTGACCAGTTGAATTATGGATGGCCTGATCTGCAGCACACCCACTCATTACTCGTCTCCCAAGTCAGTCGAAGGAATGTTTCTTCCCCCTAGAGGGGGGGCCCCTGTGATAGTCCCATCTGAGTTCTGTGAATGTGTCTACAATGTCTTTTGTGTGTGTGTGTGTGTGTGTGTGTGTGTGTGTGTGTGTGTGTGTGTGTGTGTGTGTGTGTGTGTGTGTGTGTGTGTTGTGTTGTGTTGTGTTGTGTGTGTGTGTGTGTGTTGTGTTGTGTGTTGTGTGTGTTGTGTTGTGTTGTGTTGTGTGTGTTGTGTGTGTGTTGTGTTGTGTTGTGTGTGTGTGTGTGTGTGTGTGTGTGTGTGTGTGTGTGTGTGTGTGTGTGTGTGTGTGTGTGTGTGTGTGTGTGTGTGTGTGTGTGTGTGTGTGTGTGTGTGTGTGGTGTGTGTGTGTGTGTGTGTGTGTGTGTGTGTTGTGTGTGTGTGTGTGTGTGTGTGTTGTGTGTGTGTGTGTGTGTGTGTGTGTGTGTAGTGTGTGTGTGTGTGTGTGTGTGTTGTGTGTATGTGTGTGTACCTTGCTGAAAACCCAAAGGTCGAAACCAGTAGATTGTATATATCCTGCCTCATGTTTTGTATGAAGTGTTCTAGCCTTAATTCAAGGTGAGTGCAATACTTTTCCTTTTGATAACACTGTAGGCCTATTGTGGTAGACCGAAACATTAACTATCGTGTCTCCAGCTGCTGGCTTGTTAACAGGTTGTGATCTTTTAGAAAAGTGCCTTTCTTTCTGACTTTCTTGTCCAGTTCCATCATCGACATTTTCTGAAGAGATGAGTTCGCACCGTAAGAGTTTCAACAGAAACAACAACAGTTAGGTTCGTGCTCTTTTCAGAATTGGAGGGAGAATTTTCACCCCGCAGTTTTCTTTTTACTCTTTGCGGCGAATGACTATTGATTTCATCTCTGCATGTTTTACGCTACATCACCGTGCTTTCAAGCTGTTTCCACAATACTCAGTTTACCACCCAGTGCTGAGAAATCAATGTTTGAAACACGGTAGTCTAGTCCGCGAAATTTTTGTGTTTTTCTCACACATAATTTTATCCAGACCTTCCATGTTTGCCAATAATGTAGCTTGTGTTATCTCAACAATGCATACATCCTATATGGTGTGTGTGTGTGTGTGTGTGTGTGTGTGTGTGTGTGTGTGTGTGTGTGTGTGTGTGTGTGTGTGTGTATGTGTGTGTGTGTGTGTGTATACCTTGCTGAAAACCCGAAGGTCGAAACCAGTAGATTGTATACCTAAGGCTACCTAGATGGTAGCCAAATAATGGGAGCTAAGTGGTATTCAAGCAGTGTGATTAGTGGTATCCCAACTTTATGCCATGTGCCCAGTGGTATCCCAACAGTGTGCCATGTGCCCAGTGGTATCCCAACAGTGTGCCATGTGCCCAGTGGTATCCCAACAGTGTGCCATATGCCCAGTGGTATCCCAACAGTGTGTCATATGCCCATTGGTATTCCAACAGTGTGCCATGTGCCCATTGGTATTCCAACAGTGTGCCATGTGCCCATTGGTATTCCAACAGTGTGCCATGTGCCCATTGGTATTCCAACAATGTGCCATATGTCCAGTGGTATCCCAACAGTGAACCATGTGCCCATTGGTATCCCAACAGTGTGCCATGTGCCCATTGGTATTCCAACAGTGTGCCATATGCCCATTGATATCCCAACAGTGTGCCATATGCCCAGTGGTATCCCAACAGTGCATGTCCATAAGTTTCAAAAACTTAATCCTTTCACTCCCTCATCCTATCCGCCAGCTTCCTGCAGGAAGCTGGTGGATACGTGAGGGAGTGAAAGGGTTAATTAAGTTTTCGCTTTGCTGTGATGGCTGACAATGCATGTTGCTGGCAGATAGGATGATGGAGTCAAAGGATTAATCATATGATTTTCATTCTCTCTCACTCCCCATCTTTGATTTACAGCGGCACGCAAACCATATGAGTATGTAAAACATATTGGCTGTAATAAAAAAAAAAAAAGTTTTTTTTTTTAATGACGATTATCATGTGGGTACACACAGCAATAGAATTCGGATTTATTTGGGCGCTTAATGTCTCCTGTGGGGATGCTGGGGGCTCTTTCAGTATAAATAATGTCCCCACCATCTGGAAATTATGTGCTAAAAATTTCCTCTTGTCTGTCACTCTCCTTTGTTTCAGCCTTGCTCGTTTGCTTTCTGTCATTTCTACCTATCATTTTCTGCCTCCATTCACCTGTTTGTGTTCGATACAGTCTTACGTACTTTTTCTTAGGATTGATAATTGGGTACGTACATTAAGTACATTTTCGGCTCTAGGGAAATGAGGTATGCGGAAGTAATTTTTAGGTAATTTAGGCCCGTTTATTTAAGTTTTGGTGTCCTTAGTTATGCTTAAATTTGTATTCCGGTTTGTTTTTTTAAATCCCCTGTGCGATGATATGGACGGAGTGGTCAATGCCAGGGGCATCTCCTTAGATTTTGTGCACGAATGCATTGATATGTGTACTTAATTTTCTTTTCTTCGTTTGTTTGTTTGTTTATTTGTTTGTTCTTGTTGAAGTACTGTGTGTAGGCCTATTGAAACGGTTACAGTCTTGATATGGCTCTACGCAGTTTGCTGGGCTTTAAAGAACAGTCAGAATAAGAATATGGCGTTTAATGACAATCTCTTGGATAATACATTTGTCATCTTAGCTACCTTCTTTGATCTTAAAAAAGCATACGATCAAGTATGGCATGCGAGACTTTTGTTGAAATTTAAACATATTGGCCTCAACGGTAATCTTTATAATTTTATCAAAACATTTATAAGTGACCGAAGTATAGTCGCTAAAATAGGTAATACATACTCTGAAAACGATCTGTAAACATGGGAATTCCTCAGGGTTCCGTAATATCTCCTCTATTATTTAATATTTTGATCTATGACCTACCAACTCAAGTCTCAAACAATGTAAACGTTGCTCAGTACGCTGATGATATAGCGATCTGGATGAATGTTTCGTTAAAAAGGAAGACTTCCTTGAGAGAAATAAAATACATTATAAAGGTCTATTAACATGAAATTAATAATATTTCCACTTACTTGACAGTTAACGGTCTGGAAATATCCAATGAAAAAACACACATGATGCATTTTAATAATGGTCTCAGTCCGAAAGAAGTACCGTTGTTTAAAATCGGTGATGAGGAACTGAAATATACTACTCACGTGAAATTTCTGGGAGTACAATTGACTTCTAGTTTACAGTGGAAAGAACATATTGATGCCTTGTTATGTAAAGCTATGAAAAGCTATAATTTAATAAGAATTATTAGTAAACAGTCCTGGGGACAGGACACTAAAATGTTGTTACATCTTGTCACAGCTTTAGTCAGATCTAAGTTGGCTTATGGTCAAGAGGTCTATTTTTCAGCTTCAAAATGCTATTTGAAAAAACTTCAAAGCTTAGATAGTAAAGCTATTAAATGTGCTCTTGGGGTACCATGTATACAAAAACACAAGAAGTATATAAAACAGCCGGCATCCTTCCCTTGGAAGATTGGAGGAAGTTATCAACTGCTAAATATATATTTAGAGCAAATGCAATAGCTATGCCAGTACGGAACTTAATATTCGGTCTGACATCCATTTCCCCAAGAGAGCAAGAACAATAAAGTCACAAGAAACAATATCCACAAGTACACAAATGAGCTCTTCAAACTTTCTCACCTATTACCTAACAAAGTTTCACATAAAATGATATGTTGTCCTCTACCCCCCTGGGAACTGTCCAATGCTATTTTTGATATCAACTACACTGATACTGACCTGACAAAAGATATTTATCCACACTTGTTAGCAATTGATGTTCTGTCACATCTACACAAAAAATATTCACATTACTTAAAAATCTTTACAGATGGCTCTGTTCTAGATGATGGTAAAGCAGGCGCTGGCTTTCTAATTCCTAAATTTAAAGTAGAAAAGGCTTACTCTTTAGGACAGGGACATTCAATCTTCACTTCTGAATTAGTTGCCATCCTAATGGCACTGAAATATATAGTAGATCTACCCATAACTTTGTTTAGTATCCTATTATGTGTAGATTCGAAATCTGCATTACAATCCTTAAAATGTTGCGAACATAAAGTAAATAGTTCGTTAATATTTGAAATAAAATTTCTAATTCATTGTTTATTAACAAATAATACACAGGTTACTTTTTGTTGGATCCCATCACACTGTGGTATCCTTTTTAACGATCGACAGAATAGCAAAAAATGCAGCAATGAATAGGGCTGGCAGTACTAAACTTGATTTACCACTCTCTGAACATGAAATGAACGCTATATTTGAAAACAAAGTAAAAGCGCAATGTGACCTTCACCCCTTCTCGGTAAATTACCAGGGTTTTACAAGACAAGAGATAACTTTAGCTTACAGATTAACTCTCAATTCACTTCGAACTAAATTTAGTAAAACCATCAAATGTATCTGTGGTGATTTTATAACAGTGTGTTGTCAGCAAATGCAACCTTATTTCCCTGCGTCATTTACAAACTTAAAACAGAAACATACTGATTTCATTCTGTATTTACACATTGCTAGACGTTTACTGCACAGTCCTGTAGGTCGTTTCCTTTGATTCAGCCCAATTGTTTTATATCTGTAACTCCCACACATCCCCGAGAAATCCGATGAAGCCTGACTGATATAATGTTCTGATTGTTTTCCTTTTGTTTGTTAATTTGTTTGATGTTACATTAATTGTTACCTTAATTGATACAATGCCTTCATGATTACATAGATTCATTCATTCCTTACGCAATTTTTTTTTTTTTTTTTTTTTTTTTCCCCCGTCTAAAAGCACATATGTGAATAGACGTTAAAAGAAATAACGAACGAACATTTGTCATGCTGAAATAGCGCAGTCACACCAAGGCTCCTTCGCAAGACCATACAAGTACAAGGCACAGTCACTAGACAGGCTTCTTTAGCCCTGATATGGCTATACGCAGTCGGCTTTGCTTTAAATTAAATTAAACAATAACAAAAGACAGGCTACCTCTGCACCCGCGTGGTCACAGATCGAATCGACCACAGAATAGCTCAGATGTTACTGTTAAAACGTGCTGATAGTGTAACACACTGAACTTGTGGTTGATTGTCATCGGATGTCAGCCGAAAACAGAATTCTCTCTCTCTCTCTCTCTCTCTTTCTCTCTCTCTCCCTCATTCTTTCTTTCTTTCCCCCCTCTCTCTCTTGTTCTCTCTCTCTCTCATTCTTTCTGTCTTTCCCCCCTCTCTTCTCTTTCTCTCTCTCTCTCTCTCTCTCGTTTCTCTCTCTCTCTCTCTTCTCTCGCTCGCTCGCTCGCTTTCTCTTCTCGTCAGTTACATGTAGGTGAAGGACAGGTCAGGAGGGCGGAGGAAAGAGGATGAGGAAAGGGGGGAGGGAAGAAGGGTCAAACGTAGGCAGCTGTCTATGGCGGGTTGCACGGGACAAAAACTGGTTGGTGGTCTTGCTCCTCTTTAGATAAGGAAATGATCCCCGTGGGAACCCCCCCGAGGGGGCGGGGGGAGAGGGAGGGCGGTTCTTTCAGTATAAGTAGTGTCCCACCCTCTGGAAATTCTGTCTTTCATTCACAATGCAACTAACAAATTTTTACGGCTTCTTTGAGCAATTTTTATAGCTAGTCCTCGTGTACTCTGAGAGTGGTAGGACTTTAAAATCAACAAAACAGAGCTGGAAATTCTGTGCTAGAAATTTCCTCTTTTCTGTCAGTCTCTTTGTTTCATCCCTGCTCCTTTGCTTTCAATCGTCTCTGCCTATCATTTTCTGCTTTGTGGGGATGTAGCTCAAATGGTAGAGCGCTCGCTTAGCATGCGAGAGGTACGGGGATCGTTACCCTGCATTTCCAAACGTTTTTAGCCGAGCTAGTTGGTTCTTTCAATAGAGCCGAGGACCCAAGATCTAATGTCTTGAGGTCAATCCCAGCCCGCAGTGTTAAAAACTGGCCTGTTCGCTGCCCATCTTAACCTTTGACTCCTGCACCCTATCCACCAACTACAAAAACTCAACCCTTTGACTTCCAAAAACTTAACCCCTTGACTTCCTCACACTGTCACTTGCTTCCTGCAGGCAGTTGGTGGATAGGGTGAGGAAATCAAAGGATTAAGTATTTGTTTTGCCAGCACAGTTGACAATGTGGGATGCTGTTGGACAGGATGCGGGAGTCAAAGGGTTAATGTTTTCCATCATTCTGATGGTGTCGGCTTAGTGTCTCATAGATCCCTTCTCCTTTTCTTCCCTTATTTCAAGACCTTGCCAGCGCGTAGTATAGGGTTTTGCGCAGTGTTACAAAGTCACACAGACATACAAAGAACGGGAGACCAGTCCTCGTGTTGTGTTTTCTACTAATTCGTATTTTATTTGTGATACAACAGCTGTCAAACATTTACCCAGGCATTCCTCATCAGATACAATAAACACTTCTACTTTCAGTAACTTCCCTAGAGTTCTTCAATGGTTCTACTTCGTCAAGAGTTCTTCATATTTTCTAAGTTTTCTAACAGTTCTTCAGTGGTTCTAACTTCTACGTTGCTTCTATCATTTTTCTTTAGGCTAGAGATTCGGAGGGATATTAAAGTCCGCCCGACCTTTTTATAATATCTAGGAAAACTAACCATTCGTTCTCTTACTAGCTGGGCAGCCGATTACTGTCATGTGACTGTCCCTTTTATTTTACTAAATATGTAACGGATGGTGACACGCAGTGCGTGTCCATTCATGAGTAACTTCAAAAACAACCTACTCGACATAGCAGTTTTATAATTAGGGCGTTTGGCAGTTGTATAGTTAGTTATAGTTAGGGCGTTTTGCAGTTGTATAGTTAGTTATAGTTAGCCGTTTGCAGTTGTATAGTTAGTTATAGTTAGGCCGTTTGGCAGTTGTATAGTTAGTTATAGTTAGGGCGTTTGCAGTTGTATAGTTAGTGTATTTAGGGTTTACAGTTGTATAGTTAGGGTGTTTTGCAGTTGTATAGTTAGTTATAGTTAGGGCTTTTGGCAGTTGTATAGTTAGTTATAGTTAGGGTTTGCAGTTGTATAGTTAGTTATAGTTAGGGTTTGGCAGTTGTATAGTTAGTTATAGTTAGGGCGTTTGGCAGTTGTATAGTTAGTTATAGTTAGGGGTTTGGCAGTTGTATAATTAGTTATAGTTAGGGGTTTGGCAGTTGTATATTAGTTATAGTTAGGGCGTTTGGCAGTTGTATAGTTAGTTATAGTTAGGGTGTTTGGCAGTTGTATAATTAGTTATAGTTAGGGCGTTTGGCAGTTGTATAGTTAGTTATAGTTAGGGCATTTGGCAGTTGTATAGTTAGTTATAGTTAGGGTGTTTGGCAGTTGTATAATTAGTTATAGTTAGGGCGTTTGGCATTGTATAGTTAGTTATAGTTAGGGCATTTGGCAGTTGTATAGTTAGTTATAGTTAGGGTTTGGCAGTTGTATATTAGTTATATTAGGGCGTTTGGCAGTTGTATATTATAGTTAGGGATTTGGCAGTTGTATAGTTGTTATAATTAGGGTTTTGGCAGTTGTATATATAGTTATAGTTAGGGTTTGGCAGTTGTATAGTTAGTTATAGTTAGGGAGTTTGGCAGTTGTAATAGTTAGTTATAGTTAGGGTTTGGCAGTTGTATAGTTAGTTATAGATTAGGGGTTTGGCAGTTGTATAGTTATAGTTAGGGTGTTTGGCAGTTGTATAGTTATAATTAGGGTGTTTGGCAGTTGTATAGTTATAGTTAGGGTGTTTGGCAGTTGTATAGTTATAGTTTAGTCAGGGTTTGGCAGTTGTATAGTTAGTTATAGTTAGGGTGTTTGGCAGTTGTATAGTTATAGTTAGGGTGTTTGGCAGTTGTTAGTTATAGTTAGGGTGTTTGGCAGTTGGTAAGTTATAGTCAGGGTGTTTGGCAGTTGTGTAGTTATAGTTAGGGTGTTTGGCAGTTGTATAGTTATAGTCAGGGTGTTTGGCAGTTGTGTAGTTATAGTATAGGGTGTTTGGCAGTTGTGTAGTTATAGTCAGGGTGTTTGGCAGTTGTGTAGTTATAAGTTAGGGTGTTTGGCAGTTGTAGTAGTTATAGTCAGGGTGTTTGGCAGTTGTATAGTTATAGTTAGGGTTTGGCAGTTGTATAGTTATAGTCAGGGTGTTTGGCAGTTGTTAGTTATAGTTAGGGTGTTTGGCAGTTGTGTAGTTAGTTATAGTAGGTGTTTGGCAGTTGTATAGTTATATTAGGGTTTTGGCAGTTGTGTAGTTATAGTCAGGGTGTTTGGCAGTTGTATAGTTATTATAATTAGCGCGTTTGGCAGTTGTTAGTTATAGTTAGGGGTTTGGCAGTTGTATAGTTATATAGTTAGGGAGTTTGGCAGTTGTATAGTTATAGTCAGGGTGTTTGGCAGTTGTGTAGTTATAGTTAGGGTGTTTGGCAGTTGTATAGTTATAATCAGGTGTTTGGCAGTTGTGTAGTTATAGTCAGGTGTTTGCAGTTGTATAGTTAGTTATAATTAGCGCGTTTGGCAGTTGTATAGTTATAGTTAGGGAGTTTGGCAGTTGTATAGTTAGTTATAGTCAGGGAGTTTGACAGTTGTATAGTTATAGTCAGGTGTTTGGCAGTTGTGTAGTTATAGTTAGGGTGTTTGGCAGTTGTATAGTTATAGTCAGGGTGTTTGGCAGTTGTTAGTTATAGTCAGGGTGTTTGGCAGTTGTATAGTTATTATATTAGCTCGTTTGGCAGTTGTATAGTTATAGTTAGGGAGTTTGCAGTTGTATAGTTTATAATTAGGGGTTTGGAGTTGTATAGTTATAGTAGGGAGTTGGCAGTTGTATAGTGTTATAGTTAGGGTGTTGTGCAGTTGTAAGTTTATAGTTAGGGTTTTGGCAGTTGTATAGTTATAGTTAGGGTGTTTGGCAGTTTGTATTAGTTATAGTTAGGGTTTGGCAGTTGTAAGTTAGTTATAATTAGGAGTTGGCAGTTGATAGTTAGTTATAGTTAGGGGTTTGGCATTGTATAGTATTAGTTATAGTTAGGGAGTTTGCAGTTGTATAGTTATAGTAGGGTGTTTGGCAGTTGTTGTAGTTATAGTTAGGGTTTGGCAGTTGTATAGTTAGTTATAGTTTGGAGTTTGGCAGTTGTTAGTAGTTATAGTTAGGGTGTTTGGCAGTTTGTTGTTAGTTATAGTTAGGGAGTTTGGCAGTTGTATAGTTAGTTATATTAGGAGTTTGGCAGTTGTATAGTTTAGTTAGGAGTTTGGCAGTTGTATAGTTTTATTGAGGTGCGTTGTAGTTATAGTTATAGTTAGTGGTGTAGCAGTTGATGTTAGTTATAGTTAGGGTGTTTGGCAGTTGTATTTATAGTTAGGGGTTTGGCAGTTGTATAGTTATAGTTAGGGTGTTTGGCAGTTGTAATTAGTTATAGTTAGGGGTTTGGCAGTTGTATATAGTTATAATTAGGGGTTGCAGTTGTATAGTTTAGTTAAGTAGGTGTTTGGCAGTTGTATAGTTATTATAGTTAGGGGTTTGGCAGTTGTATAGTTAGTTATAGTTAGGGTGTTTGGCAGTTGTATAGTTAGTTATAGTTAGGGAGTTTGGCAGTTGTATAGTTAGTTATAGTTAGGTGTTTGGCAGTTGTATAGTTAGTTATAGTTAGGGTGTTTGGCAGTTGTATAATTAGTTATAGTTAGGGTGTTTGGCAGTTGTATAGTTAGTTATAGTTAGTGAGTTTTGGCAGTTGTATAGTTATAGTTAGGGCGTTTGGCAGTTGTATAGTTATTTAGTTAGGAGCTGTTTGGCAGTTTGTATAGTTAGTTATAGTTAGGGTGTTTGGCAGTTGTATAGTTATGTATTATAGTTAGTGATTTGGCAGTTGTATATTAGTTATAGTTAGGGAGTTTGGCAGTTGTATAGTTATTATAGTTAGGGAGTTTGGCAGTTGTATAGTTAGTTATAGTTAGGGAGTTTGGCAGTTGTATAGTTATAGTTAGGGGTTTGGCAGTTGTATAGTTAGTTATAGGTTTGGAGTTGTATTAGTAGTTTGTTATGTTAGTTTATTAGTGGGGTTTGGCAGTTGTATAGTTAGTTATAGTTAGGAGGTTTGGCAGTTGTATAGTTAGTATAGTAGGAGTTTGGCAGTTGTATATAGTTAGTTATAGTTAGGTAGTTTGGCAGTTGTTAGTTAGTTTAGTTAGGGTGTTTGGCAGTTGTAAGTATAGGTTTAGTTTATGGTGTTTTGGCAGTTTGTTATTAAGTTAGTTAGTTTAAGGGTGTTTGGCAGTTGTATAGTTATAGTAGGGTTAGGTGTTTGTGAGTTGTATAGTGTTTAGTTGATGTAGTTATTGGGTTTGGCAGTTGTATTTAGTTAAGTTAGGAGTTTGGAGTGTTTAGTTATAATTAGGGTTGCATGTATAGTATAGTAGGGTTGGATTAAGATTTGTTGGGTTGATGTATATATATGGGTTTGATTGTATATTTAGTGTTATAGTTAGGGAGTTTGGCAGTTGTATAGTTAGTTATAGTTAGGGAGTTTGGCAGTTGTATAGTTAGTTATAGTTAGGGAGTTTGGCAGTTGTATAGTTAGTTATAGTTAGGGTGTTTGGCAGTTGTATAGTTAGTTATAGTTAGGGTGTTTGGCAGTTGTATAATTAGTTATAGTTAGGGTGTTTGGCAGTTGTATAGTTAGTTATAGTTAGTGAGTTTGGCAGTTGTATAGTTATAGTTAGGGCGTTTGGCAGTTGTATAGTTATAGTTAGGGCGTTTGGCAGTTGTATAGTTAGTTATAGTTAGGGTGTTTGGCAGTTGTATAGTTAGTTATAGTTAGGGCATTTGGCAGTTGTATAGTTAGTTATAGTTAGTGAGTTTGGCAGTTGTATAGTTAGTTATAGTTAGGGAGTTTGGCAGTTGTATAGTTAGTTATAGTTAGGGAGTTTGGCAGTTGTATAGTTATAGTTAGGGTGTTTGGCAGTTGTATAGTTTAGTTATAGTTAGTGAGTTTGGCAGTTGTATAGTTAGTTATAGTTAGGGAGTTTGGCAGTTGTATAGTTAGTTATAGTTAGGGAGTTTGGCAGTTGTATAGTTAGTTATAGTTAGGGAGTTTGGCAGTTGTATAGTTAGTTATAGTTAGGGCGTTTGGCAGTTGTATAGTTAGTTATAGTTAGGGGTTTGACAGTTGTATAGTTAGTTATAGTTAGGGCGTTTTGGCAGTTGTATAGTTAGTTATGTTAGGGCGTTTGGCAGTTGTATAGTTATAGTTAGGGCGTTTGGCAGTTGTATAGTTAGTTATAGTTAGGGTGTTTGGCAGTTGTATAGTTAGTTATAGTTAGGGCATTTGGCAGTTGTATAGTTAGTTATAGTTAGTGAGTTTGGCAGTTGTATAGTTAGTTATAGTTAGGGAGTTTGGCAGTTGTATAGTTAGTTATAGTTAGGGGTTTGGCAGTTGTATAGTTATAGTTAGGGTGTTTGGCAGTTGTATAGTTAGTTATAGTTAGTGATTTGGCAGTTGTATAGTTAGTTATAGTTAGGGAGTTTGGCAGTTGTATAGTTAGTTATAGTTAGGGAGTTTGGCAGTTGTATAGTTAGTTATAGTTAGGGAGTTTGGCAGTTGTATAGTTATTATAGTTAGGGCGTTTGGCAGTTGTATAGTTAGTTATAGTTAGGGCTTTGACAGTTGTATAGTTAGTTAGTTAGGGCGTTTGGCAGTTGTATAGTTAGTTATAGTTAGGGAGTTTGGCAGTTGTATAGTTATAGTTAGGGTGTTTGGCAGTTGTATAGTTATAGTTAGGGAGTTTGGCAGTTGTATAGTTATAGTTAGGGTATTTGGCAGTTGTATAGTTATAGTTAGGGTGTTTGGCAGTTGTATAGTTATAGTTAGGGTGTTTGGCAGTTGTATAGTTATAGTTAGGGTGTTTGGCAGTTGTATAGTTATAGTTAGGGTGTTTGGCAGTTGTATAGTTATAGTTAGGGTATTTGGCAGTTGTATAGTTATAGTTAGGGTGTTTGGCAGTTGTATAGTTATAGTTAGGGTGTTTGGCAGTTGTATAGTTATTAGTTAGGGTGTTTGGCAGTTGTATAGTTATAGTTAGGGTGTTTGGCTGTTTGTATAGTTTATAGTTAGGGTGTTTGGCAGTTGTATAGTTATAGTTAGGGTGTTTGGCAGTTGTATAGTTATAGTTAGGGTGTTTGGCAGTTGTATAGTTATAGTTAGGGTATTTGGCAGTTGTATAGTTATAGTTAGGGAGTTTGGCAGTTGTATAGTTAGTTATAGTCAGGGTGTTTGGCAGTTGTATAGTTATAGTTAGGGTGTTTGGCAGTTGTATAGTTATAGTTAGGGTGTTTGGCAGTTGTATAGTTATAGTTAGGGTGTTTGGCAGTTGTATAGTTATAGTTAGGGTGTTTGGCAGTTGTATAGTTTAGTTATAGTTAGGGTATTTGGCAGTTGTATAGTTATAGTCAGGGTGTTTGGCAGTTGTATAGTTATAGTTAGGGTGTTTGGCAGTTGTATAGTTATAGTTAGGGTATTTGGCAGTTGTATAGTTATAGTTAGGGTGTTTGGCAGTTGTATAGTTAGTTATAGTCAGGGTGTTTGGCAGTTGTATAGTTATAGTTAGGGTATTTGGCAGTTGTATAGTTATAGTTAGGGTATTTGGCAGTTGTATAGTTAGTTATAGTCAGGGTGTTTGGCAGTTGTATAGTTATAGTTAGGGTATTTGGCAGTTGTTATAGTTATAGTTAGGGTATTTGGCAGTTGTATAGTTAGTTATAGTCAGGGTGTTTGGCAGTTGTATAGTTATAGTTAGGGTATTTGGCAGTTGTATAGTTAATTATAGTTAGGGTGTTTGGCAGTTTTATAGTTATAGTTAGGGTATTTGGCAGTTGTATAGTTAGTTATAGTTAGGGTGTTTGGCAGTTGTATAGTTTATAGTTAGGGTCTTTGGCAGTTGTATAGTTATAGTTAGGGTGTTTGGCAGTTGTATAGTTAGCTGTAGTTAGGGTGTTTGGCAGTTGTATAGTTAGCTGTAGTTAGGGTGTTTGGCAGTTGTATATTTAGTTATAGTTAGGGCGTTTGGCAGTTGTATAGTTAATTATAGTTAGGGTGTTCCTGGTACATACATGTACGAGTGTACCTGGGCCTGTACCTAGGCCTACTTCCATAGGGTACAGCAGACTCAGGGTGTCTGCCTGGTAATTGCTGGTAAATTTGGGGGGCATCACATATGGAATCATCCGAGTGCGATGACTCCCTCTTGAAAAAACTCCGAAACTCTTCTGCCTTGCTGGCTTGTTGACCTGTATGTTTTCCATAAAGCCTTAAACACTTTCTCGTAGGACTGATGAAGAAGCACGAGTGCATTTTTTGGAAATGTGATGTGCAGAAGTAGTCAGTAGGTAGGTAATTTATTTTATTTTATGTAGATCTATGTGTATTTAGTTATGTTTCTAATTTTGTATTCAGGTTTTTTAAATAATCCTCCTGGTGATAAATTGGAGTGGTCTACGCCGGAGGCATATTGGTTTTATAATGTTCGCAAATGTATTGATATATGTGCCTAATATATTTTTCAGGGGTTTTTTTTTTCGGGTTCAAAGAGGCATTGAGCTGGTTTGTAGCTCTGATATGGCTCTGTGCCGTCGGCTGGGCTTTTAACAGTGATGATAATGATGAGATAAGGAAGTAAAGCTTGCCCCTATCAAAATTCTTAATCTGCAGTAATTAAAACATTCACTGAAATACAGCTAGCGCTTTGACCCGAAAATGTGTTCTCACTTCAGTTAACAACCCCACTGTAATATTCCCCCGGAAAATATTTTGTCTTTCTTTAACCGTTTGACTCCCACACTCTATCCAGCAACTGCAAAAACTTAGCCCTTTGATTTTCTCACCCTATCCACCAGCTTCCTGGGAAGTTTTTGCTTTGCTAGCGTGGTTGGTAATGTAGGGTGCTGGGGGATAGGGTGCGGGAGTCAAAGAATTAAGAAACATCAGTTTCTTTCATTTGATAAGATCTCAAGATAGAGGGGAAAAAACATGTTTTAAGTAGGGTCTTTTGTTGGATATGTTTTTACATTTTGAAATATGACTGACTTTTTTCTTGCAGTGATGATCGTTTTATCTCTTTGATCTTAGTCATAGGGATGGTGGCTGCCTTGACTTGGCCTTACAAGTCGTAGGGATGGTGGCTGCCTTGACTTGGCCTTACAAGTCGTAGGGATGGTGGCTGCCTTGACTTGGCCTTACAAGTCGTAGGGATGGTGGCTGCCTTGACTTGGCCTTACAAGTCTAGGGATGGTGGCTGCCTTGACTTGGCCTTACAAGTCGTAGGGATGGTGGCTGCCTTGACTTGGCCTTACAAGTCGTAGGGATGGTGGCTGCCTTGACTTGGCCTTACAAGTCGTAGGGATGGTGGCTGCCTTGACTTGGCCTTACAAGTCGTAGGGATGGTGGCTGCCTTGACTTGGCCTTACAAGTCGTAGGGATGGTGGCTGCCTTGACTTGGCCTTACAAGTCGTAGGGATGGTGGCTCCTTGACTTGGCCTTACAAGTCGTAGGGATGGTGGCTGCCTTGACTTGGCCTTACAAGTCGTAGGGATGGTGGCTGCCTTGACTTGGCCTTACAAGTCGTAGGGATGGTGGCTGCCTTGACTTGGCCTTACAAGTCGTAGGGATGGTGGCTGCCTTGACTTGGCCTTACAAGTCGTAGGGATGGTGGCTGCCTTGACTTGGCCTTACAAGTCGTAGGGATGGTGGCTGCCTTGACTTGGCCTTACAAGTCGTAGGGATGGTGGCTGCCTTGACTTGGCCTTACAAGTCGTAGGGATGGTGGCTGCCTTGACTTGGCCTTACAAGTCGTAGGGATGGTGGCTGCCTTGACTTGGCCTTACAAGTCGTAGGGATGGTGGCTGCCTTGACTTGGCCTTACAAGTCGTAGGGATGGTGGCTGCCTTGACTTGGCCTTACAAGTCGTAGGGATGGTGGCTGCCTTGACTTGGCCTTACAAGTCGTAGGGATGGTGGCTGCCTTGACTTGGCCTTACAAGTCGTAGGGATGGTGGCTGCCTTGACTTGGCCTTACAAGTCGTAGGGATGGTGGCTGCCTTGACTTGGCCTTACAAGTCGTAGGGATGGTGGCTGCCTTGACTTGGCCTTACAAGTCGTAGGGATGGTGGCTGCCTTGACTTGGCCTTACAAGTCGTAGGGATGGTGGCTGCCTTGACTTGGCCTTACAAGTCGTAGGGATGGTGGCTGCCTTGACTTGGCCTTACAAGTCGTAGGGATGGTGGCTGCCTTGACTTGGCCTTACAAGTCGTAGGGATGGTGGCTGCCTTGACTTGGCCTTACAAGTCATAGGGATGGTGGCTGCCTTGACTTGGCCTTACAAGTCGTAGGGATGGTGGCTGCCTTGACTTGGCCTTACAAGTCATAGGGATGGTGGCTGCCTTGACTTGGCCTTACAAGTCATAGGGATGGTGGCTGCCTTGACTTGGCCTTACAAGTCGTAGGATGGTGGCTGCCTTGACTTGGCCTTACAAGTCGTAGGCATGGTGGCTGCCTTGACTTGGCCTTACAAGTCGTAGGCATGGTGGCTGCCTTGACTTGGCCTTACAAGTCGTAGGGATGGTGGCTGCCTTGACTTGGCCTTACAAGTCGTAGGGATGGTGGCTGCCTTGACTTGGCCTTACAAGTCGTAGGGATGGTGGCTGCCTTGACTTGGCCTTACAAGTCGTAGGATGGTGGCTGCCTTGACTTGGCCTTACAAGTCGTAGGGATGGTGGCTGCCTTGACTTGGCCTTACAAGTCGTAGGGATGGTGGCTGCCTTGACTTGGCCTTACAAGTCGTAGGGATGGTGGCTGCCTTGACTTGGCCTTACAAGTCGTAGGGATGGTGGCTGCCTTGACTTGGCCTTACAAGTCGTAGGGATGGTGGCTGCCTTGACTTGGCCTTACAAGTCGTAGGGATGGTGGCTGCCTTGACTTGGCCTTACAAGTCGTAGGGATGGTGGCTGCCTTGACTTGGCCTTACAAGTCGTAGGGATGGTGGCTGCCTTGACTTGGCCTTACAAGTCTAGGGATGGTGGCTGCCTTGACTTGGCCTTACAAGTCGTAGGGATGGTGGCTGCCTT
Source organism: Monoplex corrugatus (assembly GCA_030674185.1). Classification (NCBI taxonomy): domain Eukaryota; kingdom Metazoa; phylum Mollusca; class Gastropoda; order Littorinimorpha; family Ranellidae; genus Monoplex; species Monoplex corrugatus. Next base: position 123,105,158 of record CM060306.1, on the reverse strand, counting down.
GACTTGGCCTTACAAGTCGTAGGGATGGTGGCTGCCTTGACTTGGCCTTACAAGTCGTAGGGATGGTGGCTTCCTTGACTTGGCCTTACAAGTCGTAGGGATGGTGGCTGCCTTGACTTGGCCTTACAAGTCGCAGGGCTAATAACAGCACGAACTGAACTGAAGTCTGATTATGACTTTTTGAGCAGTCTATAGAGTCAGGAATTTGTTCCAGAGAGATTGGGTAGCCTGCTCTACCCAAATCTACTAGCAGTTCTCTGGCAGACTCGATGAGCCCGTGCAAAACCCTATCTGCTGTCAAGATCTTGAAATGGAGAGAGAGAGACAGAGTCAAAGAGAGAGAGAGACAGAGAGAGAGAGAGACACACAGAGAGAGACAGAGAGAGAGACAGAGAGGGAGAGACAGAGAGAGAGACAGAGACAGAGAGAGAGACAGAGAGAGAGAGTCAGAGAGAGAGACAGAGACAGAGAGGGAGAGACAGAGAGAGAGACAGAGAGAGAGAGAGAGACAGAGACGAGAGAGAGACAGAGAGAGAGAACAGAGACAGAGAGAGAGACAGAGAGAGAGAGAGAGAGACAGAGAGAGAGAGAGACAGACAGAGAGAGACAGACAGAGAGATAGAGACAGAGAAAGAGAGACAGAGAGAGAGAGACAGACAGAGAGAGAGAGTCAGAGAGAGACAGAGAGAGACAGACAGAGAGAGACAGAGAGAGAGACAGACAGAAAGAGACAGAGAGAGAGACAGAGAGAGACACACACACAGAGAGACACAGAGAGAGAGAGAGAAACACAGAGAGAGAGAGAGAGACAGAGAGAGAAAAGAGACACAAGAGAGACACACAGAGAGAGACAGAGAGTAGAGACAGAGACAGAGAGAGAGAGACAGAGAGAGAAGACAGAGAAACAGAGAGAGAGAGATACCTATGAAACATGAAGCTGATGTCAGCAACATGATTGAAACATAGATATGGGCAGTGAACAGGCCAGTTTACATAATGTGACCGGCTGGGACTGAACTAAAGATATCAGATCTTGAATCCACGGCTGTATCAAAAGATCAAAAGATCCAGTCAGCCCACGATAAAAGGAAAACAAATCAATGGTATACGATGGCAGCATCGTAATATCAAAACTGTCACTTTCAGCTAGAGAAAGTCTTCTGTTGCTGAGCAATCTGCCTGCCTGGCAGATCACAGATGA